>OX104044.1:14122491-14709144 GCA_944470415.2 Schistosoma rodhaini
TTCCACAATTCTTTACTTAAAGGTGGTCTCAAGTAAGGTGGCGGTTCAAGAAATGAAGTTTCTTCAATACCTGGTTCAGCTATTGTACTTGATTCCCCACCACCAGAAATTAATAAAATTCTAGATGTTGGGTCTGAGGCACGTATTGAACGGGCTGCTGACATTCCAGCCGCTCCAGCACCAACAATAATGTATGGTACATGTGAAGGAAATATTTCATCTTCTGGTTTAATGTACACAAGTGATTCCGGTACTATTAATAAGGAATAATAAACAAACGGAGACTATGGTGAAACCCAATTGTCATAAAAAAGGATAGTTAGTTTGCCGCATAGAGCGATTAAATTATATATATAAGGAGTTCTCAAGTATATATTTTGGTAATTTGAAATGCTAAAAGATCCAACTTTTGAAGTTAAGAATATCAAAACTATACTAACACTGACATATTTGGAAAAATAAAGTTCTTAAACAACTTCATTTCAGATAGCTACCTTGATGGAGTTGAAGTAATGTATAAATTAATAAAGAACAGGGTGATCAAAAGACTCGTGATCTTCGTCATATTGTAATAAAAACTTAATAACAGTGATGTAACTTTTAATTTCATCTATTACAGACACCTTACTGAACTCATTTAATCAGTTAATTTATTACTGTTTTACAAATGTTAAGTAATTTCCTTGAAGTATTTAAGAAAGGTCAGTCAGTCAAAAGCGGCATAGAATCTAGTATATATATACGTCAGTTTAAGTTGTCATACAGGACAATCACGGCGAGATAAAACTGTCAGGGTGTCCCAGAATAGTAGAGGTAATAACAACATCAGTGGTGGTAGAACAGATTATTCATTGAAGATACAACTGTAGAAAAAATATAAGACATTAGATAATATGGGAAGTTTGGAAGCTTATGATTTAATGGAAGACAAAGAGTGAATAAACACGTGCTATTGTGAGCGATTTTGAGCCATGTCATTCACAGTCTCTAACCATTGACCATAATAATCACGCGGACCCCGGCATATTAGCATGGCTTACTCCAATTAATAATGACGTCTTGGTTTAGCCGTTTCTAGCTTTCTTTAGACCTATTACTACTACACCAGCTATCGTCGCACCGCGAAGGAGGAAGTGGACAAGCATACATAACACGTTCCAACCACCTTAGTTGGTGAGGATTTAATACTTCCAATCGATTCGCCATCTTTACCTAGAACCCTATCCCTAACAGAATAAAAATAGAAATCTTATCCAAATCAAAGATGATCATAGGACCGCCTACATCCTCATTAACATAAAGTGTTCCTATTTTCTATTAGGGATTATCTACTATTCTAAAGTATAAAAGTGAACAACTGATAGATAAAAAATCAATTTAAATCTAGTGCTTATTAACACTATTATATTCATAGATATTTTGATAAAAATGCCCAGTTTTACGAAACGAAAATATGTAACACTTGGACATTGCTGAAAGTATACAATGGAATACAATTCCATAAACAGGTTAAGCGAAGTTTGAACAAAAAAAACATTTTAGTGAAATCTAAATATGACCCGTTAGTTCTTGGAATTTACCGTCAATTATTGTTAATCAAGTACAAAAAACACTGTGGAGCATGAAGCGGACTTATTACATTTTGTCTGCTCTTAATCACATTCACTCTGCTTTGCAAAGTCTATTACGACCTGACCTTTGCATACCGAAAGTGTGGTAAGGAATGAAAAAACAAAAATCGACAATTCTCAATAATTCATTAGGCTAGTAATTTTCTAAATCCCACTTAAAGTCCTCTAAACGGTAGAAGTAAAAGCCGTTCGGATTAAAAAACTGGAACTACGTGTGCAAAAGAAATATGTTCAACCCGTTCTCTTACCTTGACTAACCTCATGGCCAATAGATCAGTAGTGAACTTAATCATAAAATAATCTAAACTGACTAATATAAAAACAAATTTTCACAGTCAAATACTGTCATCAGTATTTTTATTCACATATCTTTATTATTATCATTGGTTTAATATTACTGGTGATCTTCCGAACGCATCAGTAGTTTAGTTAGCACTCATTCCAATGCAATGTTATTTCTTATTGAATTCATATATCATCTCCCAATAAGCACTTAATTGGATCTACAATTATTTTATGTTATCCATACTTCTTCTTGTTTATCAATCTCAAAATCACATTTAATATTAGATATTAGTCATTTTAAAATAAAAAATATTATAGTTGAATTCATGAGTCAATTAAAGCTAGATCACCATGGAAAACCTGGAAGCATTGAACGGCCGTTTCGTCCTGGTATAGGATTCCTCAGCAGTGAGCATCCACAATCCCGCTCGAGGGATTCGAAACCAGGGTGCGCACTGTTGAGGATTCCAATACTAGGACGAAAAGGCCGTTCAATGCTTCCAGATATTCCATGGTGGTCTAGCTTTAATTAACTCATGAATCTAACTATTATATTACTAAAATCTCCACAAAACCCTCTTCTAATATAAAATTTTTATTTTCTTTAACAAATAATCCTTAATTTCTAAACTGTAATTTTAAACGACTTATTTGCCTTAGACCTGGTCGCTATTTGAATAAGTAATTTGGATACCATAAATAGAGAACCTGAAAAGAATATTCTTCATTCATATATGAATATTTTAATGCTATACAGATTTTCAAACAGTTAAAATACTGTCGACAACATAATTATTTGAACAGCTAAAGTGATAGATCAAATATATTGAATAATATTAAAATAATAATACTAGTTATAGTAATTAGAAATTAGAACTCGACTAAAATGAACACTGAAAATGTTATTCTGATTAAATAAAAGCTGCGAGAAATAATGCACTGTTCTAAAAAATTATAGGTGTCATAATAGGTCAATATCCTTATACAGAAAGTGTTTGTCCAACTCTCATTTAAAGATAATCTTTGAACATGAAATAGGGTATGATTAACTGCTACTACTGTATCGACTTTTCCACCTGTCCCTTAATTAAATGATTAAACTTGGAAGCATTGAACGGCCGTTTCGTCCTTGTATAGGATTCCTCAGCAGTGAGCATCCACAATCCCGCTCGAGGGATTAGAAACCAGCTCAAAGAGCATAACTTAGATAAGCAGATCTTAATAAGTTATTTTTAATTGCATTTATTTATTTACCTACAATTATAGGACCACACAACTCCGCCTGTAGCTTTTCTAGGGCTACCGCCGGTTCCAAGTGCGAGTATAGGAGAAGTGTTTGGCATGGGGTTAGCAACCCCACCCCGTTGAAGAAAATCGTGCTAAGAAACGCTAACCAGATTAAACAAATTAAACCACTTAAACTCTCTCCTGAGAGTTGAAGGAAGAATTGTGACGCCTCATGTTGAAAACCGAGATTCTTCGGAAGTCACGAGGTCGATGCTTCTTCTAACAACTAGAACATCAATTTGATAGGTATATGGAACGCCCGGATAATGTTGGAGACCGGAAGTACCAATCAAATAGCAATGGAAATGAAAAGATACAACTTGGCAGTACTCGGAATCAGCGAAACCCATTGGGCCCAACCTGGACAGCAAACGTTAGATACGAAAGAGGTACTTTTGTACTGCGGTCACGAAGAGGAAAATGCTCCACACACTCAGGGAGTTGCTCTAATGTTGTTCAGAGAAGCACGAAATGCATTTGTAGGATGGGAACATCACGGATCCAGAATCATCAAGGCACCCTTCAAGACAAATTAGGAGGGAATCACGATGATTGTTATCCAGTGTTATGCACCAACCAATGATAGTAACAACGACGTTAAAGATCAGTTTTACGAGAGGCTGCAATCGGTCATAGCGAAGTACCCAGGAAAGGACCTGACAATTCTGATAGGAGATCTGAACGCTAAAGTCGGGATGGATAACACCGAATATGAAAATATTATGGGACGACATGGGCTAGGAGGAAGAAACGGAAATGGGGAGAGATTTGCAAATATATGTGCATCCAACAAATTGGTTATAGGCGGCACAATGTTTTCACACAAACGCATACACAAAGCTACATGGATCTCACCGGACCACACCACGGAGAACCAGAAATATTATATTTTCAACAATAGTAAGTTCAGAAGGACGATGGAAGACGTGAGAACCAGGAGAGGATCTGATGTAGCTTCAAATCACTACCTGGTGGTTGTCAAGATGAAACTGAAGCTAAAGAAGCCTTGGAAAACTGGACAAACAACATCATAAATGTTCAATACAGCCTTCCTACAAAGTATGTAGTAATCCCATTCAACTATTGTATTATTTGTCTACTCACTGTAAATTAAACATTTAAACCACTATGTAAAATTATGTGTAAGTCTAATTGAAGAAAGCCTGCACACCAATATTAAGTCTATTCTCTCAGTGGTTGTAACACACAGACAATCAATGATTTATCCACAACCAATTAACACTCATAAATATATATAGATTTTCAACTTACTTGTTTCCCTGTGTGCCTATTTCCTGCACGCTCGCGGATTTTACCGATCTTAAACAATAAACTATTTATATAAATGGTATTTGGGCTTTTGAATAATCTCGAGTAAATCCATAACTCTACAAGGAGATTTAGCCTGTGTTAAAAACTCAGTTAATGGGATACTATTTATTGGAGTCAGATATAGAGGATATTAACCTCGACAAGTACTGTAGTGAACAACAAAACAGGTGGAGACAATCGAATGTATTTGACACAAAGTTACAGACTAGCTCACTAAAATCTAATAACCATACAGTAAACAGTTAATTTGCAAAATAACAATCAATTGTCTCAATATTGACTGTTCCTTCTGCAAATATCAGTACATCTTCTCTGATTTCATTGTTCATGCATTTTCATACCGCTTGCGCTTCGTTCCTGTTCTTTCCCTACCGATCTTCTGCCAAAATACATTTTACGCCTGACCATCACCATATACTACTTATGTGGATATAAGTAAACCACACCACAGTACTAATAAACACAACAAAATCAAGATAATTCTTAACAACAAGTTCCACTCAAATAAGGAACTACTATGGAGAACAACTGGAAACGCATCAAAGAAGCATTAACTTCAACTGGCCAGGAGGTACTGAGCCGAAACAAGCATCATCATCAGGAATGGATCTCTATCGAAACCTTGGACAAGATTCAAGAGAAGAAGAACAAGACAGCAACTAACAACAGTCGAACAAGAACAGAGAAAGTCAAGCCACAAGCTGAATACACAGAAGCAAACAAGCAAATAAAGAGCATTAGATCTGACAAGCAGAAGTATATGAAAGGACTAGCAACGACAGTGGGAAAAGCTGAAAGAGAAATATGAAACAACAATGTGACACGACGAAGAAACTGGCAGGGAAATATACTAAACCAGAGAAACCGGTCAAGGACAAGGAAGGTAAGCTAATTACTGGAATTCAAGGACACAGGATCAGATCGATGGAACACTGAGGAACTCTTGAATAGGCTAAATCCACTGAACTCATCGGACATCGAAGCAACACACACAAACCTTTCTATAGATGTCGCCCCACCAACGATCGAAGAAATCAGGATGGCCACCAGACAAATCAAGAATGGGAAGGCAGCAGGACCTGACAGTATACCACCTGAAGCTCTGAATTCAGACACACAAGTAACTGCAAGATGTTCTATGTTCCATTCAGAAAAATGTGGGAGGAAGAACAAGTGCCACTGGCAAACTGGGAAAAAGGACAACTCATCAAGATACCAAAGAAGAGAGATTTGAAAAAATGTGTGAACTAGAAGCATCGCACTACTGTCAGTACCAGGAAGTATTTTTAACAGAGTGTTGCTTAGACGGATTAAAGATTCAGTAGACGTCCAGCTTCGAGACCAACAGTTCGGATTCCGTAAGGATCGGTCGTACACAGACCGAACTGCGACAATATTGTGTTGTTGAACAATCAGTTGAGTGGAACTCGTCACTATACATCAATCTCACTGATTATGAGAAGACGTTTAACAGTGTGGACAAGAGAACGTTATGGAAACTTCTTCGACACTATGTATTTCCTGAGAAGATTGTTAACATCATCCAAAACTCATACGACGGACTACAGTGCAAAGTGGTGCATGGAGGACAGTTGACAGAAACATTTCCAGAAAGGACCGGAGTCAGACAAGGCTGTCTACTCTCTCCCTTCCTCCTTCTTCTGATGATTGACTGGATTATGAAGACCTCGACCTCCGTGGGAAAGTATGGAATACGATGTACATCTCGGAACCAATTAAAAGATTTAGACCTTGCAGATGACCTGATCCTTCTATCCCACATCAACAAATGCAGGTCAAGATAAACAGTGTAGTACCAGCATCTGCATTAGTAGGCCTCAAAATACACAAGGGGAAAACCAACATCATCATATACAACACTGTCAACACCAAGTCAATTAAACCTGATGGAGATGCTCTGGAAGAGGTGGAAATATTCACGTACCTGGGAAGCATAATAGATGGACAGGGAGGATCCGATGCAGACGTAAAGGCGACGATTGGCAAAGCAAGGGCAGCATTCCTACAGGTGAAGAACATCTGGAACCCAAAAAAAATGTCAACTAATATCAAAGTGAGAATCTTGAATACGAACGTCAAGACAGTTTTACTGTATGAAGCTGAAATGTGGAGAACTACCACAACCGTCATCAAAAAGGTACACGCCTTTATAAACAATTGTCTACGTAAGAAGCTGAATGTCCGTTGGCCAGATTCCATCAGCAACAGCCTGCTGTAGGAGAGAAAAAACCAACCTCCAGATGAAGGAGAAATTAGGAAAATACGCTGGAAGTGAATAGGGCGCATTGAGGAAATCATCAAACGGCATCACGAGGTGAGCGCTAACTTGGAATCCTGAAGGGAAACGAAAAAGAGGAAGGCCAAAGAACATAATGCGTCGGGAATGGGAAGCAGACATGAAAAGAATGAATAGCAACTGGAAAGATATGCCCAGGACAGAGTTGGATAGAAAACGCTAGTGAGTAAGTAAAATAGTAGGACAACACGTTTATTGGGAAAAACAAAAACGGTATTATTTGAAAATATCTTCAAACACTTGCCAAAAGAAATATAACAGTGAATAACTGACTCCAAAATACTTAGCAGTTGAATATGAAGACTTATAGCTTCTGCATTTATTTATCCATGATGTGTTCTTCCATAGATATGTAGAAGAACAACAGGAAGCCAAGAAGTACAAATGACTAAGTTCATTCTAGCCAGCTGTCAAACTTTTGGATCAATGTAATACTGATTTCGTGGAATTTTACGAGTATTTTAAAATCTATTTCCGAGTTATGAACACTAGATTCAGTCAGAGCTAAACACATATATTCAAAACTATGGAAACAAACACAAATTTGGCCATAAACATTTATTCCTATATTTGAACAGTCAAATAACACCTGCCGCATATCGAATCTTGAGTCATGATATGTGTCTACAGATTTCAGAGGTTATAATAAATCAACAAATACATTTACTGCCAAATATATCATAGGAACGTATGAGATGTTTGGTAATTCCTTAAATTGAACCTATAACTAAACTTATAAAATAACGTGTAGTCGTAACTCACAAACACCAATAAAAGTTATTCGTGAAAGATGGTTTCTGTCTGACACTAACTTTTCCAACGTGGCCTTTAAAGCTTTTGTACGGCCACACGGTAATTTATACTCAACTGAAAAGTGGCAGGATAACATTTGTAAAACCTTTCATTTATTTATATAAATCAGTATGTGGAAGATTAAGAGCACACGAAATAAAATGAACTCACCTTATCTAAATGTTAGTTGTTCTTAGTTTACAAAAGTTTAGTAAACGAACTAATTGTATGGAATTACATCCATTCAATAAATCATAAAATTCCAAGAGCTAGCTTAGATTTAATCAGTTAAGTAGTGTTAGTAACTGTTATCTTACTAGGTATAGTTTATAACGTAGAACACAAACCTTTACTTGATTGATGAGTTAACATACTTTAAAACTTTGGTGAAAGTCTCATATAATTTTCTTTAATTTAAATAAAATAAAAAACGATAGGGATTCATTCCGACGGTTCTCTCCAGCTTCTTCCAATCAATAAATATATGGATCTATATAGTTAGGTTATTCTCATAACTCTTGCTTTATTCCCAAAGAGTGGAAACCACTGGTTCTTCAGACATAAGTTGAACTAAATATTATTGATAATAGTCGGAAACTTTCAGAGATAGACTAGGTAATTATGAATCATCTAAAAGCATAACTCACATCAGCGGGCAGGGTACTGCTAGGCAAAGATAGGAAATCAGTTGATGAAGGTGTGAATCTTTTCGACTGAGGTAGTTGAAGTGTGAATTATATTTGCCCTACTGCAGCCCAATTTGACATGAGACGATGGTTAAAGCAGGGGTAGGTCGGAAGGAAGCTAATGGCAACCAAACCAAGACGTGAGATCAGTCCATGAAGTCACTGACTATTGGGTTGAGTCGTTGGATTGGTCAGAATCCACCTGATTATCGTAGCCAATGGTTGGAGACATTTGACGACATGATTCAGAATTCTTCAAAATAGTCTAGATTGGTTCACTGTGTATTCCCTTAATTCATGAGTTTGAAATCATCTAATAACTTTGATTTCGCGAACCCATTATTTTTCCTCTTGAATTATATTATCTATGCCTAATCTCTTCTATCACCACTGATACTGTTTTTATTTCTATTACACTAGCATTTGTTATGATAATTTCATCTCTTTGCGCTGATGCACTATGTCAACTTGAATAAATGCAGATTTGTGCCAGGTTCAACTTTACCTATGATTGAATTATTGAGCAATCTCGAACCCTAGATCACTGAATTCTCTTGGAGGCACAGTATAAGTTCAAGTATATTGCACACTGTCTCTATCAAATACGCAGTAAAGTGAGTCACAATATCAAGTTATTAAAACAACTGCATAATTCAGACCGAAGACAGATGGAATTAGATAAACAATGAACATTTTGAAAACAGTTGATAATATAACATGTAACTTTTCGACAAAATATACAGATGGTTACCTACTTTCATCATGAAAATCTGAATTTGTAACTTCTTTCACTGAATTTTTTACAGATTCAGTGACCTGGGAATCGACAGAATCCGAAGTATCCAGCTGCTGTTGCTCAACAATAACGGGTGAATGATCACTTGAATTTCTAGTTTCATGTTGAATTGGAGATGTATTCAAAGCTGACTCAGAGGCATGTGTCACAGGTATTTCCAACGCATTTGACGCTGAAGATACTTCAGGTTCCAGCCTTGATAAATATAAGACAAGAACAGTAATCAGTTTTCTTCTTCAATAAAAAATGAGAATAATAAGAAAATTATTTCTTTGACCATTACTTTGTCAAACAAATGCTTCCAGCATTCATATTCAGTTTTATACTAACAGTTCACGTGGTATAGGTTTTAGAATTATGTAACTTCAAGCAATATCTTTAGGTAATTACAATATTTAGTGAAAGCAAAATGGAAATTTAACGCAGACAAATTGAAAACTATTAATGAGATTATTTTTATGAACTAAAAAAATTACGTAGAATGGGATAACTTTAATATGTCTAATATTACTTAGATGACCCAACTTGCCTGTAATAAGGAATATGATAGAAGAAATCTTAAGATGATTTTATAACAGTTTAAGCTGTATATTATTCGCTATAAATACGTAACAAAATGTCAGTCATTCATCGTTAAAATGAAGCGTGATTTGGATGTGTGACGGCTCAATTTTCTGTAGGCGATTAATAGGCGACGAAAATAACAAGATGAACACCAACATAGAACGAAATAATGAAGTAATAGTGGTAATGGGATATACTGGATATAAGAAATACGGTTCAAAAGGAAAAAGTAGAGAGGAATAAATGAAATACTAGGACTCAAGATGGGTGAATGCATTTTCGCCCTTGTAAACGAATATGAACCATATCACTCATTCTCCAACTAATGGTCGCATAGACACCAACCAAATAGTCTGTATCAATTAATACGTCACAATTTAAAAGTCAATGACTGTGGACTGATGCCACGTCTTGATATGGCCGTCCATGGCTCTTTTGCAACCGGCAAACATTGCCCTGTAGAGGTAGATGGTGACTTGTAGTTCTGACCGCTTTAGGTTTATAATCGAACCAACCAGTTCCTCATTTTATCTGGTGCCCCCTAGCCTTAACACTAACCACTTTTTTCTGGTTGACCATTGGGCAATATACACGATAAATGTTGAGCACGTTTAGTAACTAGTTCAACGTTTGATTCAGGACTGTGATAATAGTGGAGGGAGAACCAAACCATATCAGGAAACAATGAATGGTAGTAGAAAACCACAAAAAATGACAAGAATCACATTTAAAAAGTATTAAAATGTGATCGTTACAAAATATCTTAATGATTTGCAGTATGATTGAAGAGGGAAGCAACCAATAAATAGTGCATCAAGTTTACGGGGGTTGCTGAGTTTTGCGGGTTACACAACGGACTTACTTTGGATAGCCAGTAGAAACAAGCAAGAACAGGACAGTTGTTTCGAAGTTCCCATCCAAAGCCGCACCGCATTTATACTTAAGCCCTTATGATACTGTACATGTTTCATTTAAAGCCGGTTTCACTGACTCTTTATAAGCATAATCATCAAGGATACTATCAACTTCCAACTGGTTAGTAGTGTGAATATGCAAGTTACAATAAAGGTGAAACATGAACAGTATTTTTTTTAATAACATTCAGATATGCTGCTTCTCGTAATGCGCATAAATTAACCCTTTGATAACGTAATAAACGTAGTCTATTCTAACTTAGTACATGATTAGTAGGAAGTTGTATTTTAAATACTTCACCATTGGCCACGGGAAACTGGAAAATACCAACTAAATAGCAACTTGAAGTTTAACTTCGAGAATATAGTGCAATTTTATTTAAAGCACATTTATTCGGGTAAAATAGTGTCGAAATATGCACAGTACATATAGTGAAAATACAAACCGAGGAAGGGTAGTACAATCAATAAAAAATGAGCAATAGCATTCAGCAAGAAATACAGATGGGTTAAAAAAAATATTCACGAAAGAATTCAAGTTATGGAGGTTCATCTCACTCTCATGAATAATATAATAGAAAACTGCAGCAGAATAATCAGTGGCTCTTATTTTTAACCACATCTGATGTTTCAGGCTATTGAGTTGCACGCCCTCTAGGATCCTGTCTAGGAAGTTGCGACGGACCAATAGGTGCTAGTTTATACAACGGCGCTGTCATAAATTGACTACCGCCTTATTTTATCAACGTCGGCAAATAATGAGCGGTAGGGAAGTTTCTTAAATGGCATCTGGAGACCACCTTCACACCACTAATGCACTGCATACCTGACGTTTTACAGAGACTTACATTACGACAGCGTAAATATGACCCATACTGGCATCAGTGCTTGAAGTCACTAACTTCTAGTCTGAACCGTGTAGGTAGATGCAGACTACTTGGTTGGGGTCCGCGCGACTATCGTAACCAATGGTTGGAAACTCTAGGCAACATGGCTTAGAATCGATCACAATGGCGCAAGTGTATACACTCTTTATCTTCCCTTAAACCGTGAGATTAAAATTGTTTCATGTCTTTCTTCCTGTGCTTTATCCTTATACACAACCTTTCTTTAATATATTTCCATCACTATATTAACTGCTTCTCAGTTTGGTGTTGTGCTAATGAGTGAGGTATGGCAACTTGGACCTATGCATAAGTATGCCTGGTCCTACGTTGTAGCTGACTGACTGACTTGTACAAGAAGCAATGACTTTCAGTAAACGTAGATTGATCTTACATGTTATGCCACCACTAGCATTTACAAAAACTACCCACACACACCAACTTTTCGACTACTTCTAATGATTCGCTGCAAAACGTCCATGCAGTCACCGACTACTCCCAGTATTGTACTGGTGCAAAGTACATGCAGTACTTATGAACACCAATTTCCAAGTGATTTACTGCGATTTCTGTAGCTTGCGTAATCATCGCACAGTAAGACAACTTAATCAACATACTCAATGTTGAGAAATCTTTCTCCAGAAAACAGACCCACACTACCACCACACACACCTTTTAGACCTGTTTACAAAATGTCATCGATGGTAGAGTTGAACAATGATGAGAATAGACATTATTGTAGAAGTCAGTTGTTTGGTAAGAACAAGAGAAAGGTGGTTGTATGTCTACACTGTGCCTGCAGCGTTTGTGAAATCTCCAGGATATTAATAAACCTATCACATATACCCTTCTTTAACAGGAAGTTACCGAGTGTAATCCTGTTCAGTGAATCGAAAGCGGTCCTGGTGTCAAGAAACACTACCACTACTAGCCTCTAAAAGATGTCATGATAATCCAGAATATGATGAGGGTGAAAACGTGATTTACACTTCCACGACTTGAACAAACCGACCTGTTCTTGCAACTCTTATTTTTTGTGTTTTGGACAATTAACAATGAAGTGAAAACTGTGTGGAGATTTTTTGAATTAAGATGTCATGATAATCCAGAATATGATGAGGGTGAAAACGTGATTTACACTTCCACGACTTGAACAAACCGACCTGTTCTTGCAACTCAGATTTTTTGTGTTTTGGACAATAACAATGAAGTGAAAACTGTGTGGAGATTTTTTGAATTAAGCGATCTTGGTGAGTGCTATGATACTGATACGGATACCCTGGCTTTAATCTACACCTATCCAACCGAACGAGCATGATTCACATGAATGGAAAAACTGAAATAGAATATGGTACAAATTATACGTTTAGTAAGTATAATTTAGTCAGTTGCTGGATAATCAACTGTACCCTCTGAACATCAATAAGTAGATGAGTAATAAATATCAAAAACCATTCATCATATTTTCGTTAAACGTAAACAGGGAGATATTGCGCCATTTCAGAGACTTGGTATTTTGTACAAACTTATGACATCACGATGCAGATAAATGACAAAGACTAATCATAATGGTAAAGAAAAAGCGTATAAATACTAACCCTGACTTCTCTGGGTTTTTCTTTTCAGTAATGCTGTAGTCACGTAGACGATTTACATACCAGCGAAAAGCTAAGCAACTGCCAAGAAATGCTCCGGTTATTGCAATAGATATAAATGTATCACTGAAGAAACTACTATTACTTCCACTGGAGCTTCCTGACTCCTTAGACAAACGATTGGAGAGATACCTTGATTGTCTGAATAAAAGGGTATCTTTTAGATGATGAAGCTCATATTTGAGCTTTACACTGGTAGGGATATAATAATGACGATGAGAAGTACAAATAATTGCAGATCGGGTTTTGGTGCAAAGTACCGTATTACTAATAACACAACTTCTTAGGTAAGATGAGGCTTTTTGCCCCAACATTAAATTTATCATCTCTATAAAACATAAAAAAGGTTATAATAAATCAAGATACATTTCGTGAAATGATAGAACACGTAAAAAATGATAAGTATTATATATTTAGTCTACATTACATGTATTATAACTTTTACGAAGATATATCAGTTTGTCATTTTCAACGTCGAGGTTTTTGATCTATATCATAGGCTTTGTCGTGAATAATCCATAACATCGGTAAAACAAAAACAGTAAATGTAATATACCCAACAGGATTGGTTCGAGTTCTAAGCGGGTTACGGTAAGGATTGGGCATTTGTGAAGAACTTCTACATGAATGTTTCAACAACTGGTTGATCATCTTGGAAGAAACTGACGAAAGCATATCAAATAATCTAGAAAGGATAGTAATAATTATGCATCTAAGCATAGTATGGTAAAAAAAAGAGATTTCAACCTTGCAAGTTATTTATTTTTTTAAATATATTACAATTACGAACTGAAAAGTACTGAGCCTGCCATTAAAATGCAACAGACAGCAACATAAGGACTTTTGCGTTCACCTGTAAACAATTCACGGTAAAATAAAGTAATAAATTAAACTGACCAATTCTTGCACATTTCCAGAACAGTCCTAGAAGTCTTGATTAATAAATAGAGATTATATATACAAATATCCAGCATACCCATGTTTTCGTGAATCCAATAAGGTAGGGGAGAAGTGTCTAATGTAAGCGCAAGTGCATATAAGCAACAAAATGACACTCAGCAGACTTTGAAAGTTAAATAATGCTGACTGCAGAAATATTCAGCATGACATATTGTAAGCGTATATCTATTTACCATGAGGAAGACTACAATCTCCGTCAAACACTCCAAAAAAAATGAAACCCTAAAGTTTAGAATTAAAACAAAAGACCTCGAAAGTGCCAATAAAGATATTAAAGCTATGAAGAACATATTGGCTTATTTCTTGTCAGTGCAACTGGTTACATTGTAATGACGCAAATAATTCCTTGACTATGATATTTGATACATTCACTACCCCTTGGTAGACTTCTTATTTACAAAATGACATTCGCGAGTTTCAGCAAAAAACATATATAAGGGGTAGAAAATACTTTCAGTGCGATAGTTTTAATTTTTCACCATATTTTCTCTTCGGAATCCCAAAAGAAACTAAGTCACACAGGAATAATGAATATAAGCAGCCCTTTTATAACCCCACTGATAATTTGGCGCAATTAAGACTTATCACTGCATTATCGCTTTACTTTAGGAACTCTATTGAATTTGATTCATTTATCATGCAGAATGACAAGCTTTTAATAATATGGAATCAGAGCATGAAACAGAAAAACGACATTGTGGAAAAGTAGAAGACAAAGACAAAATAAACGATATTAGTGTGTGTAAAACAATACAGTTCAGGCAAGAACATGACCGAAATCAGTACCGTTTATTGAGTATACACATTAAGCTCTCTATTAAAGACCGAAGCAGGATCATTGTCCACATAGCTACTCTAGATTGTGAAATGTTTCATTTAAAAGACCCATTGAATACACATGATTAGTTTAACCTTGTAGATATGGTGATTGTATAACTTCACTTTACTTTTTAAGATGTTAGCAAACTTTTTGTATATACTTTTAATCTCAGAGTATGGTAATGCCTGGGAGATAGATGACTGTTGTAGTGAAACATGAAAAATAATTTGCAAACGACAGAATGACGAAGATATGATCATTACAATTGCATCATGGACGAAGTAGTCGATTTTAAAAAGCTAGATGCCAGTGAGTAAAACGCCTATGGACATACCTAGACATTGACTTTCTACTATTAACGACGTAATTAAAAGATAACTTGTACGAACCTGAAAAGACGTTTACATTTTCAACTTAGAAAAATGAACGCTTAGTCTACGATACGACTGCTGTACCTATTACATGATGCTATTAATCATACATATTTAAGTTCCACAACGTTGGTCCTGCACTTATCAAACTGGATTACCAGTACTAAGAAGCATTGATACAGCAGGATGCACTACATCCAGGGTTTACCATTTTAAACCACTCCTTTTGTTTATGAAAGGGCACCAATTTTAGATTTCCTTGTTATCCATCATCACGCGGACCTAACCAGATAGTCTACACCTGCTGAAACGGCTCAATCTAATTGTCGTTGACTTCATGGATTGGTCTCATATCTTGGTTTGGCCGCCTTTAGCTTCCTTTCAGCATAATCCTATACAAAAAAAAACGACATGTCGAGGTAGAGGGTGGTTAGGCATAGGTATCACATGTCCCAGCCACCTCAGTTGAAGATTTACTACTTTATCAATCGACTTTCCATATTTTTACCTAGTGCTCTATTTCTAATCAAGGCGTTAATTACTCGGTGGTCCTAAAGTACATGAACATATTTGTCTTTCTTCCTGTGCTTTATCCTTATATACAACCTTTCTTTTATATATTACCACCACTAAATTAACTGCTT
The DNA here is from genome assembly GCA_944470415.2 of Schistosoma rodhaini. Lineage (NCBI taxonomy): Eukaryota > Metazoa > Platyhelminthes > Trematoda > Strigeidida > Schistosomatidae > Schistosoma > Schistosoma rodhaini. The sequence goes on from OX104044.1 coordinate 14,138,430, forward strand.
CTGAGTTCGGTGTTGTGCTAATGAGTGAAGTATGGCAACTTGGGCCGATGCATATATGTGTCTGGTCCTACGTTGTAGCTGATTGAATGACCGACATGCAATGTCTCATAGTGTAGGAGAAGGCCTCCGCCAGGGAAGTTCTACTCACTGCCTTCTCATGGTGGGCGTGTTGTCGACGAAATTGAGGACGAAAAGCGAATATCCGGAGCTTTAAACGGGTTGGTGGACACGGCAAGTCTACCTAGAGGAGTTGGAAAACCCTGATTATAAACCAATGTCGCGCATGGGCTTCAGTATCCTGAGGGAACAATAGGCGTATGAATCAATCGTTGGTCACCGGCTACTATGGGACTGCATCTCCTTACAATGCTCCACTGCCTTGTGGATGACTTTTAGGTCAAAGGCTCCGGGTATGGCCGCCGAAGAAAAAACCATCTGCTTCAGTTTGAGCACCTGGGCAGTACCACAGCTCTCACACAGATCAAATGAGATTTGTGCGGCGCATATGTACCTGGTACATCCTTGTACCAATATTTATGTTTAAATAAATAAGTAGGGGTAGGTTGGAAGAAAGCTGGGGTAGGGCAAGACCAAAACGTGACACAAATCCACAAAGTCACTGAAAAATGAACTGAGCCAAGGTGGTAGGTGTAGACTACTCGGTTGGGATCAGCGAATCGATAACAACCGATGGTTAGAGACCTTGAATAACACGGCTCAAAATTCTTTGCAATGCCGTAGGTGCATCCAATCTTTGTGTTTTGCCAAATTCTAATCTGAATTTCTAATGTCCCTATCTTTATTTTCTCTTTTCAAATTTATTCCGCTGGATTATACTTTTTGAATAACATCTTCAAACCCTGATCTTTCGAATTACTGCTCATACTATTACTACTTTTACCACTGCGATCTAAGTCGACAGCTGCATCTCTTTGCTGATGTGACTTTGTGAAATGTACGCAAATAGCCTGCAGAGTTGAGTATAAGAGATAATAACTTGGGGACGAACCAACTGGATTTAAGATAGCAAGCCCTGAATCTTGGAGGGGAATTCATCCATCTATATTGCTAACTAGCATTATTCATAATGAAAAACCTAACGTCCAACTCTAAATCCTTATCACAATTCCTCACTCTTAACCCCAGCATGTAAGTGAATATAATTAATGTCACATTAGGACCATTCAAAGGTCACTCAAAAATAATAATAGTCTCCGCGCCATGTTATAAATGAAAACTATACACTTCGTGCACAAGATAAAAAACATCAAGCTTTTTTAAAGATCATAAAATCCGAGAAAGCAATCTTAAGTAAATTGACAACAAAATTTAGTCTGAAAACAATGGAAAACATAGGGTTTACACCAACCGACGAGAGTACTGGAAGAACTAAATATCCCGCTTATAAGAGTGCGATGCCCAAAGTATCCGCTTCAATGTCTATTACCTTAATGAAAACTAACATAAGCCTTTTCCTTGACTCTAAACAGCGGTGTAACACTTTTGATAGATGTATTTCTAGTCATTGCCGTGCGTTGATCTGCAGCAGATGAAACTTGAAGTTTTCTTTTTTAACTCTTTTCTCTGACAAAATGGCTGTTTTTGCTACAACTAATAATCCTAACTTTGTCAGTTATTCGTTTATTCGATAGCATCGATTTAAAGTGATGTAGTGTGATGTGTGAAAAATAGATAGAGAAGTTCAAACACAAGCCTTGGTAGCTCAATCACAAGTTTGAGGCTCACCAAAACAATTCAGCGCGCAGACATAGTTTCCACTCTAAGATGGTAGCGAATTAGTACTTAACGAACGTACGCCATCTAGTGTACCTTCAGATATCAATAGTTACTGGTACAGTGTTCATCCATGACTTCACTAAGCATCAAACCCAAAGTTTTAAGGCTTAAAGGAAAGTGTTTAGTCCTTAAACCATTAAGTCCCAGTGAATGCTAACTATTCACTATCACCAGTGATATTTGACTGATGATCAGCATGTCTCAACTCCATGGATCACGACACCTGACTAGAACTCCATGAATTACTTCTACAAAGTCTGATGAGCTACAGTCTAATCCCCAGCAGATATTTTCAAGAGAAACCCAGGAGTTTCTCGAGCACTCAGAATCAAGCTTCATTCAATAATTCTATTCCTCCTCGTAAAAAGAAGTTCATCATGGAGACGTCAGGATTCAATTACTAATAGACATTTGAGAGGGTGAATAAATCCTTGAAATAAATATTTCCGTAAGTCCTGTGATGTTTCAATGAACCAATGATTCCCTTGTATTGATGATTGCTTGATTTTGAATTGGAAATACAATGCATTCGTTCGTGTTCATCTAATACTTCTTGATTAAATTGCGTTGTTTCTGGGATTACTAGTTTATACTATAATTTAAATACTTCAAATCATCTCAGTCCTTAACATTGATTCTAATCTCATTATTTTCATCGGTCACATACAACCGAAGGCACGTGGTCACTCACTTGCATCGGATCACAAGTGGACAGTCCGTATCACACACCTTTTCCAAATGTTAGACAACTTAGAATAAAGGCTCCTGAAACTTTCAGATTTGACATACATTATAAGGGTTTTACGTGTAAAGGCGTCATTGAACTCCGAAAACTTGTGTCATCTTTATTGATAAGCTAAACGAGATCTGGCATATTAATTCGAAAACTGTGGGTCTGTTCCTTTTCGGAACATTACATTTCATTTCTAATCTTTATTTCTACACATATGAGGTTGTTTTTATTTTTTCGGATACTTTTTTCATCCTAATGGAACAAACTCCTTAGTTATTTAGAATTAAAGCTCTTTCACCTCTCTCATTCCAGCTAACGTCGTTCGGGCCCGATAACATACACTTTTCGTTCTGCTTCTCAGAAGCGATGTTTCGGAACTGTACGACACATTGAAGAACACTGTTCTTAAATGTGGGAGCCAAAATGACACGCGAAGTTTAGATCAATTTGTCCACATTATCGAGGCGCAATATGGTACTACAATAAAAACTTCGCTAAGCATGCAAGAGGTTTTTGGTCAACGACTTTCGACAACGCCTGTTTAGATAGCTCTTCTTGTCTAAGCTTATCCACAGGTACAGGTAGTGCTTGTCTCATTTCAAAATAACTAACTGACTGCATCTGACGATCGGATTCGGGGGGTCAACGAAAACCAAAGCGCTGAGGTCTGTTTTATAAGAGGTACGCCTCAAACGACACAAAATGACGTTAGAAACGCCTTCTTACTATTCATAGTAATTGTGGACGGACCCAAAATTCTTAAAGAATCTCCTTACGAAAGAGACCTGTCTGGGGAGTGGGAGAGGCAGATATTCGTGATTGGCGCTAGTAGCATAATATGCATAGTGAGTCTCCTAAAAACATCAGAAAACACCTCAATCTCTGAATCTCCAAAAAGTTCGATGCAAGAAACTTGTAGAAACTACCCAGCCGGCACGCTTTAACGGCTACTGTAGCTGGCGAGCATAGCCGTCTTATATATATCACTGAATCTAGTCTACCCATAACCTTGGTTGTAAGGATCCTACACTTAGTTCATCTAACGACAGTTCGAACACAAAATTACTGACCAAGATTTCGTCCATATTAGACGATTCATTTGATTCTAGATAATCATCCAACAATTATCGGGAGATAAAGTTCCTATACATATGATGTGACTTTTATAAAACGTATGCTTGTAATTATTGTTACCACTTTAAAAACACCAGTGAGTGGAAAAGTTTAGTAGATTGAATTAGCGAAGCATCTGAATGGTTTTTGTACAACTATCCATCACCGACGAATAATTGATTCTAACTTTATGTGACATCTTCGAGACTTATTCCTCTTGGACTTCTGCAGCTAGTAAGCTACATATACCTTCAAGAATTAAGTTGATTAACTGCCAATTTGTCGTAAAGAAACTTCAATGAATCTATAAAAGGACTTTGTGTCCACTCATTCTGGAGAGTGTGTAGTGGCATTGGATCATAACCATAAGACCTTCCAAGCCGAACATACAATTATAAAATACATCTTTTTCAATAATAGACACAAAGAGAAGGTAAATAATGAAGAACGTGGAAAAATCGATTCAATTCATTGGTTGGCATAGCTCAGCCTTGCAGGGGTGGTCATCCTTGTGTAAATTATTTTTCTTATTCATAATAAATATATTGTTCTATCTAGAGCCTAAATGTGTTCTCCATCACATATTGGTGATATTACGATAGGATGACTCAGTGCAGACAACAATGTGATTTCCACATACGATCTTATAGATTAGGTAGTCACGTCATGACACATCTACAATTTCGGGATTCGATCTATTATTAGAGAAGCGTTAATAAGGTAGTAGACCGTAAATGTATATGTATATTAAATATCCAGAGCTTCATCAGGGAATAGTAATCAGAAAAGGTACTTGCATCCGGAAATAAATTCTGTTCACTTAATCTGACAGCATTGAACTCAAAGCCTGTGTAATATAGAGGGAAAATGATGCAATTTCACGAATAATTATATTTCTCAAAGTCCTTCTTGTCCTGACTGATCAAACCTATATATGATTACTGAACACAACCCAAAATGACACCACAAAATTAAAATAAAAAGACGACGGATCATTGAAAAAGTAAAATTGAATTGTCTCAGTTATACAAATTAATGGCCAACAACCCAAGGGGCCTGTGGAAGCCAGCCATATGACAAATAGCTCGTGAATATATTGTGTTCTTTTTAAAACAATCCACTCAATGTCCTGACATTCATTGGCCAAGCTTTTCTAGTTCACTATCCATACAACAGTGTACGTGAGATACACTTGGACATAGTTGATTCTGTGGCTACAGCATTACGTTGATAAAAGATCGTTATTAAATTTGACGTCCTGAAAATATCGAGCAGTATGCTTCGATGTTTGACTTATGTCGTCCGGATTTTCAGATTTCACTATAGGAAGGAAACGTTAAGGATTGGAGAAAAGTACGAGATCCTTTGACCATCTTTCATCAATTTCTGTCTAACATTATTACTATCCATGACTTTGGAAGTATGGACACACTCATTTCAAACATCTAAACGGCCATTATCTTTCTACTGTTGACTATGATCACTAGCCTGAAGTATTAGAAATATACTTGAAAAGAAGTGGCAAATTTCCTTACAATAATCAAAAATGATTACTCATCTTTGTATAGTGACTATATAATAAATTAGTGAGGCATTTTTCTGTTGTATGAGGTGTTTGACTGAATTCAATTGTTGGGGTCACAATTTCAAATCTTTTCTTCTAATTTTGGCTGGATAACTCCCATTTTTTATGATAGATCAATCATATACTAGCGTGTCTGTTATCATCAACGTTCCAAATTTTAAGAAGATAAATGAAACAAATGAATTGACAACAAGAAGCCCTAGCCATCTCAATATTAACAAGCACTTAATATTGGTAACAATGGTAATTGAGCATAGATCCCATGGTTTCTCGATTTTTATAGCACCTGGAGACAGCTTTTATAAAGTTCTGACTATCATTAATGACTAGATTTCCTCAACGAAGTTGATGTACGCTCTGTAGGAATATCAGCCCAGATTTCCATGTAACCTGATCCCTGACTACTACTGAAAATCGTCTCAAGTACACATTCCACAACTCATCTTCAGGAAACCTCCGCTAACATCATCCCACCTAAAAAAGATACTGCACTTATGGAAAGAGTACTAATATTATTAGGCAATGGGATTCAAATAGTTCAAACGGTTGTGGACTTAATGGGAGAAGCTTTCGCTTAACAGGCTGCCGTGTCTAGTAACAGTGGATCACAAATATCTCTAGGCTGGAACCGTCCATTCTATTGAAAAATTACAGAAATCACCGCGCGATTCTCTGTAACTTCTACCGGCGCCATCAAAAATACCTCATGAATTTCATAGGGATATGACGCTGCGTTTTAGAGAAGCTCTGAACTTTACGTGAACTCATTTTTGACCAACAGTTTGACGTAGCAAAGCAATTGCCGCGGAGAATCAGTTCTGTAGTAACAACTTTACATTTTAATCCAGCAAGCTCAAACTCTTCCCGATTCCTAATATTTTAGACTTTCTATATGATTCGCGTACCTTTTCCATTTGTCTCTTAAGTAACGCATTATATAACTTCACCACAGCAGCACTAAGTCGATCAGAACTCATACGAACAATTGCGAAGGAAAAGTGGCGCGGCACATCCACTCATGAACTGTGCAGACACATGACTGAGTGCCTTTAGCTATGGTATGTCCAGTGAAACTCAGAAGGTGAGCATCCTAGATGAAGAATTTCGTGGCCAGTCGATCTGACCCCGATCTGGATGAACATATGAATATGTCATGAACATAAACCTCTTATTTAACTTCGTATATTACCTAGGCTAAACCCACGTGCGACCGCAGTGATAAGAAGCCAAATACGGGTTGGAAGACTTTATTCCAAGCGCTTGTTTATCAAGACAGACATTTAGAGAAACGAAGACATGAAAAATGGAGGTGAGTGAGCCAAATACATTAGACAATGCGTAACTCGAGCCACGAAATCAGTTCGGGGCCTCAAATTCAAACCTTATGAAGAGCGCCTCAAATCACTTAACCTTTACCCGTTAGAGTATAGGCGTCTTAGAGGTGATCTTCTTATGACTTATAGTATCCTTAATACTTCTGGTCATCCCCTTAAACAACCTCTTAAGCTTAGTCATAACACTAACCTGAGAGGTAACACCCAGAAATTGGAGACCCTACATAGCAGAACAGACTGCAGACACAACTTCTACTCCATTAGAGTTGTCAAGTGCTGGAATTCGCTGCCGACTGAGCTAATCCAAGCGACCTCCCAGGAGTCCTTTAAGAGAAAACTTGACTTATTCTTAAGGACTAAGGATAACATATTATTATGATTTACCAAATTCTTTTTTTCCCTCTATTATCATTCAGATACCTAGGTTCTTGCCTGGAGGTATTGGTGATCCACTGCTACCAGACACGGAAGCCCGTTAAGCGAAAGCTTCTTCTATTCCGTCCTCAACCATTTGAACCATTTGAACTCAATATCTATAGTCGGATAACAATAGGTTACAGACACGTGGCAAGTAGGATAAGAAGTGTACATGCACTCATATAAAGACAGCCAAAGTTAACAAGTGAATACTTGAAAATGTCAGAACGTGACACAAGTAGGAAAAAACCGATCGGTCTTTCCGGCAGATGGAATAACCGCAATGGGCTAGTCATGGTAAACCCAAAACCCTCTGCGTAGAAAACAGCATGTTTTCGAAACTAAAGTTGAAGTACGTAGTCAATGTTAGTAACAAGTAGCAAAAGAAGTTCGTACTATTTCTGACAGCGTATAGTGTCACGTGAGCGGTGAGTGTATATTGTGGAGGTGTAATATTTATGTAAACAAAGAACGTGAATATGTTAGATTGAATGTTGGCGGAAACACCTCTTAAATTTAGTTCTCTACCTCAAGGTTATTGACCAAGTTAGCTATGAAATGAGTTGGTGGAACTCATTGGAGAAAGCAGGCAACATATCGAAACTGGCAATCACAGCCTTAAAAAGTGCTCAGCAGAAAATAGATGAAGTCCTTGATATTACGGATGAAGCTACTGATCGTAACGCACTGCCAACGATATTGGAAATCTCAACTAGACAATTTGACGTAACAGAAACAGTATCTGCTGAACTAAATGAATCAAGTCGTTGCGAATCGAAACCGAGTGGGTTATTTTTTGATGTCACTATGCTTAGTCCTATAAAGTTCTGATATGCTGTTTTTATTTTACTTCCTTATTCCTCGTACCATTTATACACAGCAGGCTAAAAGGAACACTAGTGAAACATGATGAAAAAAATGCACTGTAGATATTTTACCGTTTGTGTTTCATTGTTCCTGGATCTTTATTCTGTGTACGGATGTTCACGGGCGTACTTCTTGATGTGATCTGATTACGATTTTGCTGTGATCCAAACAAATATATTTTTTTGAACTTTTTGGATTTAAGTTTGAAATCCTTAAGTTGAAATACCGCTCGGCTATTTTGGCGTTAACGCCATTATGTCGTTTAGACTATGTACGTTAGCGTATCACGTAACGCTATGGTATTTAGTGGAGCTTATGTAGAATCCTTGGTTTGAATACTAACTTGTGTCGTTATTTGAAATACCGAGTCGAATTTTAGTAGCAACCTTTAAAAATACATGGGCCTGTTTAATAATCTCAACCCGTACATCCTGTAGTCTTAAGTTATGTATTCTTCTGGAATTAAATTTGTAGTGTTATGGTCTTGCTAAGATGTAAACTTCTTTACTTTGACAAATGTGCATCATATCAAAGGTTTCAAAGTTTGCTCTAGGATTACTCTGCCTCAGGTTAATTACTCATTGCCCTTTTTGAAACTTCAAAGTAGCTTATCAGTCATCTGTTTTCCGGTCATGGTTGATCAGACCAAGGTGCGTATTGTGGGATTCATTACGAGGTACAGACTAACCACGTTGGTTGTAAACTTTATTATAAAGGTTAGTGAAACTAATCGACTGTCAATCAAATGTCTAGATCAAACAGTTGTTTAAATCGTACTAAGGAATATGTAATGACCACTTCAGCAACTACTTTTGGATAGATAGGTTAGTCAATGGCCTATTCTTCGAGCAGATAAAAGCAACAAACAAAGTACTGAAAAAGAATAACGTCCAACAAAATTTCGACCGCTTGCTACCCACTGATAACATGGATAAGATACAGATATCAGGGTTTAGGATCTAGGTCCTAGGATTAAAATGAAATCAGTTTGAACTAGAGTTTGTTCCTATGCAATAAATCTAGTGACGTTTAAGAGTAGTTATCCAGGTTTCTCAGGTAAGCCAACTCGAGTTAGTTAAAGTATGGGAGTTGGACAATTTCTCTCGATAGTTTTTGTTTGGTAATCGTTTTAATCTTTAATTAAGCTTAAAATCTTTCACAGTTCATCAGTTTAGAAATCAAACTAAGATAGTTTCCAAAACCCTTGGATCTAACATGAGTACGACTTTAAGGCTCGAAAACAGACAGGTTTCAACCCTTATCTTATTTATTTAGACATAAATATTAGTACAAGGAAGCACCATATACATATGCGCCACACAAATCTCATTCGATTTGCTTGAGGGCTGTAATACTGCCTAGGTGCATAAACTGAAGCAGGTGATTTTCTTAGGGGCCCACACCCGGAGCCTTTGACCGAAAGATCTGATCCACAAGGCAGTGGAGCATCGTGAGGAGATGCAGTCCCATGGTAGCCAGTGATCAACGATTGATTCATACGCCATTTGTTCCTTCAGGATACTTGAGCCCATGCGCGACATTGGTTTGTAATCAGGGTTTTCCAACTCCCCTAGGTGGATTTTTCGTGTCCACCAACCCTGTTAAAGGGCCGGACATTCGCTTTACGTCCTCTCAATTTCGTCGACAACACGCCCACCATGAGAAGGCAGTGAGTAGGACTTCCCTGGTAGAGGCTATATATTCGCTGGCCATGTGAGAGCATTTCGAGAGGACTAGCGGACTATCCCCACTCGGCCGTACCAGGGCATTTGGGGGCTCTAACAACCCTTATCTAGGACATATCACCAAACTCAGTAGAACTTGCTAACTTTCCGTACAATCCATTTCCTTTGATTCGCAGGTAGACCTTATCTTCCGACGTAGCCATGTTGACCAATATTCATCGGGGTTTCCTGTTTTTTTTATTTACTCACAAGTAGCGATCACTTTGAGGTCTCACGAGCTTGTCATCTACCTGAGATTCTCCCGTAAACTTGAAGCACATAGGCAACATATTTTAGTGAAAAATTGACACAACGCAGACCTAATATTTTCAGCTATATGTAAAAGGTTTATAAGATTCGTTTTTGACTGAAAATACAAATTTTTTCTCTAGGACTAGTCTATATGATTGTTGTCTAGCCATGATACGTAGGCTAAGTAAGCTAATTGATCATTTAGATCATTATAATAGTTTCATCGTCATTATTGTTATTATTTAGTATTAGTGGCTTTATTCAACATTATATTTTTGGTACAATATAGGATTCTCAGCACAAAATACTTCAACAAGTTTCCTCTCATTTCCTGATCGATCCTTGCGACACATTGAGTGTCGTCAGTTGTTATCAGTCCTAAAATTAACATCTGAATAATGTATATTCTTTTCGGTGCATATTACCAGGAACCATGATGTCTCTGATTGAGTTCTTTTGTAACTTGTAAAGCGAAATGTCCTGAGCTTCACAAACATACCTGAATAGGTTATGAGACTAACAGGCGTAATGATGTGTTAAAACAAACATGAAAACAGATAACTTTTTGAAATATTCTGATGTCAGGAACAGGTAGCCCAGATATCCAAGCAGGCCGCCGTTGATCACCATTAACTAAGTCTTGGGTGTAACAGTTTTTTTGGGTTTTGAAAAGTTACTTCTCTTGTTGCGTAGATCCCCCAGTTATCCTTTTGCAGAAAAATATAACACAGAGATGCCTTCATTACTTTATGTTTTGAAACTTCGTCTTTGGAAATATAGACGTGCATGTTCCATGTATTCCATCATAGATATTTCAGTCAGTGATAATCAACATACGACGCCGCAGAGATAAATATCAAGTCAGATTTCCGCATAGTTGTTTGCGCAAAAGTTTTCCTTTCTAGTCGAACCACTCAGTAGGTGTAACTATTATCAGGAGTAGAATATTAAACAATGATGGCAAAGCGGCTGATGAGGCTGTATACAATCATCGAGTGATATATTTGGAACTAATGTTATTGGGATTCGGTCTCGGACCTGACAGGTTTACTCCTGAGATTTTTAAGGATGGTGGTACAGTACTAGCAGCGAAATTGACTGAGGTCTTAGGTAAAATCTGGGAACTGGACGTAGTTCCATCTGACTGGTCCCAATCAATGATTGTGCCAGTCTATAAGAAAGGACAAAAGTCCTCTTGTGACAATCACAGAGGGATCAGCTTGACTAACATAGTGTCTAAAATATTAGCTTCAATAATACTGAGACGCCTAACCAAAGCTCGTGAAGAGCAGACTAGAGAAAACCAGGCTGATTTTCGACCTGGACGTTGTTGCATAGACCAGATATTCACTCTACGTCAGGTCTTAGAACATAGACATACATTCAGACGTCCCACAATCGTAGTACTTTTTGACTCTGTTGATCGTGGGGTTCTATGGCAGTGTTTGTCACTGAAAGGAGTACCAAAGAAGTACATTAACCTCATAAAGGCTCTCTACTCGAACACAAGAACAGCTATACCAGGCTCTAGCCTATGGCGAACTGTCATCAGAATTGATTACCTCAGGTGGTGTTCGTCAGGGTTGTCCACTCTCCCCATTCTTGTTTAACTTTATCGTTGACATGCTTTTAAAGGTAACACTTTCATCCATTATATGTGAAAAAATTATATTTGAAATAGTCTCAGCAATTGAAATATAAATAATTCCAACGTTTCTTCCAGCTAACTTGTCTGGACCTCTTCAGGGAATAATCAAAATCATCAAAGAAATATATAGTGTTTTTTAACAATCATATCAAAATCTCTACTACTTTTTAATCCAATCATATTTGGATGTCGAATTTTTGTAAACAGGATAATATGAGTCAGTTGAATGAGAATCAAGTGAAAAATTCAACGATGTGAATTAAAGGAGACTGCATAAATTGTGTGTATGTATGTATGTGTAAGATGAGTTATTAATGAATGATATTCAGTGTTGATATGTTTCTATGTGAAATAAAAGTAAAAATAAAAGTGCAAAATGAAGGTTGAAAAGTTTTTTCTGAATCATCGAAATTGCAAATAAAAAAAGAATCATAGAAGGGGTTTTGTGGAGATTTAGTATTTATCATTGTTGAAATCATGAGTCAATTGAAGCTAGACCACCATGGAAAACCTGGACGGCCGTTTCGTCCTATTATGGGACTCCTCAGCAGTGCACATCCACGAACCTGCTCTCAACTTCGTGGATCAGTTGAAGTTAGACATTAACACCGTTGGATGCCAGCTCAGTGGTCTATCGGTTAAGGGCTTCGGCTCGAGACTGGTAGGTTCTGGGTTCGAATCCCGCTCGCTACCCAAAAGAGTTTTTAAAGAAGGTTGTTAGAAAGGAAAGAAAAGCTAAACTACAATGTATACAGAAAGATTGGAAGTCCACTGTAGTCGTACCATACCGTAGTGAAACATCGGAAGAAATCAAACCGATCTTAAACAAGCATGATATAAGAGTGTATTTTAGAACATGTTACACTATAAGATTGTCATTGGTGAAGGTTAAGGATAAGTTACCTAAGGAAGAACAACAAAATATTGTCTATGAGATCAATTGTCATGATTGTAATGCAGCTTATATTGGAGAAACATGCAGACAATTGAAGGTAAGGTTGAAGGAACACAAACAATGTTTTAAAGATGTTCCCAAAACTTCGGTTGACTTAAGGAAACTTGAGAATAAGTCTGCAATAGCGTTACATGCGTTAGAAACGGGACACATGATTAATTTTGAAGGGGCCAAAATACTTCAGAAAGGTTTCAACACTCATAAAGAAAGATTGACAGCAGAAGCGCTGTATATATAGGCGAATAAGAACATCCTAAACAGAAAGAATGGTATTCAGCTAGCTACCATTTGGCAAATATTCATCAACAAGTAATTTGACCTTCTCTCTTATTCAACCTGTTTACTTCACATGAATCGTTATTATGACTGAAATCAATATGAGTTATGTTTAGCATTACAATTATGTACTTGATGATTCTTATTTTCACAGTTGAAATCATGAGTCAATTGAAGCTAGACCACCATCGAAAACCTGGAAGCACTGGACGGCCGTTTCGTCCTATTATGGGACTCCTCAGCAGTGCGCATCCACGAACCCGCTCTCGCGAGCGAGATTCGAACCCAGAACCTACCAGTCTCGAGCCGAAGCCCTTAACCGATAGACCACTGAGCTGGCATCCAACGGTGTTAATGTCTAACTTCAACCAATCCACGATATTGAGCGACCGTTCACCAATTGTCCTCAGTGAGACTCATGATTGACTCATGATTTCAACTGTGAAAATACTAAATTCTCCACAAAACCCCCTCTGATCTATAATCATATGCTCACTAGTGACTGACTTCAAGAGATATTTCCTTGAGTTCTAGTGGGAAGCAGTGGCCAGTGGAGTTCTACCAGGTCTGTTGTAGAGATATTATCTCACTGAGGACAATTGGTGAACGGTCGCTCAATATCGTGGATTGGTTGAAGTTAGACATTAACACCGTTGGATGCCAACTGATCCACGAAGTTGAGAGCAGGTTCGTGGATGTGCACTGCTGAGGAGTCCCATAATAGGACGAAACGGCCGTCCAGGTTTTCCATGGTGGTCTAGCTTCAATTGACTCATGATTTCAACAATGATAAATACTAAATCTCCACAAAACCCCTTCTATGATTCTTTTTTTATTTGCAATTTCGATGATTCAGAAAAAACTTTTCAACCTTCATTTTGCACTTTTATTTTTACTTTTATTTCACATAGAAACATATCAACACTGAATATCATTCATTAATAACTCATCTTACACATACATACATACACACAATTTATGCAGTCTCCTTTAATTCACATCGTTGAATTTTTCACTTGATTCTCATTCAACTGACTCATATTATCCTGTTTACAAAAATTCGACATCCAAATATGATTGGATTAAAAAGTAGTAGAGATTTTGATATGATTGTTAAAAAACACTATATATTTCTTTGATGATTTTGATTATTCCCTGAAGAGGTCCAGACAAGTTAGCTGGAAGAAACGTTGGAATTATTTATATCTCCAGGAGTATAACTTTTACCGGGAGGCTCACTTGTTGACTTAGAATACGCCGATGACATATTTTTATTTGGTGAAGATGCTGGCATCATGCAGACTCTTCTGACCACTTTATCCAACTATGCAGACATTTTTGGAATGCAATTCCCTCCCTCCAAGTGCAAAATGTTACTTCAGGATTTGGTTGCATCAACACCTAAACTAATGACAGGGAGTGTAGTTGAGCGTTTTGACTGCTTCACTTATCTTGGGAGTCTCATCAGCCCTTGTGGTCTGGTGTGTGACGAAATCTCAGCACGCATACAGAAGGCTCGTCTAGCTTTCGCCAACTTGCGTCATTTATGGCGTAGGCCAGTTTTCCGTCTTGCAACAAAAGGTCGGGTATACTGTGCAGCAGTTCGTTCCGTTCTACTTTTATGGCAGTGAAACATGGCTAGTAAGAGTAGAGGATATTCGTAGGCTACTATTTTTCGATCATAGATGTCTTCGTATATCCTGGGACCACCGGGTAAGTAATATAATTGTTAAGAAACGGGTACTAGGTAAGGATGGCAAATCGATTGATGAAGTGGTGAAACTTCATCAGTTGAGATGGCTGGGACACATGTTACGTATGCCCAACCACCGACTGCCACGACGTGCAATGTTTCATGGTGTAGGAGTAGGTCGGAAGAAAGCTAGGGGCGGCCAGACCGAAACGTGGCATGAAGTCACTGACAATTGGACTGAGCCATGCTGGTAGGTGTAGACTACCTGGTTGGGATTCGCGAGATGATAGCAATCGATGGTTAGAGACCTTGAATGACATGGCTCAAAATCGTTTGCAGTGGCGAAGGTGCATCCACTCTTTGTGTTCTATGAAATTCTAATCTTCTGAATTCTTCATGTCCCTATCTTTATTTTCTCTTTCCAAATTTATGTCACAGGATTATACTCCCTGAATAACATCTTCAAACCCTAATCTTTCACATAATGCTTATACTGTTACTACTTCTACCACTATGGGATTTGAATCAACTGCGTCTCTGCGCTAATGTGGTATGGCAACTCGAACTGATGAACGTACGTACAAAGTTCTGCGTTGTGACTGACTGACTGATCGTGATCTTGATAGTTGTAAACACAATCTGAATTGCCATATAATTTTGATCGGTTGAAGATACAAAATGTTTGGAGCGACTTAGTAATAACTGACTGTAAGACGAATCCTGACCAAGAAAACAACAAAAATTCGACACAAAA
This sequence comes from Schistosoma rodhaini, assembly GCA_944470415.2. NCBI lineage: Eukaryota > Metazoa > Platyhelminthes > Trematoda > Strigeidida > Schistosomatidae > Schistosoma > Schistosoma rodhaini. The sequence goes on from OX104044.1 coordinate 14,153,578, forward strand.
AATTGTGTTAGTGAAATGAAACGATTTCATACAAACCAAGATATTATACAGACAAGAATGATCAGAAAATACAGAACTTGTGACAAGTTAATATAAATCGAATGTTGATCGTCTAACGTCCAATTGTCTCACGACTGCTCGTGTGAATCTTTTCCAGCCGTTATAATTGTGCGTGTAAACTGAAAAATATTTAAATAGAGTCAGATCGATAGATTGTTTTACATATCATTGTCTGTTGGTTCGGTAATTTAAGAAAGCCAGCTTTCTAATAGGGATTGATGAAATGGATAATTATAAATAATAGACTTAGTGATGCACTTCAAATTGGTTACATTAAGCAATTTGTATTCATTATGATCTCCCTGTACGTCTTCAACATCACATTGTCCTATATCCTTCAGTGTTACCGTTCTTTTTTTGCATTTTTCTTATTTTTGTTTACTACATGTATTGTTTGAATCAATTAAGTTTTTTGATGCATCCTTGTTTTACTCAAAGGAAGCATGGAGCCCTAAACAATTACATTTTGATAAAGCTTCATACATTGTTTCAGTTTTTACTCTGATACGATTAGTTTACATAGGCGCTCACATCAAAGCGTTTTGTATCTAGATAATCTCTGTAGTAGTGATACTAACCTTAGTTTAGGATTTCTCATTTCTTAAATAAGCTATTTGTTTGCGATAGCACTAGCACGCCCACTGTTTATTTTATCTAAATTCAGTGTTCCATCGTCAAAAATAAAGATGCAGCCTTTTAGCTGTATAAAATTAAATTATAGTTCGATGGCATAGGAAATGGATTGTAAAATAAGTCGTTAACATTGAAGAATAACATAATTACAAGTAATGTTTTATATTTTATTGGTATTGCATTCATATGTTTACTTCGTATTTTTCATTTTAATTAATATTAGTACGGTGAGGCAGAAAACTTTTTTCATTCTTAGATTCATTAATTAGCATTGCTGGTTACTACCTAATTTCAGAGAAGTCGGAGTGTGAAGTAAGCAGCGAGTGTGCAGATTTGGAGAAATCTTGTTCAACAAGGTTGGGAAGTCATCACTCGTCTCTTACAGATTCTCTGGAAAATGTTATTTACGATCAATCAGACCATTCTTCACCCAATGATTCTGATAAGGTGCTAACTGATGAGAACACTAAAACTGATGAGCTGGTAGGTCTTCACAACTTATTTTTTCTTCTACATAGGAATGTATGTACAAGCAGGTGCTATTTTATCATTTCCACTCACTGTTTTGAACACTTTTACAAATAGCTATCTTTTTTGTCACGATCGTGTTAGTTTATTTGTTGGATAGAATATAAACAGCGATACATTCATATTTATGAGGTAAAATTTTGATGCTCAATTTTTTAAGAACATATCACGTTATTCTTGCATTTCTACAATCTATGTATGGCGCACCTTTCAGGAACAAGGGTTTGTGACATTCCACTGAAATCTAAAACACTTGATAAGTTTTACATGTGACAGCTTTATTGTTATGTACATACTTGTCACTTGCTTTTGCTAGACAGAATTACTTGCATTCGTCTTGATTTCCCGCTCATTCTGTTTAAAATGTTGCCAAAATATTTTTTCACGCATGTAGTTCTCCGTTTTTGTCAGAGTTGTGTTCAAAAAATTTATGCACACGTTTTCTTTAGATAAAATAATATCCCATCTTACAGTCAATAAAATAACCAAATAATCCCATTATATCTAATTTCGAACATGTTATTGGTGATAATTTTGTCTACTTAAGGTTTCGAACATATTTTTTCATGTGCATACAGCAACCTAGAATTTTTAGATCAGGTAAACTTGATTCATAGGTTAACAAGAAAAGGGATATTGTGTCTTACAAGCGGTCAATAAACCACTTAAATTCAATTTTTTATTGGATATTACAGTGTCTGCTTGATGTATGTGTAATGTTAACACTTGCCATCTTCTTAATTTCATAAGGAACAATGATGAAAATTTATAATAAAGCAAAGCACGTAAAGTATGTTAGATTAGGCCTATTTGAAATGTTACAGCTGCTTACTGTTTTATACTAGGTAATTTTTAATATGAGTTCCAAGTCAACTCAGTGTACTTAGGTTAAACTGACTGTTACTTTCTTATGACCTGTCAATACATTGCGTGACTAAATCGCCAATTAGAAACACTGATCATACATATATTTGTAGTTCATATTATCTTGTCGCTTCAGTGTTGGTTTACAATTCGCTGTACGATTTGAAAGGATATTTCATTATCTGAAAGCAGATATATCATCACGCACACGTTGCTTGCTGTCACGCCAAATATCTGTTGTACATTATGAATAACTAGATTGCTTTTTATTACCTTTTCTGAATTTTTTTTTCACACAGTACTACGTTATTAATTTATCTTGAATAAATCAGAGCGACTTGAGAAAGCGAATCAGTTAACGTGAATTCAGTAAGAGATGAATTATTGGATAGTTCTATGAGGGATAATTCTATATAGAACACCTAAAGCTAGTGATGTACTTGTGGGATCCATCCTTTCATTTAGATTAGCTAAGATATGACCCTTGAAGCGGTATTTTTTCAGTGCTGTGTTATGTTTGCCCATTCGCCTTAGCTTTATTATTGGTACCCTTACACCTTGCGTTTGCTAGACGGTGCTCAAATTATTCGGCGAAAATATGATGAATGGTCTTTTGATGGCACTGTTGTTAAAAGTACAGTGTTTTAGTCGACTAAGAGTGTTTTTAGAACTACTTAGAAAATTACATGTTACAGTGCAATATAGCCTTGGTACTTTTATTGATGTAAACAACACATTCATACTTACTTTCAGAGTTAAATACTCGTTTGTTATACTAATTAAGATTTAATATTTCTGTATTACAGTGGGAAGTAAATTCTACATTATTTAATGATTGTTCTACCGTCACTGAACAAAAAGCATCACAGGATTTGTGTGAAAAAGAGTATGATGAATCAAAAATAACAATTTCTTCGGAATACATTGCACAAGAATCAGTCGATGTAACTTCGCACTTGTCATTCCTAGAAAAGGAATTGCAGTTAGTGAATAAATCAATTCCAAATGAAGATATAACTACTTTTCATCGTTCTTCATCTGACATAGTACTACCATTCACTGCTCAACCAGTATGTGCCGATGACGATTTTGATACTAATACCACTAGTTCGGATATTGAAGTAATTTCGTGTTGTAATTCTACAAATGGTGGTGAAGTTCACGATTTACATTCTTCTAATACACCTACTATTATGTCTCCTATTAAAGGGCCGCGTTTGTCATCGGGACTCAATCAAAATCCACTTAATTTGCAAAAATATTCTCTCAGAGGATTTAGTGCTCCGGTTGTTTTAAACAAATGGTAAGCCTAATATAGTATTTTAGATTTGTCGGTTACCTTTTTTAAATGAGTCAGTCATTTCTTTTAAGAAATCACTGAGATCTTGATTTCGTTTTCATACAAGTCATTATACCAAGTGTTAAGGTATCATAAATCATAATTGATGTTACGAACTTGGAAACATAAACCAACACTTATCAAAAATTCTGTATTATTGTATCTCGTGCACTTTTTTGTTTCACCAGATTACATTTTTAATTTCTAATTTGTATGATAAGCAGATACAATTTTAAGGAGATGTGAAAACGTCTATGCTTAACAGTTTGTCAATTTGTGTGCAGCGTTATATTTTGAAGAAGTCAGACTTTGGAGAAAGTTTCATCTTTCAACATGTCTATTTCTTCCAAAAAATACAATGTCATCATAGACCTTCATATTTTAGTTTTATTGTTTATTTTTTAAGTTTCCGTGTAACTTCTCGTTACTTCACTTTCTTAGTTCTAGTGGTCCTGAACATCGTAGATCTGTTAGTGTTTCGCAGGATTTACATATGGGTAAGCTCATATTATTTTTAATCAAAATTTATTTAACGCTGTTGGATAAAAATTAGTTTCATTTAGAAGAATCACTTCAGTTTAAAAATATTTTTAAAGTCCCTAGTTTATCTAAAACATATATTTATAGATCAATTTTTTTTGCTTTATATGTATTTTTTGCCAGCCGTAGCCGGTACCTTAGTGTGCTAGTGGTCGTGTTTCCATATCGTAATGAATCAGTTGAAGTGTGTTGAATAAACTCGTTGGGAAACTTGTTACTTCAGGTTCTTTTATACGAGGCAAGCCAGTCGGAAAGCAGTAAGACTGAAAAAGCGAACTCATAGTCCGTGGTTATATTCGTACTGCATACTGTACTGAGGTGTGACGGCGGTATGGAGTTCTCCTCAGACAACCAGTGACCGCGACAGTGTTACATTCTCACGATTGGACTAGGAGTTAAGAAAAGTTTGGACCAAAATAACACACATGCCCTTGCCCCAAGGACGTCCATCATCAAGGTCCTAAAGTGATTGAGGTGACATTATCTAAGGTTATCCAAGAAAAGGCCCCAAGGAGCTGTCCCTTAGACACTGGTTACTCTTCCAAGTTTGCAGTGCTACTCCTAGTTCAGTTTCTGTTTCAGTTCCCTTAAAATATGTACTTCCATGGTGTAACCAACCGGGAAGGGGAAACCATCGTTATACTCCCAATGTAGTGAACAGAACACTGGTTGGGGACAATCGGACGTATTTAAGCAAAGATTACAGACTATCTCAGTAAATTCTGATAACCAAACAATCAATAGTCAATTTGAAAATTAACAATCAATTGTTTCGATCTTCACTGTTTTTTCTCTAATTCCATTGCTCATGCATTTTCCAAACGATTGCGCTTCATTTCAGTTCTTTGCTCATCGGTCTTCTGCTAAAATACATTCTATGTCTGACCAACACCATATACTACTTATATGGATATAAGTAGACCGCACCACACTAACAGCACTTAAGACTGACATGCATTTATTTAAGGCATGTATTTTGTCTGTACACGGTTTGTTGCTCATACCTAAATTTTTAACATTTATAATAACTTACTATCACTAGAGAAATAAATCATTTTCACTGAATTACGTGGCGTAGAGTAAAACCTAAACATATCCAACCTTGGATTATGTGTCAAATATGGATTTCTTGTTATTTATTACTCCTGTCTAAGGAAACTGAGTAGAAATGACACCTTGACGTAACAGCTTCTTAGTCTACTGAGTTGAGTAATATAATGCGCATAAATTTGTTTTAAATCATAGCAATTTTTAAAAATGCCTTTTAACACTACCGAAATCAGGTTCGACGTTTCTTAATTACGCTAATGCCTTTGACTGTGGAGTATTTGGGTGGTACATATTAGAACGCGGAAGGAGGAGTTCAGTGCACTTCTTAATTGTGTAATTGTGTATTTTGACGAGTCCCAACAAGTATAAAATATGGGTTTATATAGTCTCACAAATTTTATGTGATCATATAAAATGGGGACCGATTTTAATGAACATTCTATAAAATATTAAGCTAAACCTGTCTTATACAAGTAGCAAATGCTAGGTGTTTGGATAAAGTGTAATCCCACAGTCATGGGATTAACAGCAACTGTTTACCACATTATAATTCTTATTTGTTTGCACACGTCCGTATACTCATAACTGAGTTCGATTATTTATTGGACTAACGAAGCTAACAGTGAGCTGTCACTAGAATTGCTGACCTCAAGTAGTGTTCATTAGGGTTCTCCATTTTCTCTGTTTTTGTTTGACTTTGTCATAGACGTTCTTAGAGTTGTAACGTTCTCATCGTCTAACTGTTTAGCAATTTGTCAAATGACAGTTTTGTTTAGTAAAGATAATGACAGAATACGGATCCTAACGATCACCATGAGGAACAGTGCAAACATGTTTGTGATGCTACTTTTTTATTTAAACTAAAAATATCGCTTCTGGACCTGCCTACATCAGTACTTGAATTAATGACAGGGATTACAGTAGTTGAAGGGATCGACCACTTCACGTATGTTAGTCTCACCAGCCCCGATGAGTTAGTGTCTGGCGAAATCTCGTAAGGGATTCAGAAAGTTTGAGTGGCTTTTGCTAACTTGCGTCATTTGTGAGGTGCACGCTTGCCAACTCAAGAAAAATTAGCTGTTCATTAGTTCACCCTTTATGGGTGTAAAACATAACCACTAAGAACAAATATTTGTAGGATACTAGTATTCAATCATAGGTGTCTTCGAAGCTTTGCTCATGTATTTCGGAAACACTGAATGAGCAATGCTGAAATTAGGCATAGGGTGTTAGGTAGAGATGGAAAGTCGTTTGATGAGGTAATGAATCTTAATCAACTGAAGTGGTTGGCATATACATTGCGTGTACTCAACCACCATCCACATCGAGATGCAGTTTTGCTTGGTGTAGGAGTAGGTTAAAGGAAAGGTATGGGGCAGCGAACCAAAAGGTGGCATCGATCCATGAAGTTATTGATAACTATATTGAGCCGGGTATTTAGGTGCAGTTTTTGGTTGGGATCCTTGCGATTATAAAAACCAGTGCCTACAACTGTTGGCCAGTATAGCTTAAAATCAAGCTCAGTGGCTCAGAAACATTAATTATTTGTCTTCACTGAGATACTGAGTCCCGAAGCCTCCTTAAAATTATTCCTTCTGTAATGAACGAGAACTCAAGTGAGAACAACCAATTTGTTCTCTAACGCAAAATTACAGAGTTCTTTGGTAAAATATGACAACAGTACCTTAAATACTTTATTTGCAAATCTTCATAAATTGTCCTTTACATCCTTCATGATTCTCCCACTTCTCAATTCCTTTCTGCTTTTTCAATCCTATCTTCTTAGCCTTCTGCTGTATACTACTTATATCGATAGACATAAGCAGCATACACCACACTTCTATACATAATTTTTCCTACTACGATTGACAGTGTTAGTACTTCTGTTATTTTGGGATTCGCCTTGATAATTTTATCTCGCTGTGCTGATTTGATTTGGCAACTTGAATCGATGAACGTATGTCAGGTTGTACATAGCTTATGACTGACTGATTGGTCTAACCAAATTAAATTTTCGACAGACTAATTTGTCTATTTAAAAAATCAGAATAGAAAATGGGAATCCTCTTCGCAATCAAGGTTTAGATAATTAAACCGTATGTTAGTGATGTCTACATACTGAACAACTCCATGGTCGAACTCATGACTAACTGTTCTTTGATCTTACCTTCATCAAAAAGTATTAAGTATTGAAATGAAATTGAAATGACAAAGCGTTGTGCCGATAATTTCGAGTTCATAAACTTAAACTACATGTTCAGCGGTAAAAAATAAGTCCGTTTGTTTTTGTTTTAATTGTAAAGGTTTGCAAAATACTGTTGATGATGATTTGACATTTGCCTATCATGACCTCTCTAAGGTTAGTGAGATTAGTATTATCCTGAGTTTTTTTTAAAGATATACTATTCTTTAAATATATGGATACTGATTTTGGTTTAATATGGATTTGAAATCCTCTAGAGAATATATCCACCTCCTAACAAAAAGTTCCTAATCTTTATGGTAATTTAGGCTATGACCGTTTATATGTTTAGTTTTTTAAGCACATAAAATGATACTATATGGTGTTCATGATTAATAATGTAATAACGGTACAGTGTTTTAAGCATCCAACACTCAAGATATTAGGGTAGCAGCTATGTTAGGTGAAATGCCTATGTCTTAATTGTTTATGGTGTCAGGTAGATTGGTCGGAGAGCAGTTAAAGCAAACGTAGTCAATGTCAGATGTTAGAGAATCCATAGTGATTGCTAACCGTATTGAATTTGGGATTGGTAAGAAAATTCCTATGAATAACCAGGATTTCTAGTAGTAACGCATTCTCACAGAGTAAAGGATTGTTAAGAAAGTCCACTGTGAATCTGGAAAATTTTTTTGATGTACAAATGTGATTTCTAGCAAGTTTTAACACGTTTTTTATGTTTATTTCCTTATTGGTAGAGAATTTAATTTCGAATTCTGTTCCACGTAGTGGTTGTTTCCGTTAGGAGGTGAATTACATACGGATACATATTTATAACTACTTCATAATTTACACTATGGAATAACCTTTGTTCGTCAGCTATTAAAAGACAAGAAGCACTAGATAGCTGCTCTATTCAAGTATAGGACTCCTAAGCAGTGTGCATCCATGATCCCTACCTTTGATCGATCCCAAAGCCTTCATGTCTCTCTGCGAGCGACTAACCTCTAGACCACTGAGTGTACATCCAATAGTTTATAATCCTGACTTTAATCAATTCATCAGTAGTTTTGTTTGACCCAACTAATCTAGCTAAGTATCTTTGAAAACTTTTATCAGTTCATGCATATCTCAAACGATTCACATAGGAATATTCCATACAATTTATTGTTTGATATTTTTCAATGCTGTTTATTTTCGTTATTTCAGAAATTCTCCGATGTCAAACATTTATTAAATGTTCGTGAAGCAAAAATTATGCAACTTAGTCATGAGAACAACGTACTACAGAATTCAGTCTCAATATTGCAAGAGTATGTAAAAGAAATATAAATTTTTCCCCTATGCAGTATAATTTTTTCGACAATCTCTAAACATTTTATTGTTTCTACAAAACTAATTTTTAATAAATTATCTTTATTTATTAGGTGGTTTTTTCGTGATTATATTATTTTTAGGCGTTTTATTTTTTTTAATCATAAACTAATGAAAACCAAAGTGCTTTGCACTGCTATTATGTTATAATTTACGACAAATTAACAGTGTTCAAGAAAATTCACAAATATAATTAAACCCTAGGGTTTTCATGTTGCACAGCAAGCATCACATATTTAGAACATTGAACTGAAACCCGGTCAAACTCTATTTTTAGCAGCGAACTGTAGTCTGTAGAAATAATCTATTCAAAAATGACTTGATAAGTTAGTAGTGTCTAAGTTGGGAAAAGCGCGACACCGCACCTGACCTCAGTCAAAAATGTATAATACTAGATAATCACTCGTTCTAAAATGTTGTGATCTCTTCAAGATCTGAATGTCTTCGTTCCTATTCTGTATAAGGTTTAAGGTTCACTCTGTTCAAGTGTCCGAAACCAGAGAGAAACACGTTCCTATTGTTTATTGCTTTCTAATGCTTCTCCAACTTTTATTTCGAAATGAAAATATCTTCACATTATACGAAATCTCTCAAAGTCCGGACAGCTTCGAGAAGCCCGATGAAGCCTCCAGAGGCTCTACAGGAGCCGAAGAAATTCCGTCCAATCAGAATGTGATAGGACCTTCTAGAATAATAACGTAGCATGGATTGGCTGGATTATGATGGTGTTATAGCCGATACTAAAACTTATAAATACCTCTATTTCCTTGTACATTTTTGACCCTTATTCAATAATTGCTTCACCTACTTCCTACGTCTTTTGATTTGAGACTGTGGGGTTCTACACGTTCGAGTACGGATAGTTGTATACCGTATTCTGCCGTAATCAAGTATAAGTCGTAACTGTTACGTTACGTAACATTCGAAACATTTGAAGCAACTATAATAGGTAAAGAAGGATCATAACGCATAAATAAGAGATTGGAGGCCAAGAGTTGCTGGATATCTTAAGAATAGAAGGTCGTATAATAATAGTCAATAGGTCAAACGGAATCTTATAATAAAAAGAATATGAATATACAAGGAATATAGTTACTGAATGGTTATACAGTATATATATATATATATATATGAGTTCATAAATAGATCCTAGCAGTTACCATCCACTTATTCTTCGTTCGGACATAACACTGACACTTTCATCTATCTGTTACAACTTAGGACATCCTAACGATCAGCTGCACTATTCCATAGAGGTCCAAGTTGATTCACACTGGCTAGATGATATTTTACTTTGTCAGTTAATTGTAATTTTAATGATCTCGGTTTTATCATGAAGCAATACTTGTCTCGAAGACTGTTTAGTATGACTTTCTTACATTCTTTCTCAGTTAATATGTAGTTGTATCAAATAAGTTTGCGTCGTTCACAGGATACATTCTTAATTTTGTGATAAGTCTGTTGGCAAATTAGATTTTTGATGTGGATAATTAGAAAAAATTGTGATTTACTTACTTTCGGATTCGTGTGAACCACCCATTGAAGAATGGTGAATCATTACACAAATCAGCATCTAAAAAAACTGCATAAGATTTCTGACCATGATTCGATTCATTAAACATACTCCTCTCATTTTAGGAAGAATTTTCATCAAAATATGCGAATCATTAATATAACCCATATCTTGTAAAATAACTTGAGAGTTCTGACAATAACTTAATTCATTAGAAGCTTTTGTTTCACAATCATTTTGAGTTCCATTTGATACAATTGTATTCATTATGTTGCTCCATTTATTTTCTGTTTCTTCGTCCTCAGGTACTACGACAATTTCATGTGTATTTAAAAAGTCATCGTCTTTCTGTGAGCTGGACAAGTCACCAATTGTACATTTTGCTTCGGGCATAACTGGGTTTGAACCCACTACAAAGCATATTTCTGAATTGGTCATTACTGGACCACTATCTGCATCAAAAATAAGTTCTGGGACTGAATTAAGTGGTGACTCTATTTTTTTATGTTCTGGGGTTCATTGGAACTGGATTAATAATATTGACATAAATGATGTAATCATCTGTTCTTGAGAAGCTAAAAGTAGGCTCTGATGCTATTGAAGTAACAATTTCATTTCCTCCATAAAATTGGACACATTGATTTCATTTTTTTGCATTAATTAGGCCAGTGGTTTTGTATAGGGACTGAGGAGCTTTCGAAACATGCATCAGACGTACAAACCAAATCCATAAAGATAGAAGAACAACGCACATCAGAGATAGCCAGGTGAATCTACCAATAACGATAATTGCAAATACAACGACGTAGCTAGCACACAGTGCATCCAATGGGAAGTTAAGTATGGTCGTAGGAGTATTTTGTACTGCTTCCAAAGTTAATATATCAATGAATGCAGCGCTATACCTTACAGAGTATCCAGCACTCAATATATTGGGGTTAGATTTGATAGAGACACTAAAATTAAGGGACCATTCGACTAACAACATTTGCTACCAAATCACAACCAATAACCCACCAGATGGTAATCAGAAAAAAGCCGTGTTACAAAGACATCTTGTGTTTACAGAAGGATTGGAAGCGTGCACAAAGGCTAAAGTATTTCTAACACCCATATGTGGAGCCACTCCCATTTATCGACCCAAAAGACCTGTGCCGTATGCTGCTCTCCCCGTGGTTGAACAGGAAGTAGAACGACTTTAGAAATTGTGTGTTATTGGACCTGTGAACTTCTCAGATTGAGCTGCGCTGATATTGGTAGTCAAGAAATCCAACGGCAGCGTTCGCTCATATGCAGATTACTCCACCGGGCTAAATGAAGCTCTAGAGTCTCACCAGTAACTCTTACCTTTAACTGAACATCTTACGAATTTGAACGGTGGCAAGAGTTTTGCAAAACTGGATTTATCAAATTCTTGTTTACGAATTCCGGTAACTGATGAAAGTAGAGATCGCCTCTCAATCAGTACACACAAGGGTCTGTTCTGACATAACCAACTGCCCTTTGGTGTCAAGACGGCAAATTGTGGATACCATGTTACATGGTATTCCATGAGCGGCGGCTTATTTGAACGATATCATAATCATGAGAGCAGACAAAATGGACATGCTAAAGAAACTCGACCGGTTGCTATCACACATAGGTGAATATGGTTTTCGTCTCCGCTCAGAAAAATGTGTTACTTTTATATGCAGTAGGTACGGTATCTCGGTTTTGTTATAGATAAAGATGGACGACGACCAGACCCAAAGAATATTGGAGCTGTAAAAACCATAATCGGACCAAGAGATATCCCTAATCTACAACCTTTCTTGCGATTACGGAAATTTCCTTCCTGATGTCCATCATCTTCGTGCGCCACAGAATCACCTACTGGAAAAAATGCAAAATGAGTTTGGTTCGCAGACTGTCCAGCAACTCTTGGCCTCCAATCTCTTATTTGTGCGTTATGATCCTTCTTTACCTATTATAGTTGCTTCAAATGTTTCGAATGTTACGTAACGTAACAGTTACGACTTATACTTGATTACGGCAGAATACGGTATACAACTATCCGTACTCGAACGTGTAGAACCCCACAGTCTCAAATCAAAAGACGTAGGAAGTAGGTGAAGCAATTATTGAATAAGGGTCAAAAATGTACAAGGAAATAGAGGTATTTATAAGTTTTAGTATCGGCTATAACACCATCATAATCCAGCCAATCCATGCTACGTTATTATTCTAGAAGGTCCTATCACATTCTGATTGGACGGAATTTCTTCGGCTCCTGTAGAGCCTCTGGAGGCTTCATCGGGCTTCTCGAAGCTGTCCGGACTTTGAGAGATTTCGTATAATGTGAAGATATTTTCATTTCGAAATAAAAGTTGGAGAAGCATTAGAAAGCAATAAACAATAGGAACGTGTTTCTCTCTGGTTTCGGACACTTGAACAGAGTGAACCTTAAACCTTATACAGAATAGGAACGAAGACATTCAGATCTTGAAGAGATCACAACATTTTAGAACGAGTGATTATCTAGTATTATGCATTTTTGAATTCCCGTTCTCCCACATCGCTTGTTTCTATTTATTGAAAATTTGTCATAATAATCACACAAAGGTTTTTATTTTTTCCGTCGTATCTTTTAAATTTTTAGTTACGTCTATAACTGACTTTATATATCATGAAGCAGTTATATCATGATATGTTAATTTAAGGTTATATTATTTCCTTCTACAGAGTCGAAGTTTTACTTATAAGTGTTAATTTTTTTGGTAACTTTAGTTTACATCATCTGGTGTTTTAACATTATTATTATTATTGTTATTAATATTATTATTATTATTATTATTATTATTATTATTATTATTATTATTATTATTATTATTATTATTATATCATAGGCAATTAAGAACTTCGCTGACCACACAAGAAATCAATAGTACTGATGTGTCCAGTATCACCTCAGAATTTTCTCAACGTTTATCGGATACAGAGAAACGATTACAGCTTGTTTGTCGTGAACGAGACCAATTGAAAAAAAGTTTATCGTCAGTGAAACAGAAAATTCCGATTATAACACGTGCTGTAGGTGATGATAAACCTTTCGTAAATAATGATATGTAAGTTACTTTCATTATTATATTTCAACGTTTCATCACCATAGATGCATTTTTCTTCTCTATTTTCATGATATTAATTTCAACGTATAGTTACTCTCCTCCCGCTGTTCTATTGTAAGCATGGAAATTTTAAAGAGAAAGATACTGCGTTCTATTCTCAGTTTGAACATCAACATTGAGATATGGCGGGCATATCCAACTGACGAGTCTTAAATAAGACGAAACACGAGTCTTGTCTTCTACTACTAGTTATTACATAACTTAAGTCAAAAGCATAGAAATAGAATTTTTAATCATTCTGTTGACTTTTTAAATCGCTAATTCAGTATTTTAAAGCTTCTGTCTAATACTTATTGCTGTTGCACAATAATTGTATTATTTTTCACATACTTCACACACACACGCGCGACTTCCATACACAGTATTATACTTTTAGTAACGGGAAGTCTTGCGAACGAAGTAAATGTGTCGTAGCATTATAACCTTCAGATACTCTATTATTCGCATATGGAGTTCGCTATCCATTTTATCTATTCATTAAAAAAGACTATATCAAACTTAATTGTCGTTAAGTACTCGTTGCTCACTTATAAGTTTCTACCATTTTATGAACAAACTGACTTAAACAGACACTTAACCACATTAGGTGTTTATTTTACTCTGAACATAAGTATAAAACTAATCGCATATATCAGTCAAAAATTATTCTTTAATTGAACTGTAAGTTTATCACCCAAGTGTATTCAATTTATGAAATGTTTCTATAAATTGGTTTCGTCATATTAAATTCTTAGTTGGTGTAGTAAAACTCGGTAATTCGGATACTGAAATGGTGCGCGGCTGTTGAATTTAATATGACTTATTTGCTTAGTGTAGGCTTACATTTTGCCCAGTACTTTTTCAGAAGAATATGAAGTAACTCGTCTACCGAGTGTACAGATCTATTTATTCGTCTGTGTGCTCAAGCCGATGTAATTGATAGATTTTAGATGCATACATTGTAGACAGTCGGTTGACCATTGAGATGTTTATTATTCATTAAGGTGGCTTTATCTAGATTTTATACAGTGGTGTTCATGCTAATTATATTTCGGAAAGGAAATCTTTTTTTTTTTCAAATTAAGTGATTTTTGGGAAGTAATTCTGTAAATCATTGATTATCATGTATTACCAACCATCGCCTACATCGACGCGCGATATTGATTTGAGGAGAAGTAGGTTGGAAGGAAGCTAGGGATGACCAAACCAAAATGTTATACCAGTCCATTGGGTCATTGCCTGTTGTACTGGGCTATATTGGTAGATATAAACTATCTGGTTAGGGTTCTTGAGACTACCATGTCCAGTAGTTGAGTACGCTTGGTGATATGACTCAAAGTCAGTTGCAGCGGTGCATACACATCCACTCTTTGTTCACAATTAGAGCCTGAGTTTCAAAATTATTTTGTACTTTTTATTTCACGAATTCATTCTACACTTAATCTGTTTCGTTTTTACAGATATGTAGTGAACGAAGATTTGGTGGGGATAACCAATTTTTGTCTAATGCAGTCACACCGTGGTTTAGTAAAATATGAAAATCATACATTAAATACATTATTTGCACATCTTTATTGGATTGTCTCACAAACTCCTCAATTCTTCAATTCTTGTTTTTTTTTATTGCTTTCGGTTTTCTCTCTTCTCTTCTGTCAGTAAGAATTCTACTTCCTATGCCTGTTACATACTACTTATATCTGTCTGTATAGGTGGCACACATCACAATACTACTAGCTTAGTATTCTTCATGATAATTTCATATCTATGTGCTAATGTGATATAACAAGTTGAGCCAATGCACATATTTGCTAGGTTTTAGATTGGTTTTGACTGACTGATTACTTCATTGTCTTTTCTTCCCCTAAATATTATGACAGAAAACGTGTAAATGAATTAGAGAATGTAATTTTGCAGAAAAATGAGGAAATTGAGAATTTATTAAAAGAGGGTCATAAATTAGCTGCTGATCAGTTAAAGACAAATAATCTACTAAAAAAACTTCGTTCAGAACAGGAAAAAAGCAAGCAGACACAATCATCACATTTGTAAGTTTAATTGTATATTTAGTACTTCTATTGTCTCTGTCACTCTTTATATGTATTCTATAAATAAAGAAAACTTGTTAATGTGTCTATTTGTATTCTTTCTCGTACTGTCTAGTATAATTCTGATGAAGTAGACCAATAAATCACTATTCATAGTTGAATTTCTTTACTGTTCTTTTTTCCCTTGTCATTATTTATTTACTGTTTTTAGTAAGTTATTCATTCAATCTATAATGTCATTTTCGCTTCAGGATGTACCATCCAACTGATGAGTCCCAATCAGAATGAAATGCTCATCTTACATTCAACCGTTAGCCTCACTCTACACCTCCTTTGGAGGTTTCCTCAACTTTATTTCTTTGAAGTTCTTTATGAAATCGTTGTAGATTTGATAATATACAAATTTTAATCAAATGGATTATGGCAACTAATTACCTATCTATGGAATTTCAAGCTGGTCTCTAGACCTTCGAAAATTGAATTATCTGTTATATTCTAACTCTAATCTACCTAACGATTCTGTTTTATAAACACATTCGATAAGCGACTGTAAAATCACCATAGACATTATAATACAATGTTTTTAGAGGCTGAATATATCCGAGTAGTACTTAATGCACAAACTAAAGAGGGCAAAAAATAAAGTGTTGTAAATTTTTCTGTTTCTATATAACTTATATAATTGTTATGTACTTCAATACCATAGCTGAATCATAATTTGTTTGTTTTTGACTCTTACATTTGATTTATCCTTGTAATGTGATGGGTGTTTTTTCATCTAGGAAACAAATTGAACAATTAACTGCTGAAGTTCAACGACTGCGAAACAGTTTAGAAAATAAGGAAGAGATACTCGGTATCCAACTAGGTAATTATAAATTTATCTATTAATTGTTTGTCTAATCATTATCATTGCTATTTTTAAACGAAAATGTACCTTATACTTGATCATTGCAAATGAATCACAAACTCTTAGACATCGAATGTATTTAAATGTATTTGTAGGATTTAATATGTCCTGCAGATAAACTACTAGAACTGTAAACGCAATACTGGCGATCCCATAGTCTATGTGAAAGCTATAGTCAGAACAAGGACAACTTGGCTTTAAACTTCATCTGTTTCTAAACATAAAAACAATCAGATTAGTACAATAGTTAAAGAACTACAGCCATTAAGTGAAACGCACAAACATACCGACCAGTATTGCGTGTCCTATCAAGATGAATAAAATATATGAGTTACACTAATATAATAGGATAATAATGTCTTTTAATTGGTAGGTCACATGCATCAGAGATAGGTCACAGACACATCAGACCAGATTAAGGTGGCGGGGCTCAAGCAACGATTTGATTGGTCAGTTATGGACATAATTAACTGTATTTTTATGTATTTTATTGTTGAAGAGGTTTTGCGCGAATTGGTTCTGTTTATAGGTTATATTTGTCACAGATTAATGTCATTCGGGATATTATCAATAGTCTAGCAGTAATGGATAACTGTTTCGTTTTACTCCAGGGTTTTTCAGCAGCACGAACCCATGACTCCACTTTTGGATTGAATCCAAGACCTCCAGGTTTCGCTTGAACGAATATATTGGTAGGACAAATAAAGTCTTCAGTGCACCTTGGTTTCTACGGTTACCTTAACGAGATAATACCCACATATTTCTTTTTCATTAATTTGTATGACTAGTATGCTATCATACCTGATACTATATGTTTTATTAGCTATTCAAAGATAAATTTACGAAAATTGTTTTCTGTTCCATTATGGCTGCTATTATTACGTATACTGTGTGGCATTTCGAACATTGGTAACTTTCTTAAATCAATTTACAAATGAACATTGTCATCTCACAAGTAACAGACATTGACTCATGTTTTTTCCTTCATTTGACCTTGTTTTAAATCAGCTAATTCTACTAGACAAACGAAAGTGATAAACAATTTGGAAGAACAACAGGAAATTCTTAAGGTATTCAATCCTCGCTGAAATATTTTTCACTTTTCATTTCTGTAGTATATATATTTCTACATATAACATTACCAATACTAATAATAATGGAGCGGATGCAAAACTCAGTTGTTGTTTAGATTACTGATATTATTGAGTAGGATTCTAATGATATGATGAATGAGTTTTTGTGATGTCCTCTATCCTATTACTTACACTCAAATACGAGAACTAATGTGATTACCATAATGCGAAGTGAAGACTCAAAGACTGAGATAATGAAGATTTACTGACTCTTCAAAAAACAACGATGTCAAAACAATTACATTCATTTATACACTGATTCTATACACACCTAATGGTGGGTAATAAACATTATATAAATGAAAAGGTTTACTGGAAAAAACTATACGAAGTTCATATAAGGTAAATAATAAGAATATGCTTTTCACACTGGACGTAAAGTTTACACATATCATTCTGATTAAAGATGACACTTAATTGATACGTTACATATTGACCTGAAATTATGTTACACTGGAAAATATAAACCCGATATCATATTAACTAAAATGTTACACTGGGAATAGTAAAAAATGTCATAAATTGTTACACTGACTTGGACAAAGCGTAAACTCGCTTTCTTATCTCAAGTGACCAGTTTTCGACTGTTAAAATGAAAGGAAACAATATACTTATTTAACTAATATACATGAAATCTAGTACAACTAAGCACCAAAATATCAGAATACATCATGTAAAACATAGATATAACGTAGTGAAGAAAAAATTGGGGGTAATTTTAGTATATTTGAACAGAAAGATGAAAATATGTGAACAAAAATAGACTATAATGTAAGATATAGTTCAATTGAAAATACAACCAAGAAGGATTAGCTCCAGTTAACTGTATTCTATTTATTTCTATGAACAATCTAAAAGAAACCAGTAAAAGAATTGTCTATTGCCTTTTATTCTGATACCTGTTGAACCTTAACGACTCATTGTTTGGAGTTTTAGACAGTACAAATTATCTTGAAACTATATCAAAAATGCGTCAGAATAAAAGGCAATAGACAATTCTTTTACTGGTTTCTTTTAGATTGTTCATAGAAATAAATAGAATACAGTTAACTGGAGCTAATCCTTCTTGGTTGTATTTTCAATTGAACTATATCTTACATTATAGTCTATTTTTGTTCACATATTTTCATCTTTCTGTTCAAATATACTAAAATTACCCCCAATTTTTTCTTCACTACGTTATATCTATGTTTTACATGATGTATTCTGATATTTTGGTGCGTAGTTGAGCGCATTAAAGAAATAAACTTATGGCCTAAACTGTTTTTATCAGTTATCTAAAAATGTTCGTATACATACTTTCATCACATTTAGCGAAAAATTTAGACTAAAGTTACTTATGATGTGAATGAATAATAATCAGCAACGATGGAATACAAAACCAGCTGTAATAATTATCCATTAAGTTGATTATTTATGATATCATTTCATAAATACCCTTGAAACAATAAACGAAACTGAATTGGAAAAAAAGAATAAATTATATCATTTTAACTACAAACTTTGGTTCATTGACTAGTATAGTAGCAAATGTCAACAGTCAAAGAAAATAAGGGAAACCAAGATTTTTTCTTAGAATGGCTATCATAAGAATTAGAGTTAAATTGTAGTTATCTTGGTATTAGCTCTGAACGTTTCATCAATGTGTATTCGTATGCCCTCTACATATACACACACACACCACCAAATATAGGATTTTGTGATTTCATTGTCAATTCGTTTTAAGCTAAAAGATAAAATGTCTGCTAATTGTCTCTCAGTTCTAAATGTTTCTCTAGTTTTTGATATCTCTTGAGATGATTAGAACTAATTTCAAATTGAGAAATATTCACTGGTGTTTCTCTAAATAACTTAATTATAGATAAATATAATAAATGATTCATATCAGGTGGTAGAGATGTTCAATAGGAAATCCCACTTTATTTAGGTTTCGTGTTAGTTGGCACTTGTTAGTAAAATGTGCTTGCAATCTTAAGTAGACTAAAACTCCCTAGATAATCATTCTTTGCATTTTCATAAAACTGATTCGATTTGTGTGAGGGCTGTGATACTGCCCAGGTGCTCAGACTGAAGCAGGTGGTGTTCTTAGGGAGCCACACCCGGAGCCTTTGATCCAAAGGTCTAGAGCAGACTCTCCCCACTCTCGGCCGTACCAGGGCATTTGGGGGCCGGGTTTCGTGCTACTTGGCACTCGTCAGCAAGGTGTACCTGTAATCTTGAGGGAACTGGTGCTCCCTGGCGGATTCGACCCCGTGTCACTCAGCTTCACAGTCAGAGACGTTACCGCTGAGCTATTCGGGCAGCAATGAGATTTGTGAGGCGCATATTTATCTGGTGCTTCCTTGTACCAATATTTATGTGTTTAAATAAATAAAATAAACTTAAAACTGATACTTATCTAATTTACACCATATATATTATTACTATTACTATCAATATATGATCGAAAACTCCGCCTGTAGCTCTTCTAGAGTTACTGCCGGTCTTAAGCCCGGGTAACGGAGGAAGGTTGGGCATGGGGTTTGCAACCCCATCCCGTTGAAAAAAATCGTGCTAAAAAAACGCTAACCAGATTAAACAAATTAGACCATTTAAACTCTCTCCTGAGAGTTGAAGGAAGAATTGTGACGCCTCATGTTGAAAACCGAGATTCTTCGGAAGTCACGAGGTCGATGCTTCTTCTAACAGCTAGAGCATCAATTTGATAGGTATATGGAACGTCCGGACAATGTCGGAGACCGGAAGTACCAATCAAATAGCAATGGAAATGAGGAGATACAACTGGGAGGTACTCGGAATCAGCGAAACCCATTGGGCCCAAGCTGGAAAGCAAAGTCTAGATACGGAAGAGATGCTTTTGTACTGCGGTCACGAAAAGGGAAATGCTCCACACACTCAGGGAGTTGCTGTCCAGAGAAGCACGAAATGCATTTGTAGGCTGGGAACCTCACGGATCCAGAATTAGAGCATCATTGAAATGGATGAATAGCAACTGGAAACAACTAGGAAGAATCATCCAGGACAAGGTTGGATAGAGGGTGCTGATGGGCAGCCTATAGTCCTTGATGAGGGGTAACAGGCGTAAGTAAAGTATGTTAGTAAATATGATCAAAAGTGAAATAAGTAACTGATATTTACTTGTGTTAGCTGAATGTTTTTTACGGATTTAATTTGTTTTCTTGTTACCTTATGAATTGAACATCTTAATGCATATACTAATTAGATTCAAATCAGTAAGAATGAAATTAAAATATCTGAACAAACACAGGAACTGGAGACTCTCATCAAGTAAGTATATTGTAATCCTAAATACACTTATTTGTATATGTAATACTTATTATTGTATAATGAAAACACAGTTAGTACCCATCGAATGTCATGTCTTTCTGTCTTTTTTTGATCATATCCAATTTGTTAAGTTACAATATGAGCATCAACCCTAGTGACTGAACATCGTGGTAAAAAAAAATTTTATTTGTTGAATAAAAGCAACTGACTGAAAACTCTGAATCTTGGTGTCGTAGTTATTAGAGTTCATTCACAATATAATTGGAAAGTTGGTCATTCCTTGAATAACTGATTAGTAATGTCCCTTCTACGCTGGATGACGACTCATGCTTGGATCAGCAGCGTTTATTACAACACGTCAGATAGACTTATCGACTGATCCAGATTCTGTGCTTTTTGTGTTTTTTTCCCTTCAATTACCTGACATAAACATTCTTAGTTTCAATGGTTGTTTGAGAACATAATCGAAGACAAAGGAATAAAATTTTGTATGTGAAGGAATAATGAAAATCATGGGCTGGAAGAAGAGTACTCCGTTTTAAGAAGAAGAAGAGTGTTCCATTTTAGTTGGTTCCTACCCATGTTACTAAATATCTTTAACCGCTGATTGTGGTTTTCGCACTTACCCTAACCAAATAATCTGTATCTACCAACATTACTCAAACCAACGGTTAGTGACTTGATAAACTTGGGCCGCTTCGAATTCTCTTTCTCTCTACTCGCACACAAGCTAACATTAAGTATTGAGATAGGTAGTGGTTGGGGGTACGTCATACCTGTACTTCAGTTGACGAAAGTCCACGGCCTCACCAACTGATGTTGCATGTTTGCCTAAGACTAACCTATGCAGTCTTCACTCAATCGTCTCATGATACACGAGCAATATTATCAAGAAACTTATGAATAAAACCTTTAGCCTATAGATTTCTAATTTCATAGACCACATTTAACAGCTATGGAGTAGTGTAGTATGAACTGATCTCCAATATACTTGCTCTTTGGTCATCAGATGAACATTTCATCTACGTCACAGCATAAGCTGAAGAAAACCAATTAGGCTTCCTAAATCAGATATTAATACATCAGCGTTGGTGACACTTCCATGTTAAGTGAAGTGGTTAGTACACTGAACTACATCAATCCTTATATTCAATGTAAGCAATAATTCAGACCAGTCCTAAAGCATTCATTCTGAAGTAATTACCACCATAAATCTGTTGTTTTCTGACAGAAATATTTCACCAATTTAGCTTGTGACTTCGCTTTTAATTAGCAATCATAACATGATTATTAAAAGTCTACAAAAGTTACCTAATTCTCTTGTTTATCTTTTGTGTTAGTGAAAATTCAGAGTTGAAAGAACAGTTGAATCAAATTCACTGTCATTCAAAAGCTGAAAGTCAATGTGTCGAAGATTTAGAAAAAGCGAAGGCTGAATGCGAAACCTTGAAACAGAAATTGAACAGCAATTCAAGAGATTTACGTGCATTTAAAACACAACATGAAGAACAAGCAATTAAATGGAGAGAAGAAATTCAGTATTATCAGGTTAACTCTCGGTCCTTATTTTAACACTAAACACTTTATCGATTTCATTTAAATAGGGTTTCAAGAACATGTTTTTATTTTGTTAGGCGTGTGATGAAACATTCCTACACGTGATTCTTTTCACAAAAGTGGATGGATCGTTTAGTGAGAAGATATAACATAGACACTCAGTAACTTCGACTGGAATACGCTGTGTAATATTGAGGTTTTTGTAGATTACAGATATAACAAAAACTACTAACAGATGCAATAATTGAAATTAAACTAAGCCTCATTGATTGGTTACTGTCTACTTTCCAGTTAGTTTATTGAAGTCAATAAACAGTATAATAATAATAATAATAATATAATCAAATTCAGTTGCTGCTATCTTGACGTGGTGGTCGGGCTTGCCTTTCATAATGAATCAATCGGGCTATACTGGCTTGAACAATCGTTCCTCAAGGTTCTACCATGCCAGACAGGTCGGTTGAAGAGCGGTAAGACTAAAAGCAGCAAACCCAAGGTCCGAGGGCGAAGTCGTTCTGCTGACTGTACAGAGGCGTGACGGCAGTTAGGTGTTTCCTTCAGACAATCAGCATAACAGCGGTGCTGCCTTTCCACGAGAAAGGGTGGGGTTACAAACGGTCGACCTCAAAAATACACACCTCCTTATCCCACGAATTTCCATCTCCAGTGGTAAAGTCCCAACGAGTACGAAGCTAACACAAAAAGGTCGTGTGTGACTGGCCTCTAGCAGTTGTCCTTTGGACACTGCGGTCACGCTCTCAAATCACTAAGACCACCTCTAACCCAATTTATTTTTCAGGTACTTCTAGAAGGACCCTTTCATGGTGTGGGCAATCGGGAAGTGATAACTGCCCTCATACCTCTAACAGTCCTCAACATTACTGTATTCATAATCAATCCCCCCTTTCAATCCCTCTTTTGACTTCCTCCTCAAGTGTCACCATGGCCAAAGATTCTAGTGCGCAAAACACTGTCCTAGGTCTACTGAAACCTCGCTCCAAACTACACATTGGAGCCTTCAACGTACGCATCCTATCTCAAATTGACCAGTAGGCCTACTTGGCTAAGACTGTAGAATATCATACCATTGATCTATGCTGCGTCTCCGAAACACGCATACAGGATCCTAGTGTGGTCACTCACTTGACTCCACCTCGCCAAAACGGAGAGCCGACGAGATACACCCTCCGTTTATCTGGCGACCCGATGGCTAGTTCTCGTGAGCTGGCGGGTGTAGGCATAGCACTGAGTAAGAGGGCAGAACAAGCACTATTAGAATGGGTCCCCGTTAACAGTCGTTCATGTGCTGTTCGGCTGTACGGCTCTGTATGAACTCGGAAGGATAGGGACACACGTCATTGCCTTCTAGTCATTCCTGCCTACGCTCTCATTGACTGCAGCCTGGATGAATTGAAAGATAACTTTTACAGAAAGCTTTCTGAACTTTTTCATAAAGCTAAACTCTCATACATAGTACTCGTAGCAGGTGACTTTAATGCCCAGGTAGGTATCTTAAATCAAACAGAAAGACATTTAGGTGGGTATTTTGGTATTCCGGCTCCGGGAACAGATAAGGATGATCGTCTGTTGCAACTGTGCTCAGACGATCGTTTATGTTTAGCAAGCACCGGTTTTAAGCATTAGGAGAGACATCACCTAACATGGCAATCCCCTGCACCAAAGCAACGATGGACTCAAATAGACCATATTGCCATTATTCATCGTTGGAGAGACTCAACAAAAAACTACCGCTCGTCCTAGAACACCTGTTTGGACTCCGATCATGCTCTCATACAAGCACTCATTTGCTTGCGCCTCGCTGAACGCAGAAAAACAACATTAAGAAGACGCATTAGATTTGAACTCAGTAACAAGACAGCCAAATTTAGATTTCAGGAACAACTGGGGTCGTAAACAAGGCTGACCCAGATGTTGCTCGGTAAGTTATATGAACAGTTGTGGAAACAGCAGCAACATCTATTAATGACTTGAATCAAAAGGTCACTAAAAGCCAGTGGATTTCTGCTAAATCTATTGCACTGATGGATTCTCGTAAACATATCCCATCAGACTCTGAACACGATAAAGAGCGAAGAAAAGTCACATCTAGGTTAACTGGAAGTATAAGAAACGACCGTGAGAAGTGGTGGGCAATGAAATCAAAAGAGATAGAAAAGGCAGCGACTGTAGGTAACATAAGACAGCTTTTCAGAATAATAAAAATAACTGGAATTAAGAAATAAAGTGTAAGTGAAAGGATCTCGTAAAAAGACGGCACACTTATCTGCTCTCAGCCCAGACGTTTCGAACGATGGTTGGAACACTAAGGAGCAGTTCAACTGGCCTTCGGCTACTCTACGGATACCCACCATTTCCAAACAACTTGAATGGAACATTGAAATAGGTCCCCTAACTATAGCTAAAGTTCAAAAGGCTATAGCTAATCTGAAAAGAGTAAGAGCAGCTGGTCCTGATGGGTTGGCTCCAGAGGTCTTTAAGGATGCTGGTCTAGTTTTGGAGATTAGGTTGACTAACATTTTAGCTGAAATCTGGGAGTTGAGCGTAATCCCATCTGACTGGTCGCAAACACTGGTTCTCCCAATATATAAAAAGGGGTCAAAATCATCCAGTAATAACCATAGAGGGAGTAGTTTGACCAATATGGCATCTGCAATACTAGACTCAATAATTATCGGGCTCCTAATAAAGACTCGTGAACTGGAAACACGTGAAAATCAGGCAAAATGTCATTTGTAAGTAGTCCCACAATAATAACGTACTCGTTTTCTTTGGTTTTAGTGCTATTATGACTTACACCCCCTGTTAATTATAACTTGACCAAAGTGCCAGTCAGAATATCGACTTCTATGACGTCGTATATGTGCCAAAACAAAGATACATCAAATAGCACTACCAGCCGTGAGTCATGTACGAGTCCTTTTTTGGTCCTCTTTATAGTAGCCTCTCGCCTAACCCAACTCTTTCAGTTCAGAACACAAATACTAACCTCCACTGTATGAATCGTATATTTCATATATACGTGGTTTATTTGCAAGCAGACCAGACCACATCACACCACAAAACGAAAAATAGTTGTTATACAAGATGAGGCCAATAGTGACTGAGTGTAAGAAACTGTAACCAATAGACTGGGAATAAGTTCAGAATGGTATATCGTATTGCAGTAGCCATTAAGTCAACTGAAAGTTTATGATAAAAGAATTATATATATATATATATATAATCTAGTCACTGAATACTTATACATGTAACAGCCATCCATAAATAATTCTTTACAGTTACCATCCATTTATTCCTTTTTCTGATAAAAACAAATTCAAATTTTCAGTTAGTTTTCGAGTGAATATAACTGTTTTTTAATATTTCAGCCACTTTTTTTTATTAATATCACCAATAAACTATTTACTCTACAAATGCATATATATATATATCCGGTTAGGGTTTATTGTCGGATGCTCAATTGAAAATTGATCTATTGAATGAAACAACTACCACTGCAACGCAACCAATCATGAAACAATTAGAAATTCTTCAATCTAATTTCAATAATCAAGCATTTGAATGGGAAACAAAGGAAAGACAACTGAACAAATTATTAGGTGAGTGTTTTAGTTTGAGAAACATTTCAAAATTGATTTGTTATCTTAATACATTTGAGTGTTGTTTTTTAGTACTCATGGCTTTCTTCATAAGTAATCGAGATTGGAATTGTGTGCCTACCCTGTTGTTCCTATGATGAGGCGTTGATTTCTTTTCGAAGCTGAAGGTTTGGTTTTCAGTCTCTGATGAGGTTCATGGGTGTGCACTGTCGAGGAGTCTTTTACTAGAATGAAACAGATGTCTCGTGCTCCATAGTTCTCAATATCACTGCAGCTGCTGATCTAGGTTTCATTTTTTTGACATTTGTTTGTCAAGAAGCTACCTTCATCTATCATCTTTGAATACTTTATCATTACTGTGCAGTTCGGTCAGCATTAATTGTTGATAATTCAACTCAATTTATTTACTTTATTCAGTTTATCATCTAAAAAAGGGTAATTGCTGCAAATATAGTAGTGTGCACTACTTATGCGTACCGATATAAGTGGTATATGGGAGGAATTGCAAGTAGAATGCTTCTCAGCAGAAGATTAGAATAAAGAAAAGAGGAAGGGAAACAGTGAGAAGTCGGTATAAAAACATTACTGAAAGAATAATGGAGTATGTAAAGGACAAGTCAAGGAAAATATACAAGTGATGTATTCAATGTGTGATTTTTATATTTTACAAAGGCATTGTGATTTTACATAAAATAATAGATTGGTATACCTCATCTGAGTCTCCGTTCACTGCAATATCTTTTCAAAGCCCTTGTTTAGTTGTTTGGATTAAAATGTATAAAGAAGTTTATATTTATGAGAGGTGGTTTTTTAAAATGAACCTTGCTAGTGAGTACTGACACTATTTAAGTCTGAAATTATACCTATTATTATTTTTCAAAAGTATGCAGTTCACAGTTATCGCGAGCTACTCAACTTGATGACCGTAATACCCAAGTTAGACAAAAGGATAACACAGTGAATAATATTTAGTGGTTATCGTCTCATAACTGTCGTAATTCTATCTTTTTAAAGAAAAAAGTATGATAATCATTTTTACTCTATTTCGTTTACTGCAAGCTCAACTTTAATGTCAAATATGAATCTATGATAAGTGTAAAACTTTATTAGCAAACTTTCAAGGACACACTTTAACTATCTTGAATTGAATGAATTTTACACCTACATTGTTGTAAGTTTTACTTGGTTGTAAGAAATAGATAATCACTTTCGTTTAAAAATTTGAACACGATATCCAGATATCCATTATGAACTAATTGTATTGAGCACTTTCATTTCGGAGGTAACTTTTTTCATGATATGCTCTATTGTTTGTGAGTGATCTGTGGAATGAATTTTGCTATGTTCGTTATTTATTAAAAGTAGGAAGAGTGATATTCTGGGCAAAAATTAAATCTATTTGTTAGGTGAATTTCTAGTAGTAACTTACAAAACTGATATAAGTATTGGGGGATGGTGGAGACTGTTGAGTTGTGTGGTTTGGATCACAGAATGTTATTAGTTGACGTTCGTTGAAAATCAAAAAGTACCGAACAGCTGTTTCGTCTTAGTACAGTACTCCTCAATAGTACCCATTTTTCTACCTCAACAGGAGTGGAAAACACGATCTTCAGATCTCGAAGCGAGAATTCAACCTTCAGACCACTTGGTTATTTCACTAGATGAAAACCTATTCTTCTGGCTCGTAATCTTGTCTTTTATTTCAGTTCGTTCAGAGACTTGATTCATGTTTTGACCTCATGAAGGTGTATCACTGAATCACATCTTATCATTTTGTATGATTAATCGAGCAGTATTGTCTTGACTCATTTTCATTCCCCCCTAGTCTATCTTTTATTCATCAAGTCATAATCCATAGTAAAAAGCGTCTAAAAAGTTATACTTGATATTAAAATTCACTGCATTCAAGTAAGATTTTCCTTTTCAAACTATCATTTATTATCTCTTTGCACAACAAGATGTAATTTAATTCTTGATTCATTTAAGAAAAAATATATAGTGTCCTAAAATTTGCACTAACTTGTGCAATAAAATTCATCATCGAATATTATTTATTGGTTCGTTCCAATTTTTTCTCATATTTAGCTGAATATAAACATACAGCCGATAGTGCTCAAACGTCTGAAGAATCATGGCGAAGTCAGCTTCAAATAACAGAGGATAATTTAGCAGTAGCTAGATTAGAATTGAATTCTTTAAAGCAGAAATACATTGATTTGCTGAAAACATTTACGGCAGAGCAAGAAAAATCACAGGGTATCATGTTCGATATACAAGAGTAAGCATATAGTTTTTAAAAAAAAACGAATTTCAATTACGTAATGGTTTACTGTGTTTTTCCCAAATTTGAACAATCAAAAATGTCAAATTTATTACTTTCTTTTAAACTGAATGAAGATAAATAAATCGATACTAGATAAAGGAATGAATAAGCTTAAGAAAATCGAGAGTGTTTTAAACATTTAACAAAAGTTTCATCTAACGCTTGTAAAGTTCATACATAAAACAGTTATCAACCATAATAACCGTCCAACATGTTCAGTCGTCTGAAGTTGGAAACGTTGAACAATGAATTACAACTCATTGGTTTAAAGATGTGTGTTTAGGTCCAGGCCAGTAGATTTTGAGTTCTATCCTTAACGGAGTCATAGGTGGACATGACTGTGGTTTCTCAACCCCCGATGAAAGTGTTAGTGAGTGCTTTATTATTTTGTACAATCCTCTGGTTCAAAGACACTCTATGGATGTAAATTATTTTCAAAGTTATGACTTTTGATATGAATGTTTGAATACTTACAAGGTAATAAAAATTGATTTTAAATCCTTAAGATATCAGCTAACGGAAAAAGATGAGAGCTTTCAAATGTTTCATCATGTTCAGTGAAAATTGGTCATTGAGGTTATAGCTTTTAAACATCACATTTGTCTATAATCCTAAGCTATATCGATAAATGTTTGGAACTCCTGTCTCAATGATTTAGGCGCTCTGGTTTCAACCATTGGTTCACTTCCCCAGGATTATCGTAACCAGTGGTTGGAGACTGGGTGATTTGACTCGAAATCACAATGACTCAGATGCATTCACTTCATCTCAGCCCTTACATTTTGAGTTTGTGTATACCTAGTGTTTCTTTTTACCGTCGCTGATCATTTGTCTGTTTCTACTTCTCTTGCATTTGTATTAATACGTCCATGTTTCTCTGTGCTCTATGGCAACAACCAGTGTACCAGGTGTTACATTGCGTACGACCGACTATTTGTCCACTGGTTCATTGAAATGATCAGAAGCCATTGTTAGAATATGCTAATAATTGTCCATCTTTCTTCCCTACAAAGAAACTGTAAAGTACTTTTGAACACATCTAGCTTTTACTTACCCTTATTGATAACTTGTTAATTCTAAACGGCTGTGTTCTGATTTTTTTGTTAAGCGCAGAAATTGTTATCAGTTTTGACGTACTTTATAGAATTTCACACAATTCTAAGTTTGCTTCTAATCACATAAGCAACGCAAGATTCTTATTACATTATGGTATCTTAAAGAGTAAATCTTCAGTTGTATATCCACCTCCGGATTTATTCACTATTTAAGTTTCATCGATTAGTTGGAGTCTGGAAACCATGTACGAATTTGATGTAGCAAATGTTAAGTACACCACCCGAAACAGTTACACATTTATTTCAGTATTCCCTTATATTGGATGTCATTTAAAATAATACCTCAATGCCTGATATTGTTACCATTCCTACTACTCTGGGATTTGTCTCACTGATTCCTAATTAGATTAGTTACTAAACAAAATATTAGCAATCGTATGATATCATTAATCAATGAACTTTCTTTTTTCCCCACTGTATTTTTCGAATATTTCATAGATTAACTGTCAAACTAGAAACATCTAAATCTGAAATTAATGAACTTCATTCTCGTATAAGCGAATTACAACAGGTATTATTATCTGAAGAGCAACGTTATAAAACATTAGAAGCGGTAAATAATAATTTATGCTTACAACTAGAAGAAATGAAGTTGGCAAAAGACCAACCTTTGACAAATAAGGTCATCGATCAACCATTGAATTCACATTCCCTTGACGTATGTTTGAATTTATGGACTATTTTCTTTATATATATATATATATATATATATATGATGCAGATCATTCTTTTAGTTTATTTAAACTTTTTACATTTAGAACTTCACTGAACCATTCCTGTTTGTGTATGTGCTTCTTTTTTATGAACTCAATGATTATGAGTAGATGTCGTCTTCAAAATTCCAATTTGAAAAAGAATTAACGATTTTAGCCTGATTATACATGTGATTTGGTATATTTTTAAATTACCCTATAGGTAAGTGGGTATAAGAAATTATGTTGGATATGCCTAGAAGTTATTTCATCTGTGAAACTCCTGTTTAGTTAGTATGTTATGAAATAAGTCACATGTGTTCAGTAATCGCACTCCTGTCAGCTGTTTGTTGAAAGGAAGGTATTTATTAATCCCAAATGAAATTCCCGGTTAGTTTGAAATAACTATTGTTATTGTTACTAATAATGAAATGTTTATGTAGTTTGCCCTATGAAACATGACATCCAAAGGTAGAAGACACGTGTGATTTAAACGTATTCTGTCATAAATTTTCCAACTTGTTATTTGTCTATGGTTGGATTTTTGTGGTCCTTAACACACCATCCTAGTGAAAGATAACTTGTAATCACAAAACTAAGGATAGCCAAATCCAGACATAATATTGGTCTAAGTTGTATAGGAACATGCCAAATTTTCGCTTAGAGTACATTGTATGTTTAACATCATGGTTTCAGTTGTTTTTTTATTACTGATTTCTTTCTCTTATCTCTACATTTTCACATTTTGTGTTATAATTTAGTCATATATCGTAATATTTCTATTATTAAAATTGTAGTATTTTCAAACATTTGTCTGTTATTCGTATTCAGTGTTCAATAATTATTCATTGTTTACTGAACTGTTAGAAATAATATGCAAGGAAAAGTATTCAGGTCCAATTTGAAGGAAGAAACAACTTATAAACACTCAAGTTATTTAGAAAGGATGTATGGTACAAACATGTTTTATATCTCTTTAAAAAGTTCTCTTTTTAATCGATAGCATTCATACAATGATCTAACGTCTATAAATCTAAAATAATATGAGAAAATAACGGAATCATTCATAAAAACTATGTCATAATACTATTTATTGCTGATTGTCAAATGATTGTGAAGAACTGTAGCTAAATTAAATGCTTTTTTAATGTTACATTCTTCCAGCTGCATTGTTTAACTGTGAAACTTTCGTTGTTGTTCTGGACAACACAATCATGCAAAATTTTACGTTATTTATAATTCATCGCGAGATAGTGTTGAATGTTGATTTTCTTATTTCGCATTTACATGCAAAATTTAACTATGTATAAACCAGTAATTTGAAGTTTGTGTTCTTATCTGCATTTTGAAACACACCGATTTAAAACGCGATGATTAAGTGATTAAAGTAGTCATTCTCAGACCCTCACCTTGTTACAATTTAGTTTTTTCCGAACAGCCAATTAAGATCGCTAGCTCTTATGGAAACCGTCTGCTTCAAAGCTTAGCACATTAAGCTGTGCATAGTAAAAAGATTAAGTTGTCAATCGCTTTCACTAACTAAAAGTAGCCTTCATCTGGTCTGTTTTTTAAAGTTTAAATTAGTTTGGCTTCATTATATATGTAAATTGTAACGAAAAATAACTGGTAAAGTTTAATAATTACAGTATTATTACTGAAATCTTCTTAGCTTAGCTTGTAAAGAGTTGCATTGATATTATCGACAATGTGTATTCGATCGAATGGTCAGTTCATGGAAACTCTCAAATACCTGAACAATAAGTGCGCATCATGTACCAATCGACTTTCAGTTTGTTATTTATTATTATAATTCGAATTATAATAAGACAGCCAAAGCATTAACAATATGGTTGAATTCTTGATTTTCTTTCCTGTTTTCAGCGAAGATCTTCATTAAACAATGAAGTAGCCAGTATTCCGAAAACATTTCAACTTTCTTCTGATATGGTCAATCAAGCTTCTATGGAATATTTTCAAGTAAGAAGTAATTATAATATGGAGTCTTAATCAGTGTTTGAGGTTTATGTTTATCATTTAACTCTTTTTTTTTACTCTCTTTGATCGTTTTGCTAACTTGGACAATATACAATAATTGGAATCAAATATTTACGTTGTTGTTGAAATCCGTTTGATCTAAGCTTTATGAGAGTCGTTATTTGTTGTCTAGGCACGAATCCGCAATCAGTAGAGGACTGATACTCTTTCAAAGTCGTCAACGTATTCAACTACCTCACTTTCAGTGGTCAGGATAAAAATTATTTGAGACTAGTTTTAAAGCAACAGTTTTCATATATCGTTAAAGAAAGGCATCCGAAACATTTTTAACTTTTCACTCAAAAGTTTCGGACTACTACACTTTCTTAGTGTCTTTATCAAATGGAAGTATGTCATGTATGTATTCTTAGCCCAGTCTCTAGTTAGTAGATTAATACACTCAGGGTCAAAAAGATTATTTTCTTTACCAGCATATCTATGACGAAATTAAATAATATTGGGGAGCAAGAATAGTCCTGACAAAAGCACTTTGTAAAGTTTACACAAATTGATCAATAGCTTCCGACATCAAGAATAAGTTTTACTATGAAGACTTTTTCCGAAAGACTTAAATTAATGTTAGTAGTCATTTTCATAATATGGCTCATATATATAGCTGAACTTCTTACTTACAATACCAGCCTAGTTAGGGGATCGTAACTACGATACTGGTAAAAACTAATCATGAATTAATTAATTCGAAGGTAAGGGATAATACGGAACATGAAAAACGTGATATAATATTAAAGATCAATATTTAGATTGAGTTAACGGGTGAATCTGTTGTCATCACTGTAGTTTATATGTGCACCACGTCACCTTGGATTTCCAAGTATGGGAAGTTGTTTTTATCACTTAAATTTTCCTCTCGATTCGTATTCAACTTTGTCGTTAATATACTTTTGATTACAATAATTTATTCATCATAATTTTCTGCTTATTAAAGAACCTTTAGTTCATATGGAACACTCAGATAACGTAGTTTCGTTAAATGAGGACTCCGACAACTTGCTGAATGTTGATTCTTGTTACGTTAATCTGTTCAGTACGTCGAAAACATCTTATTTTTCTCTTTGAGAAAAAGCCTATAACACCCAAAATCTTGTCATAACCTAGCTAACCTTTTTCTCCATATTCTTTTTGTCATTTATATGAAATATTGTGTTTTTACTGTTGTAATTCAGTTTTTAAAAACTTACCTATTCGTAACATTTCTTTAAAGCAACAAACACCTTTTTATATGTCAATTTTATTTTTTCGTGTGGTGGTGTGTTCACGAAATATTACTAATCCCCATATCATAGTTTTAAAACATATTTATCAATCATAGTTTATCTCTCTGTTTGTAGCGGTAGCCCAACGATCTGGACACTTGACGTTTCTACATTTAGTCATGATGTTCGGGCTCATTTTCTCCAACTTTCTATCGGTAACCGAATATGATTAAAATACATCTCATACTGAAAATGTACCTCCTAGCGAAGTATACAAATATCATTGAATTCACTTATGTATATTAGGCCAAGTGAATTGCAATGATGACTTAGTGGTTAAGGCATTCGAATTTCAGCCACTTAATCCCAGGCTCAAATATCACTTCATTCGCTTCAGTTAAGATAACCGAGTAGTTCTAATAGTTATTACACTTAAAATGTAGCTCAAAGCCAAGTATATAAGTCTGTGCCTGGCTATTTGTGAATGTCTGAGTTGTCATTGACCACAAGTGATGTAATGGCTAAATCACTCAATCTTGATTCGTTGGGTCACAGATTTGAACAATACTTCATCTAATTTGATCTTCTCAGTCAGGTTATATCATGATTCCGTATACCAAATGTATACAATTTTGTAATTTATTACTGAAGTGTTCGTATACTGTACAGTCTCATAAATTATATTATCCACCTCAGCTAGTCATCTCTCTATCAAATTATACTTTCCGATTTGCATCGTGTATTCATGAATAATCAGTTGTGGTACGTCATCGATATTATTTTATTTGTTAGGTTTTATTGAAATCATGAATCGAGCTAAATTAGGCCACCATTGAAAACCTAGAACCACTGTATGGCAATTTTGTCTTAGCATATAACTCCTCGGAAATAGGCATCCACAACCCCTATACACTGGATCTCTAATGATCATGAAACTTAAGAGAATTTTATTAAACATCTATTTTTTGCTCTCACTTAGTTTAAAATAATTTTATTGTTTTATAGTCTCATTTACATTTACGCGAAGGTGAATGTGCTCATTTGAAACGTGAAATTGAACAATTAACATCTACACAAGAAAAATTATTAACTGAAGTTGCTAAACAAACGGCTCGAGCTGAGAAATATGAAAAGCTAGCAGGTGTAAAATATACAAAACATGTAAATAGAACTTTATCACAGTCAGATCCCTTTGCTCCTATTACAAATAATCACCATGATCGTGATGTTGGTGATGTAATTGATGACAATGATCCTACAATGGAATTACAACAACGTTATGAAACTTTATTGATTTTATGCGGTAAATTAACGGAAGAAAATAATGAACTTAAATTGGATTTAGCTGATGTTAAAGAAATGTATAGAGCTCAGGTAAGTAATAAGTGATATAGTTTAATTTATTGTTACTTGATTTTGTTATGTCTGTATGTTTGAACTCTTGATCCGATTTCTTAACCTCTTTCTGATAACCCAGACTAAATCTAGACGGCAACTTGAACACAAAACACTGCCAAAAAATTTCGGGGCCCCTGCATTTTGGAACTCTCCAACAGAAGTTGATTTATTTTGGAGATAGCTTGTAGAAAACCCTGTTTGAATTAGGTGTCCTGCTAGTTTGGGCTGTCCGACCTGGCGTTTCCGGGATTCTGATGGAACTGATGCTCATTGTAGGGTGCTGATCTAAAGGTGTCACCTTACATATTGGTCGTCGAAATTCGTCCAACTTCAAGGACTAGATAAACATGATATTTATTACTTCTCAGTTGTAAACCAACGTAAAGTTATCAGTCTCATAGCAAGTCATTGTCCTTCTAAAATGGTCAGTGGTTACCTCTCAGACTGAAGTTGGATGACATGGGTTGTGATTCCTTAGGGAACATCAGCTTCCTCAAGATTCTAGGTACCGTTTGGCGCATAACCTATGCTCAAGATTTTCCTTAATCACCTCCAACTAAATAAACTTTTCAACGCTGCTTTGGAGCACATTGTCTTATGATGCCTGGCCTTACAATATGACTTTCGAAACTTCGAAATAGATAAAATGGAGTATGGATGTTTGACCTTATCAACTGGGAAATACGTAATTGAGCGGTTTCAATAGGTTTCCAGCTCATACATTTCATATCAGCTTAATATTTGAACAGTTTAGTAACGTGGTTGATATATCCATGTAATTGACTCTGTACATAGTTTGGTGATATTGTCTAGTAGTAACCCAAACGGAAGCTGAATTCTTTACGTATGAAGTTACGAGTTATGACGTTTATGTAAATTTTGGATAAAGTGTGTTGTTTACCTTGGTTATTTATATATTTCATTGATGCATTACTTAATATCGTTATTTATTTGCACACAATTTTTGTAGATTGATATGCTTCTAAAAAGTCAATAGTTCTATTACCGCTTTTCTTTGATCGCCTGTGATATTCAACGAATTAAATGCATAATTTAATGTTATTCCGTAAGTGAATTTGTGCTGTTTCCAAGATGTGTTATGTGTTGTCTTTTTTTACGAAAAGCAATGCACAATATACGTGTTTGTAAATTAACTTATGAATTCAGAACCAACTATGCATAGTTCTATATTTGATTCTACTAAACTTGTGTATTCGATTTTTCATATATATGATTGCCAAATCTTTTTTATAAATGAACATAAGACCGTATTACACAAGTCGACATTTTTTACTTTCATCAGAATTTATCGCTTCCTTTTTTTATTCGTTTCTGTCAAAGTTCTCTTGTGAATAGTGGTAGGTTAAGTTATTTTCACTCACTTTTTCTGTTGATTTTTTAAAACTGTGCTTGATTACTTTTTAATTATAACACTTTTTCAAGGAGAAGTTTATATTGATTTAAACGCTTAAAACACTATTCCAAAGCGTACATTATTTTCCACTATTTAATGTTTATTTATTCGCCTTAATAATGTGGTAGTTGCTCGTTTTGTACAAGTTTCTAATATCAGAAATAAACAATTTGGAATATAATTGGTATATATAAATACTAGGTGGCTGCTTAGAAAAAGTAAATTACTAAGTGTTAGTCTGATAAGGATAGGTGTTTTAGTGATTTGGTAGCATTAGTTAAGATAACATGGGTGGACAATCTGTAAATTCATATTCAGGTTATGCTAGACTTGTGTCAACTTTGAGCGGTCACTGTCTGAGTAGGTTACATATTAATGTGAGTTTTAAAACCTGACGCCAACTTAAATAAATTCTCGGTCATTTACTCTGTAGTCACGCCAAGAGGAACACTAGATTCAGTGTCTAAACATGAGACACAATAATGTAATATTTTGCGCAAATGCGAGAACAAAGAATGTGAAACCACGATACGTTTTACGTCAGTGTTATTGTTCTGAAGTGACGGTGATACACGTTAAGACAATTAGTATCAACAAATTGACGCGATGGAGACAGGCTGCGTAACTTCCCCCTGATATAATAAAAGAAAGGGTCTTAGTATAATGCTACTAGAAATACTGCCTGTTCCAAATATCAATAAGGACGTGTAGAAAATTTTTTTAGATATCTGCTCGTAGTTGTATTTATGCAGAGCTTAACTTATTCTGTATGTAAAAAGTCAGTTCTGACGTGTTAAGATCTTCGTAGGTTCTTTGACACCAAAGAAATAACGTCATAATTCAGTTTAACATAGCAGAATGGCATTTTGAATGAAAAAATGCTGTCGGAGACGTATATCAGACTTCAGGAAATCGTTTGCCATGAGGAATGAATTTCTGACAATTTGCAAAAGAATAGCTTTAACCCTATTATTTATAGCACTAAGTAATGTTGAGGCTCAAGTTTTTGACACCTGATGTAATGGGGTGGGATTTGACACTACACGTTTATAATCATTTCGTCTCATCAGTCCCCACTCTTTTTAAAGTTCCAGGAGGTTAACTTAAGATGCTATGTTAATGTTTATAAATGGATGTGCTAGTGATAAGTGTTAAAACTCAAAAATGGCACTTTTTTATCATACTAATTGCACTGAATGATTGAAATAAAGGTCAGTTTGACATTAGTTGTGTGGTAAAAGTTCGATATCAACTGTTAAGGATGAATGTTTTCACCCAAGAATATATAACGCTTGGTGTTGAAGTATTAGTGATACAGCAATGCCATAAGTTCCACAAGAAACCGACCATACTATCATCTAACTCCGGAACCATATTTCCAAAACACAAAGAATATGGATTTCAATTCATGTTGAGATTTTTCTTTGAGAATATGAAGTCACGTAGATATAAAATTTTCCAATAGGGAGTGTTAAGATAAATTATATAGTCATGAAACAATAATAATCAACATCAATGAACGGCAAATGTTGAAATGTGAACAGTTGGACTTGGAAGTATTTATTCAAGTACTAAAAGCGAGACGGTTGTTTCAATATCTCGAAAGATCGTGTATAACTGTTTTGAGGATTTTTACTTTCAAACGAAAGACGTACCCGAAACTTCTTGATTTCAGAATTATATTCCAACAATAGCATTTTATATGTACTCCCGAACGTAAATTAAAATCTAAAACTCTCAAAACATGTTCAAATCTGCCGGTAACACATCTTAGGGGACTCCCAAGTCTGGATAAAGGAGAAGGCTTAAGCATAAGGTTGACGAACCTAACCCGTAGAATACAACCTTACTAAAAAACGTTAACCAGATTAAACAATTTAAAATCTGCCCTGGGAGTTGAAGGGAGAATTTTGACGCCTCATGTTAAAAGTCAAGATGCCGATGCTTCTTCTAACAACTAGAGCACCAATTTTGATAGGTATATGAAACGTCCGGACAATGTGAGAGACCGGAAGTACCAATCAAACAGCAATAGGAATGAGGAGATAACTTGCCAGGATTCGGTGACATAAGCGCCAAAGTCGAAAGGGACAACACCTGATATGAAGATATCATGGGATGACATGGACTGGGACAACTGTAGTGACCGGCCAGTCTCGATAAGAACACGATTGGAATAACAGAAACAATTATTATTATTGTAACCAATTGTACCAGAGATTGTTTTACTGTATTTGTTTAACTGTGTCAGTTTCACTTATGCTTTCGCTCTCCGCCTTGTTTGGTTCGAACTTGCTCACGCACTGCCTGTTCGCCTGTACTCTTTGGCACGTCTCGGTATTATTTCGATACCACTAGATCGCCAATAAATACAATTGATCTGGATTAATAAAGTCTTCTGTTTTACGAGCTATCAAAGGAACCAAGTCGTTTTTGGGCGCGTAAACGAATTGTAGTGGTGATCATAGTCCGTCTTCGACTCGACATCCACTATACAACCATCATCTAGAAAGTACAAGTGTTTATAAACTGTTGTCTACTCAATGTACGTTGAACGGATACCATCAGCAACAGCCTACTGTGAGAGAGAACAAACCAGCTTCCAGCTGAAGAGGAAATTAGGAAAAGACGCTGGAATTGGATAGGACACACATTAAGGAAATCGTCGAACGGCATCACGAGGCAAGTTAGCGAACCTGGAATTGTGAAGGGATATGAAAAAAAGGAAGGCCAAAGAACACATTGTGTCGGGAATGGGAAACAGACATGAAATGGATAAATAGCAACTGGAAACAACTAGAAAGGATTGTCCAGATGTGATGATTGAATGAACCAATTATTCCCTTGTATTGATGATTGCTTGATTTTGAATTCCAAATACTGTACATTCATTCGTGTTCATCTAATACTTTTTGATTAAATTGCGTTATCGCTGGGATTACCAGTTCATACTATAATTTAAATACTTCAAATCATTACATTGACATCGCGATGGAGCCTGTAATGGACGGGTTTGAAATACACCCAGATTTTGATACTTTTGAACATTACATGGGAGGGTTCGAAATCTTGACTTCGGCCAAGGAGGATGTCAGGGGTTTTAATATCGTGTCCCTTTTCCTTACATCTGTTGGAAAAGAAGCATACAACTTAGTCAAGACTTTGGCATTTCCAGACAAATCGATTTCACTCCCTTATGCAACTTTCAAACAGCTACTGCTGGACCATGTGAAGTATACAAATTTCGAATGCGGTAAGGGAGAAAAGTTCGATGAAATGACTCGCCGGAACATCAGGAATCACACTACTTTACTACGTCGTCCTAGTCCAATATGTAATCAAGGTTATTCAAGTAAAAATTCATTGAGTTGTGAAACAGTTCACGAAGATGAACACACGTTCGTTAAATGCTTGTTGTGTGGTAAGTTTCACCTATTTAATTCATGTGTACTTCCTAATTCTGAATGTTGTAAAGCTGGACACATTCAGTCAGTTTGTAATACCATGGTTCATTTCGCTGAAACTGATGCTAAAATTTGTGATTCTACTAAGTTGGATGTTTCTAATGATAACTTCATCCAAATCTTTGAGAAGTGGTATAACGTCACAATAGTCCAGAGTTGAATGAAACTTGTAATCATTGTGAGACAGAAGTTTCCAATCAACCGACTTGTTATCAGATTTCTCTCAATACTGCACAAGATGTGGTTTGTCGTAATATTTCACGGATTTCCGATGGAATTTCTTACAACTCTGATAATAATATGTTGAATGAGTGAAATCATGATCAAGAACCAGATTCAGTTTTGGTAGATGCTGATTTTCTTATGATCCATTATTCTCTAATGAAACTCTTAATAAATGTGATGAAAATATCTCAGAAAACTCAAACTCTGATGTCATATCAAATGCTATTCGTCGTCACAATGGATTTATCTCTAATGATATTCCTAATGAATGTGACAAATATGTTCTGAATAAGTCGAATTCTAGTCACATGTCTGATGTTATTGTATCAGATGTTGGATATTTTCGTAACCAATGTAACAATTAGAATCCTTAGTCAGTGGTATGATGAATCAGAGGAAATAGCAAGTTTCCTTAAAGCGATCAGAGAACCAGTTAAGAAGTTTGCACAAGCAAAGAATCTAAACCAAGTCCAAGGTTATTCCAATGAGTATGAGGCAGATGTGTGTTTTCCATTCTGTGGTTTCGCAGGTGAACCAAGCCTAGATGAATCACATGTGATAATTACACATATCACTGCATATTTATCTGTGTATTCTAATATGAATAACATGAGGAGTATGTATCATAATTTTTATTCAAGTCAAATTCACATGACGGAGTACCTCAAATTACGTGTCAGTGTTTATCCGCAAATACTCACATGTAATAATCAAAGTGTGAGATATGGGAAGGTAATACAAATTAGTAACGTCAAATTGGTTATAGCATTGCGACGTAAGAACCCAACATCATTTCGTGGGGAAGGATGGTGTTGGAAAGTTTATGAGGCGATTTATAGATATGTGGTTTGACTGCACAACCGACATGATGATTGTATGCAATTACAAGAATCAGATGGCTCTGTTCCAATTTCGGTTGTTATTCCTAATACTAATGACTATATTCTAGATCGTACATAGAGTACATCAATTTCATAATCGGGCAAACACGTGATGAACCTAAAGAGAATAGGTGCGATTGATCACAGAAATTTGGATCCTCGTTTTAGCTGTGGCGGATGTGGTGTATGAATGAACCAATGATTCCCTTCTATTGGTGACTGCTTGATTTTGAATTCCAAATACAATTCCAATACAAATGTTCATCTAATACTTCCTGATCGAATTGCGTTGTTTCTGGGATTACTAGTTCATACTTTAATTCAAACACTCTTGAACATCACACCAGGACAAGGTTGGACGGAGAGCGCTGGTGGGCGACCTGTGTTCTTTGACACGGAGTGAAAGGCTTATTAATTTGGTTGGAGTTTTGCTTCTATGACAGTTTCCCTAAAAGACAACACGAATTTTATGTAAATCCAACAAAATCTTTTTCACTTCAAGTTTCTATACGTTAGTGGTTTTCATTTATTGATACCTGTCATCTACCTTGATGAATATGTGGATATGTATGCTTTCTTCCCATCTGTTATATTTTGAATATTTCAATTTTTTTATTCAGTGTGTTTATCATGTTACGATATACCAACATGTGCATCCATTCGAAATATACTGCTGCGGGTTTTGCATCCTCCCTTTCACTACATTTTAAGGCATATATCCTACGTAATCGGTCATACGGTCAAATCACTTTCTTTGATAATAAGTTAATTAACGAAACTGCTTACTTTATACATATCACCTTTTTATTTCTAAGTCAAATCTCGGGAAATGTTGAAGAGATAACTTTCAAGCTTACTGACCATACTGTGTTCTATGAGTTGTTATAATTTACTCTTCGTAAGGCCAACTATTTATCGATCGATGGCTTACAAACGTACAGCTCACGAAGAACACACTACCGAACCTCAGGAAATATATAATTAATGTGTTTTGTAATCAGGGACAACATAAACATTTATTTCATCATTTGTAGTTTAGGTGGCACCTAACACACGTAGAAGAAACTATATCGTCTGGTTATGGAAATATCAATATTTAGAGACTCGCTGATATAGTAGACCAAATAAAAGCCCGTGAAGTTCCCAATTAGTATTCACGCTTCGTACTACATCCAAAGATCATATTATGAAGCTTAAACAAAATCGGTTGTCCGACACATTTTAGTACGGAGCTGTCAGTTCAGTTAACCTCTACAAATAAGCTTATTGATCGTAAGGCTCCAAAATTGTGGTCTCACCGATCATTATATTACACCAAGTGGAATTAGATTACTGAGCTAAACTGTTTCATACACTTCACTATTCAGTAGGGGGGGATAAAACATGCGATGATTGCTTAAAAAAAATATCTCAACTTCTGTAACCCCTGAGTATAATATTTTTACACTTACATCGGGATTTTTAATGCGCTTTAACCACTTAGATATAGCTGTTGCAAGATTTCGAAGCAGGCATCGTCGTTACAGTAACAACACCTCACATAAAACCATAGGCTGGTACTACAGAAAATATAGCAGTGCGACTGAACGCTGCTGATCGTCCTGTATATATGAGGTGACTGACAAATGGTGTGCTGAGAGACGAGTGCAGAAGCAGGCAAAGACACCGTACTCACTTGACAGACAAAAAACGCGATTGTATATTTTTACCAATACAATATTAGTCATGAATGTCCGATGAAAGTTACATCACCATTGAAAGTCTTGAAGTACTGATGTTCTAGTTCGTCTTGGAATTTCATCTTTTAACAATGCTCATTCACGACTCAATCATCTTTGAAAGAACCTATTAACTTCGATCTTGCACACATATACCCAAACTACGGATTATAGAACCGAGATGCAAGTGTGAACATATCTGACTTAACGCGATTCATGTCGTTGCTCAACCTAACTCCATTCACTGTGATGGATGATCGCTTCATACTCAGTGTTGCTAAACTCCGTTATCCGTGCTCCTGACTGTATCTCCGAGACTGAAGTGAATGAAGGTAAACGAATGAATCCATATCTAAAGGTCCAAAGTATAGGCATTCTCTCGCGAGGCCGAGGGCTATAGATTCAACTACCGCCAGTGGGGTTGCGGACACGAAATTCCAAGGAGCCTAATACTTGAACGGAATAGCTACCCATTGCACCTAGGTTCGAAACAGCTGACTAGCTTAAGTTTGTTCGTGATCCTAATAAAATCTGTAATCAACAGTGAGGTGTAGGCTAGTGTGGTTGCATCTACTAGACCTAATGAGTGGACAACTTCGATCCTAGAGTGGCGCCGAAATCCAAAAATAAGAATCATACAACTGTTGAGAGATAATACAGTGAATAAGTGTTAATTTCGGGCATAACCACACGTTTTCAAAAAATTTAACCTTCCATGAACAATGTGCATCTTAATCAGCACTGATGAATCATAACTTTGAAAACCATGAGTGGACTTGAAAATCATAATCTTGTTTGCATATATAACAATTTTGAGAAAAAAGAATTGATATGGGTCTGGTTTTTGTCATTTTGCGTCTTGCATCACAGCCTGGTACCGTTAAATATAAATAGTTCTTTAAATACTCCGTGATTATTATAACTAACTTAAAATATAGGTAGCTCACCACGCATTGTTTCTCATCACGTAGGAACCTCCGATACGCCTTGATCATCAACGTTTTTCCGTCTTTATTGAAGAATTCTACAAAAAGATTAATCACTAATCATAGGTCTTTCAAAGAATCTAAATAATAGCTATATATACATATTCTTCAAATTTGAAATCATGAGTCAATTGAAGCTAGACCACCATCGAAAACCTGGAAGCACTGGACGGCCGTTTCGTCCTATCATGGGACTCCTCAGCAGTGCGCATTCACGAACCCACTCTCGTGGGATTCGAACCCAGGACCTACTTCGTGGATCAGTTGAAGTTAGACATTAACACCGTTGGATGCCAGCTCAGTGGTCTATCGGTTAAGGGCTTCGGCTCGAAACTGGTAGGTAGAAACGAGAGTGTGTTCGTGGATGCGCACTGCTGAGGAGTCCCATAATAGGA
Organism: Schistosoma rodhaini; assembly: GCA_944470415.2. Classification (NCBI taxonomy): domain Eukaryota; kingdom Metazoa; phylum Platyhelminthes; class Trematoda; order Strigeidida; family Schistosomatidae; genus Schistosoma; species Schistosoma rodhaini. The sequence continues at coordinate 14,197,216 of OX104044.1, forward strand.
CGAAACGGCCGTCCAGTGCTTCCAGGTTTTCGATGGTGGTCTAGCTTCAATTGACTCATGATTTCAACTTTGAAAAATACTGAAATCTCCACAAATCCCCTTCTTAATATATACATATTAGCCAATAGTTCTTTGGTACGCAACGTTATGGTTCCTCAGGACACTAATGAGTAGCAGGATTCTTGAGAGGTACATCCAAACTATATCAATGTGATTTCGTCAGTAGGTTATTTGACGTGATTGTATTCTGTGAATGTGGTCACATACAAGTTTGCCACAATGAGGAAACAATCATAAGGCTACCGACACTGCCGTTCTCAGGTTGCATGCATTTTTTAAACATTACTAGTGTCAAATAAACCGTGAGCCAAAATTGCGGTCATTTTCCTGTCAGACTTTATGTAGTACATCTCTATTGCCTGACATGGCCATTGAACATGAACATTCGATAATAAACAAACGCTCTGAATAATTCGTCACTGAATGATGTAAAGCTACTAATAGTGTCAAAATTTCGGTTATTTGGGTGGTGCATTTATTATGTCTCTAAATGTGACCCGAAGTAAAAGATCGTTCAAAGAATGACTCGTATTTCAGCAAAGAACTGAAAGAAACTTTGACAAAACACTGGCTCCTATTGACAAACTTGAAAAATTATCATTTTTGTGTGTTGAGGATACGAATTAAGTGTATAGAGCATATTGCAATCACTTACTACCTACAAGGACCTTTTCTGCTACATCATTTGCTATATTATAAATTTGTGAATTATTACCGATGGAAATTACCCTCCTTTTCGGCAAAATTATTTAGTTTTTTACCAGCTGGGTACACTTTCACGTAGTAGCTATATATATGTGTCTGTGCAAATCATTTGGACTTAAGACAAATCTGTACTGTACTTTATAGCTGTTTGATAGAGCGATACTTAATAATATTTGCTCTCCATTGATTGATTTGCATTACACTGGTTGACTTCCCTAGTTGTGCGAAACACAAACGTTATTACCCGACTTTTCATCATTTATTACCTATTTTCAGATGAACTACGAATTTTCAAGTCACCTACTATTATGAAGTAGCACAGAAAAGTTAATTTTGAAGTTTAATTAACATTAACGAACATCCTACCCTTAGTAATTTTAGTTTTCGAATATTTCAAATTATCAATTACATCTGAACTTCAATCAAAATATCTAAGGTAGTAATTAACAATTGATTGTGATTCTCATCATATGGTTTTCCATTGGCTTCATTCGATACTCTTTATATAGTTGCAGTAAGTTTTAACCCAAAATGATTTAATGGTTTTGAAAGTTAGTTTTGTCTTATCATAGCGAATATGAGGAATTTGAAAGTCGAGGACATTACGGCGGACATTTCGGTCCTCAAGGTCTCCTTTCAAGATAGTTGTATGTAGTTTACATGGTAGGTTTCCACTTGAAGTATGTCAAAATTTTACTCCTTGGTATCTACTTACTGTGATCTTTATCTTCGTTCATATTCTTATAAAGGACGTTCATAGCCTTAGATATTTTTTTCAGGTCCGGATTTATGTAGTATGCTTCTGTGTGTTTAGTCTTCTCTTGAATTAATCAATTGAAGTTGCGGACACCACTGCTCCTTGCAACAGGTTCCAAGAATAGACGATTCTGCGAAAACCTGTTGCCAGCGGTAGGTCATTCGTTCCTGGCTTTTCTTCTCGCCCTCAGTCTTCAGTAATAAGGATAGGAGGTCTAGTGACCTATTTTAATCCTTGCAGTTTGTTACACTGTGGAGGTCCAATCTCGTCTTGAATGTATCAACAGAAGGTGCTGATATTACGTGTTCTGGTAGAGAATTCAGTAATTCACTACTCGGTGCGAGAAACGAAACTCCAGACGTAGACGATTTGATCTCGGTTTTTGGACTTTCTTTGAATGTCCTCTCAAATGCTCAGCCCTAGACGGGAGGAAAAGATGGGACATGTTAGTACCAAGGTCATCGTTCAGGATACGATATGCCAATATTAGATCGCCCCGTATTCGCCGGTAAGATAACGGAAATAAGTTGAAGTGACTCAGTCTGTCTTCATAAGATAGGCTAGATAGACCATTTACATTTCTGTCCCGCGGCGTTGGACTCGTTCCAACATATCCGCCTCATATTTGAAACAAGGACTCGCTGCTTGAATCCCATATTCCAAATGTGGCCGTACGAAAGTTGAGTATAATAATCTAAACATTTCTCCATTCAGATACCGGAAAGATCTACGAATAGACCATAATGCCCTATAGCCTTTTGCAGCAGCAGCCTTACAGTGACTGGTTGTTTTGAGATCATTACTTAGTATGACTCCTAAATCTTTATAGTTTCTTACTTTGGGCAACACTAGTCCACATATTGTGTAGTGATACGAATCATCGTAGTTATTTAATTGCATCACAACACTTTTATTAGGGTTTACTTCTAGTGACCACCCATTCATCCATGCAACTAGTGAGTTAAGATCCTCCTGTAAAACTATTCTGTCTGACATACTGTATATGGGTCTCCAAATCTTAATGTCATCGGCGAATAGTAGGACGGATGACTATAGCTGGTAATTCATTTCTATAAAGTAAAAAGAGAAGAGGACCTAAAATCGTGCCTTGGGGGACGCCACTTTTTACTGGTTCCCACGATGAGAGAGCCCCATTTACTCTTACCCGTTGTCTCCTTTCATGAAGAAAGCCACTTATCCAGTCTATGACTGCATAATGAATTCCAAAACTTTCTAGTTTCAATTTAAGACCAGAATGGGAAACCTTATCAAAGGCTTTACTTAGATCTATGAAAATGACATCTACAGGAATATTGCGATCTTTTGCCTCAGCCCAATCTTCTCTTACAATGAGAAGATTTGTCAAACATGATAGACCTTTTCGAAAACCATGTTGTTCCCTTGACAAAAGATCATGTCTTTCCACGTAGTTTATAACAGCCACCCTAATAATTTTTTCCATTAGTTTTACAACTGCACTAGTTAAGCTGACGGGTCGATAGTTACTAACTAAATCTCTACCCCCAGTCTTATACACCGGACTGATTATTGCGTCCTTCCAGTCTCTGGGCAATCTGGACTGCCGTAGGGACATATCGAACAGCATCGCTAAGGGTTCAGCAATAACATCTGAGAGGGCTTTCATAATCCGAGGATGAATATCATCAGGACCACTAGACTTATCAGGTTTAAGATACTAGAGTAGGCTTAAAACAGTTTCTTTCTTAATAACTACAGGGTCCATCAACAGGTCGCCACAATCACAATGAATAGGTGATCGTTCCTCATTATTGGTAGAAAAAACTTTACTGAAATATTCCGAAAAATCTTCCGCTTTTTCGGTATCATTTCTTGCCAAACTTAACGGATTTTCTTGTATCAAAAGTGATGGTATTCCATCACTTCTCTGAGTTCGCCTCTTTATATACGAGAATAACCGTTTTGGACTATGTTTGCAATCCCTAACCAATTGTTTTTCGTATGACCGTCTAGTTCTACTAATTAACGCTTTACAATTATTTCTAATCTTACGATAACTAGATCTGTACTGTTCTAAGCCAGTAGAGATGAACATGTTCCGGTGTTTTTTTCTACGCCTAAGGAGTTTCTTAACTTATTTACTTACCCACGGTGGACTATTGTTCGGTCTACGTGGCACCAAGTATGGTATGAACGGGGACGTGACTGCACTAAACTTGCCTTTAAATACAGACCACGCCTCATCAACTGATGAGCTAGTATCTACTGACCAATCTATCTTAGTAGCACAATCCTGAATTTCTGGTATGTTAGCTCTCCATATGTTTGGGCGAGGCTTAATCTGATCGTATATCATATCGCTAGCTCTGAACGTGAATGATAAAACAGCGTGATCGCTATTTACTAACGGGGGAAGAATATTTAGGTTGGCAATATCCTCAGTCTCATGGGTAATTACCAAGTCCAACAGAGAAGAACCTTGGTTTACACCGAAACGTGTAGGTTTGGGTACATGTTGTACTAATGCATGTTCCATTACTGTTTCCAAGAGCCTGCTATCAAATGAGTTTATAGAGCATTTCGTGGTCATCTCAGTCCAACTAATGTCAGGTGCATTAAAGTCTCCTAATATCAAGCATCTGTTATTTGCACTCCATAGCCGAATGTGCTCTAAAATAAAGTCATCAGCTAAGCAGATTGGGCTGCGATAGATGACACCGAGTGCAAATGTACAACATCCGACAGTGAGTTCACAGCTAATGGCTTCACTAGTTCCACTATCATGGGATTCGCAAACGGAGGAGCGGATATTTATACTATTGGCTATGTATAGAAGGACGCCACCTTTCCTGCATCTATGTCTATCACTTCTTAAACAATGATATCCGGATAATTCTGGGGTGATGTCGAAGTCATGGACTAACCAAGTTTCCGTCACAGCTACAATGAGTGGCCTTCATTTGTCCACTAATGTTCCTAGCTCGTAGAATTTATGTTTTAGACTACGGGCGTTGGCATATAAAACTCCTAGGGGGAACGACCTATCCACACAGGCCTTGGTAGCATTCGCTTCCATTATTATTATTTATTATTTAAACACATAAATATTGGTACAATGAAGCACCAGATAAATATGCGCCTCACAAATCTCATTCGATTTGTGTGAGGGCTGTGATACTGCCCAGGTGCCCAGACTGAAGCAGGTGGTTTTCTTAGGGGGCCACACCCGGAGCCTTTGACCTGAATGTCTGATCCACAAGGCAGTGGAGCATCGTGAGGAGATGCAGTCCCATGGTAGTCGTTGACCAATGACAGGTTCGTCCGCCATTCGTTCCATCAGGATACTGGAGCCCATGTGCACCATTGGTTTGGAATCAGGGTTTCCCAACTCCCCTAGGTGGACCCTCCGTGTCCACCAACCCGGTTAAAGCGCCGGACATTCGCTTATCGTCCTCTCACTTTCGTAAACAACACCCCCGCCACGAGAAGGCAGTGAGTAGGACTTCCGTGGCAGAGGCTATATATTCGCTGGCCATATGAGAGTATTTCGAGAGGGAGAGGTGACTCTCTCCACTCTCGGCCGTACCAGGGCATTTGGGGGCGAAATGAAGATTATCCGATAAGAAATTATGGATAGTGACCAGTAGTGGAATCCAGGACACGCGTTTCGTACTACTTAGGACTCGTCAGCTAGATGTTCACTCTGGGACTCGAACCCAGTACCTTTCGCTTCAAACGACATCACGTTATCCATTCAGCTACTGAGTCCTTCGCTTCCAAGACCTGACTATTCGAAAACCCACCAATCGGAGATTTTCTTCACCGTTTTGTCGACGGGTTTCTAGTTCAGCTAGTGCCGTCTTGCTTTTTATTCTATCTTCAAGAGACACATCCGGTCGCATTCGAATGTCAGAGTTGTCGTGACTTCGAGCGTTACTTAACAGAAGATTACGTTGTTTCTCCGACCCTAAGATTACCTTAAGGAGTCTACACGGTCGGGGTAGAACACTGTCATCGGCCCTTTTACCTATTCTAACTAATTTTTTGACCTGAACACCTTTAGTGTTATCTGGTAATATGCTACGGATATATTCTCCGAGCCTCTCTAAGTCATGGGTGTGTCTAACCTTAGGATCTGGATCGTTAGACTCTGGCAATTTACTCACAATAATATTCGATGATATTAACTTCCTCTCAGTCGCACTAGGATGATGATCTGCCGTTCTATCAGAGTGCGATAATGCATTGAGTGACTCAGACTGTGAGTTCCTCAATGGCTTGTCAATCAAGTGTGCTTTATCATTAGCTTTTTTTCCTTTTCTTTTCCTCTTTACTGCGGTCCATTTTTGGTCATTCAGGACAGCTGCATTGGGACTATTGGGGACGGTTACGGTTTTATCCGGGTCCTCAATTTCTACTAAAGATACATGATTACTCATGTCAATACCATGTGGTGATTTACTCCTCGTTTGTTGTAACGGAAGTTTCACTTTGTCATTAATTAGAGTAGGTTGTTCAGCGCGTTTTGTAACAGCACTTACAACACTGACACAGTCTTCACTGTCAGTGCTTGCGTTACTAGCGCACCCACTATCTTTCTTTTTACAGGCTAGAGCCAATAGGCTCATAGCCTCTTGAATTAATGTCGTCTTGTTAGTACAGCAGAACATACAAAGCCAGTGCGAGTTAGGCTTAGAACATCTTTTGCATGCAGCTGGACTGAGACGGGTACACATCTTGTGGAATCATTTTTTACATTCATCGCACTGCATCCCTTCATCTACGGGGAATAAACAGTTCGGCTGTCCACATTTGAATGAACTACCAACCATTGTAATCAGATTAGGTTTAAAAAACAATATGATCACAATAATAGCACAAGCGTCAGAGTATATGCAAAAGAAGGAACCACGAGACAAAGTTTTCAATAAAATTTCAAACCTTAACTGAATTAATTCAAGTTAAAGACCAAGAATGCTTTTGATACAGCAACTACACAAAAGCAACGATAATCACATCAAGTATGAAAGTCACTGCCCTCGATGTCCTCTTCGATGTCCCGACCTAGTGGGTAGAAAAAAGAATATATAGTAGGCCCAAAATCATTTCTTAGTTTTCTATACATCCCCCTACTTATCTTCGAAAAAATTGAGTAACGAGGTGTAGCTCTTCAAGCCCCTCTTTGTATGATAAACCTCTAAGTTCTGAATTTACACGAGTTGCTGCCCTCTGTTCTTTTTCCAGGATATCCGAGTCACCTGCTCAATAGGGAACTGCAACCTAAACCCAGTTTTCAAGCTTAGTTCTCACTAAGGTTTTGTATACTGTAGTGAATGTGCTAGTATCTAGCTTGATGAATGTTCGTCTTAAAGCCCATAGGGTTCTAAAACCAATAACTATAAACTTCGGGTAATGAGTCACAGTTTTAAGACCATGACTCACTTTCACCGCAAGATTCTTGTGAGACAGGATCATGGGTACAGGCACTTCTATTCTGTACCTACTTACTTTTGTACCCCTAAAGTGCATGTAGACGCACTTAGCCGCGGTGTTCGAGATATCCGTCTAGCAAACAAAGGACGGGTTTACTGTGCAGCAGTTCGTTCCGTCCTACTTTATAGCAGTGAAACATGGCCAGTAAGAGTAGAGGATATTCGTAGACTACTATTTTTCGACCATAGATGTCTTCGAAGCATTGCTCGTATACCCTGGGACCATCGAGCAAGTTGTTAGGAAACGGGCGCTATGTAGGGATGGCAAATCGATTGATGAAGTAGTGAAACTTCATTAGTTGATATAGCTGGGACACGTGTTACGTACGCCCAACCACCGGCTGCCCCGACATGCGATGTTTTACGGTGTAAGGGTAGGTTGGAAAAAAGCTAGGGGCGGCCAGACCAAAACGTGGCATAAATCCATGAAGTCACTGACAATTGGACTGAGCCATGCTGGTAGGTGTAGACTACCTGGTTGGGATGCGCGAGATGATAGCAATCGATGGTTAGAGACCTTGAATGACACGGCTCAAAATCGCTTGCAATGCTGTAAGTGCATCCACTCTTTGTGTTTTACCGAATTCTAACCTTCTGAATTCTTCATGTCCCTATCTTTATTTTCTCTTTTCAAATTTATTTCGCTGGATTATACTTTTTGAATAACATCTCCAAACCCTGATCTTTCGAATTACTGCTAATACTCTTACTACTTTTATCACTATGGGATTCTAACTAACAACTGCATCTGTGTGCTTATGTGATATGGCAACTCGAACTGATGTACGTACGTACGAAGTTCTACGTTGTGACGGACTGGCTTGCCGCGTTGATGGACATCAGCTACTCTTTAGACCAGTTAATTAAAATATTTATGTCTGTCTGAAGTGCGCACGCATCTGCGTCTCCCGTTATTTCTCGTCAGATTTTTACATCTACAGTGTATAATAACATTGGGGACTCTCTATACTTGGGAGATCACTTACATACAGTTTAAAAAGTAAAAACCGAGGACAGAACCTTGAGGCACTCCACTAAGTACTGGTCTTCAGGTAGAGCACTTCGAATCTATTCTTACTCTATGTTTACGACCTAGGAAATCCTTAAGCCATTTTAGGAGAGGTCCGGCAATACAAAGTTTTCCTAGCTTCAATAGCAGTCTATTTGTTGGCACCTTGTAAACTTCTGTGCTGGAGTCTATGTAGACAACATCCACTGATTTTCCGTTGTCTAGAGCCTTTATCCATTGCTTCCTTACTGTAAGGAGGTTTGTCGCGCAAGATAAACCCTTTCTGAAACCATATTCGCTGTCTAACAAGTTGTTGGTTTCCACAAATGTCATTATGATCTTTTTGACTATCCTTTCCAGTACTTTAACTACTACACTGGTGAGGCTGACAGGTCTGTAGTTCTATGGAAGTTGTCTCGGTTGTTTTTTATGTATGAGTGACGATTTCATCCTTCCACTCCATAGGTAACACACCTTGGTCAAGTGACATATTGAATATCACAGTCAGTGAGGCTGCGATATATTGTGCAATATGTCTCAGGATTTTGGAGTGTAGTTCACTCGGTCCTGTTGACTTTTTCATGTCTGAGGTGCTAAGAGCCTTAATTACATCGTCTCGATCAAAGTTTACGGTGTGCAGACGGTTTGTTGACTTTGTATTTGGGTCTAGTTTTTCGTCTAAAGGAGGCTCCTGATTGAAAGCTGCCCCAAAATAGTTTTCCACGGCCTCTACTCTTCCCTGATCTTCCTCTATCATTTCAGATCCACTTCCTTAATTAGGTTGGGAATCCAATGCTTCACCCTTGTTCTGTAATTTATGTACGATAATAGTCTCTTAGGCTGCTCGATTGCTGATTGTGCCAACCGCATTTCATATTTTCTGCGAGCTTCCTAGATTTTAACTGTACACTTATTTCTTGCCGACCTGTAGCGTTCTATAGTACTTACCGTGCCAAGGCTGATGGCAAAGTTCCAACATTTCTTCTTTTGTCTTAGTAAACGTCTAATATCCTGGCCTATTCAGGGGTTTTCGTGCTTCTCCTTCTTCTTTGGGACTGTTCAAGGTATATCTGGTTGAGTTACCTGATTTTATAACTGCCTGAAATGAGTCCATGCCTTTTCTACTGATGCATCTGAATGAATTTTCCATTTTCAGCCGATTCTGCAGAGTTTATCGCCTCCATGTGTGCCTTCCATATGTTAGAACGGACCGGCGCAACAGTTATTTTTATCTTTGTATTTAATCACATATATATTGGTACAAAGGGCACCGGATACATATGCGCTACACAAAATAATGAGAATGGGAGGAGAAGGAATATGTGTATATATAAAAGAAAGAAAAAAAGAGAAATAATGGGGGGAACTGAAATGTACAACCAGAAGAGTTCTCTCAGTTGAGAAAGTTAGAACCATTCTTTATGTAGAAAGTAAAAGAAGGTTGTAGCAGGATCGCCACTGGCTTCTATTCTGAGCCATATCTGATAACGTCTCTAGCCACTGTGTTGCACCATCTCTCGGACCCCAGCCAGGGAGTCGTGAAGGTCCAACAGAAGCTAGCCCTTTGCAGCTTTCTTTCATGCCACGACACCATGTCATACACTGACCTCCTCTCCGCCTTTTCCAACCAGTCCCAGAGTCGGCAAATAATGCACGACGTGGAAGTCTCTGGGACGACATTCGTAAAACATGTTCAAGCCACCGAAGTCGGTGTTTCAAGATGGTGACACCAATTGAATTATCGTCTCTGCGCCCGAACACACGATGCCGAACCTCTGCATTACTAACATGGTGTTGCCACTGGATGTCAGCAATCCTTCGGAGACAACGATGATCGAACACAGAGAGACGTCTAACATCCTCAACTCGGAGAGGCCAGGTTTCACAAGCATAGAGCAAAACTGCTCTCACCGACGCGTTGTAGATCCGACCTTTTACAGCCAAAATAACATCATAAAGGCGCCAAAGGTGGCCCAGATTAGCATAAGCCGCTCTGGCTTTCATTATACGTGCATTAATCTCATCACTCACGACACCACCATCACTTATGTAGCTACCTAGATACACGAACTTCTCAACTACTTCAATCTGCTCACCATCTAGGGTGAGTACAGAATGATAATCCTACCAGTCTTGTAGGAGTACTTTGCACTTGGAGGGTGCAAAGCACATGCCGTACCTGCGGACACTGATTGCCAACTGATTAAGTGCGGATTGCATGCCTTGGGCATTATCGAATAGTAAGACAATATCATCCGCATACCCAAGGTCGAGAAGTCGTTCTCCAGACAACATATCCACACCGCCATTACTTACATCCATCAGAGCTGTTTCCAGAATGTCGTCGATGGCAAAGTTGAAGAGGAATGGTGAGATTGGGCAACCCTGCCTAAGCCCACTGCTCGAATAGAACAAGGGAGAAAGGTGGTTGTATGCCCTCACTCTGCCTGAGGTGTTCGTATACAGGGCCTTCAAGATTTTAATGAACTTCTCAGGCACACCCTTCTTCAATAGACAATCCCAGAGAACAGTCCTGTCCAACGAATCGAAGGCAGACCTGATATCAAGAAACACTACGATTGTTGACCTGCGATACGTATGGCGGTGTTCTAACATTTGGCGGAGGGTGAAGATGTGATCAATGCATCCTCGACCAGAATGAAGACCAGCCTGCTCCTCGCGAGTCAATCGTTCTCGAGTTTTAAACAATCTACGAAAAATGACAGAAGCCAATAGTTTGGACGCAATCGGAAGCAGAATTATCCCCCATATAGTTATTACAGGAATAACGTGAACCCTTTTTAAAGATAGGGACGACTATCGACTCATTCCATGATGTTGGAACACTTTCTTGCTCCCAAACCTTTGCAAACAACACAGTCAGTTCCTAAGCCAGAAAGTCACTGCCATCTTTAAAAAGAGCCGGAGGTAAGTCATCTGGGCCCGGTGATTTGTAACGTTTCAAGAGTCGGAGTTCCTTGCGGACTTCGGCCTCGTTTGGTAGATCAGTCGTCACGGGCCATGGGGGGGGGGCAGGACAAACTGGTTGATGTTGTTGCCCTTCGAAAAATTCCGCCCATAGTCGAAGACGTAGAGAGATGTTAGTGATTGGCATCCCATCATCCTCGTAGAACTTTCCCTTGCCACCCAGAGTTGTTTGGAAATCGTTTTGCCCCGAACGTTTACAATTTGAAAACCCTGAAGTACGAGGTTTCTTTCACGGTTTCGGCGGCGCTCATTTATTTCAACTTTTGCAGCTCGTCTCCTAATATGGTCGACCAGGCTAAAATCCTCAGGAAAGTATATTCCAGATTCAATCAGTTTGGGCGAGTTTCCAGTATCAGGTTTTTTTCTTCAACCGAAGCAAATGTAATCTTTGAGAGGCGGCTTTACTGAGTACTTTCAGAACCCACCTTTTGTCCTATTCTATAAAGCTTACAGATACTAACTCCTGATACTATTTTTTGGAGTAGCTTGCTTATTGAGGACTTAATGTGACTGAGGTTGTGCTAGAATCTAGCCTTTGGTTCCTTTTCAGAAGATTCTCTTAACTTAGGAAAAATGATTGACCTATCAGCGAGGTCCGCCTTAACACGCTGTGGAATTTCAGTTCCTGAAATCGTCTCTTCCCCGCAATTCGATTCCATGACAACGCTCTCTATTTCTTCGAAAGCGAAATTCCGCTCATCTACTGCTTCCTGTTTATCTGGGGACAATTTTCTACTATGTTCAGTAAGTCAATTGCCACTAGAATCAGCAGAGACTTTGTAGAAAAACATGCTTTGCACAGCCAACGTGATAATGGCTTGCAGCACCTTTTATATGCAGCTGGTGTGAGTCCGGTGCACACATTTTGATACCACTTATTGCATTTGTCACATTGTATTCATCAACAAGGAAATAGCATGCAGGTCTGCCACAACGATGTTTTACTTGCATCATAAGTTTGTTTGTGATCTCAGCGAAAACTGATCTCTAGATAAAGTGTCTCTTTAAGGGCTTGATAGGTGATGGACACTGAACACAAACAAAAACAGAGGTTTGTATATAACTGTACCTAACAACATTAAAGAAAATCTGACTTCAGTAGTTACAAAAGACCTTAACACCTGTGGATGCAAACAATATTAAAAAATATACTCGACGAGGAAAAATAAATACCATTGCCCTTAGTCTTTTGTATCTGTACTCAAAAAGTACAGATGATAAACTTCTCTAGAAAAAAGCGGTACTCTTGGAGATTGTTTTAACTGAAATAATTTCACTTAAAGCAAAAACAGTAGTCTTGATGCGTAATTTGATTATCATTACTATAAAATATACTGAGAGGAAAAATATCACTTTCCTTTTTAAAGAGCGCGCAGTCTGTTTAATTTTTTAACTTGCAGTAATTTTTCTCGTTATGTTACTGACACCAATTTTGTCTACACTAAGTGGCCGAACATTTTTCGATGTCGCTTTTTGCTATTCTTTGGTAAATATGTTTGAAATCATAGTTACTGCAGAGCACACTTTCGCTTGCCAACCAGGCCTATGTATCTCATTATCAATGCAGAGGATTAAATGTTCTGAATGCTTATATCTAAAAGTAAAATATCGAATGTATTAATCAGTTATTTTACGTCGTTACGACGTATACTAGCTAACTCGCTACTTTTTCTATCCAATTCAAGGGTTATCCTGTCAAGCTCAATAAAAAATTGTTGTGATTACATGTATACAGTGTACCCTGGCAACAAATTTCGCTTTAGAATTCTACCAAGTTGTCATTTTCAACCTGTCCAAAGCACACTGATGAACTTCAAAACTGTTCATTAGTGGCATTGTGTTTAAATAGGTTCCTGAAAGCAGTTATGATAAAAAACAGCCATAGTAGCTCAAACACTTAAATGATTAAAAACCCTTATAAGTCATTTCACTCAAAGTCTCTAATCAACGCTTTTGGCAATTACCCAAACCTCAAGTATTCTGCACGTACCTACTTGACTCGGTCTAACTCCGTGTCTTTATGAACTGATGTCATGTTTTGTGTTGAACGCCCCTAACCTTGATCTGACGTACTCCTAAACCAGTCAACATCACATATCGTGGTAGAAGGTGGTTGAATATACGTCACACATGTCCTTACCATCTCAGTCGATATAGATTCACTACTTCATCAAGAGGGGTTACTCATCCTTATTTAGTACTCTGCATCTAACCCCAGAATTGTTGATACAATACTACCAACATATATGAGCAATGATTCGAAGGTATTTGGGACTGAATACTAGTAACCTGTAAATATGCACTTTTTAAAGGCTAAGTTTCAAAGTCACAAGGGAAGATGGAGCAAACTGTTGAGTAGTATACTTGTTTTTTAGTTGACTGGTATATATCTCGCTTGCTGCATAATTGACGTAAATTGTCAAGAGTCAACTGAACTTTCTGCGTTTTTTCCAAGTTTTCGTTAGACTGTAAGATTTTGTAACGACATAACTCGCTGTGGTGTATCTTTGGTCAGTAACACTTGTTACTTTATTTGATGTAGAATTCAGATATTAGAGTATCCTTAATGGAATTAGCACCTTGGTTTCAAAATGGCGGTAATGGGGCTTTTCATTGTAGGATTGTTTGCGATTGTTATAAAAAGAACATGAATTTTATGAGGCTTTGGAATTTTTATTTTGATAAAGTTTGACGTCCTCTCTTAAATGAACTATGATGAATTATACTTCTAGCTTCCAACATTGTGGAAGTTAAGATTCGCCTAGCGTACCTATAAAAATCGATAGGTTAGTGTTGTGTATTTATCAATCGGCCAAGTTTCAAATATTACATTTCCATTTATCATTGCATCGTATACTTTGTAGGTGGTCTTCACTCAGTACATAGCCAAAGGATTTTATTAAGGAGACAGTTACTGGTATACCCTGTACACATTAGTAAATAGATGAGTTTTCGGACACTAACTTACATTTATGTAGATTACAATATTACAGAAGTTTTGTTTTTGTATATGATGAATATGTTAATCTCACATCTTGCAACACTGCATTGTCGAACTTGATGATCTCTTAAATAACAACTTAGATGTATGAGATACATTGAACAGTTTCGGCGTTTGAATGAATGCAGTTGAAACAGTATTGGTAATCTAAACAATCGTGTGTGAACTAATTATTAAACTCTGGAATATTATTTTATTCAAGAAGCTTAAGAAGTTTTACTGTTTCTAACTTTTTTAGAGGGAGTTAAATACCAAGTTGTCATATGATTCTCATTTGATCAACAATGACGACAAGTTTTGTGACCGTCATTCAAAGATTCACTTCAAATGGCCTTTAATTCGTCATAAATCTGAAGATATTAGTTCTTCAGGTTCTTTCGTTCAACCTGGGTACAAATTCAGTTATGAAACGGACTGTAATGTTAAACAAATCGAATTTACAAAGCCGTCAGATTTAATCCGTCTCAATGGTCTAGACGGTCAGACACAAACATTCAATTTTAGTACAGCTTTTAATTTTTCCCAAACCAAGTCTGTCGATCAAGATACTAGTAATAACTACAAAACAATTTTCACCTACTCGGATCCTGTTACAAATAGTAAGTTGTTTGAATAAAGTGCAGCGTATAGACTATCGTAACCAGTGGTTAGAGATTCTGGGTGACATGGCTCAGAGTCTATCACAATGGCGCAGATGTATATACACTTTGTTTCTCCTTAGACCGTGAGATTAAAATTGCTTTATACCGTTCTTTCTACGAACTAATTCTTTCTCCCTGTATTATATCCTTATACACAAACTTTATATATATATAACTACCGTTAAAGTAACTGCTATTAATTTGGTGTTCATCTTGTTATGCTAATGAGGTAGGTGTCGCAACTTGGACCAATGCATATATGTGTCTGGTCCTATGTTGTAGCTGACTATTTAATTGACCAAAAATGCACACATCGAACTTTTTTAAAACTATACATGGTTACTAACCTGAATTATATTTGATTAACACTTTCTATTCAAAATTATTTTTTCATTTTGAATAATTAATATTATCTTCTCATAGTGCAATTTACGATTAAATTTGTGGACGTTCTTGATAAAAAGAGTTATACAAAGTAATCAGATCTGTGATTATCAAACCTATTAATCCAACTACTTTGAATATTGAGACTCGGCACCAGGATATATAAACAAATTATATGATATGAAATGCATGTTATTTTTTAAATCTCTGCTTGCACTTGTTTATTGACTGTGGTCAGTGCAATACTTTAATCAAACATCAACTTAAAGTGCCAAGACTTGTTTGTTTCGTCATGCCTAGTTCGTGAACTAGGTTTGGTTTTTAAAAAAAATCGGTTTTCGTGTTTAAGTTCTGAAATCATATAGTTTGTTTAATCATGGTTGAAATTAAATGAATCTATTTGTATAGTGGGGTATGAAGCTAGATACATTTACTTCTTTCTCGATGTGTCTATCAACTATTATTAGTTCTCGTAGCTTTTCATGACTTACAAACTATGACGATAAATTGACGTTTACCGACATAAATAGAATAGTTGATGTATATAAGATCCTTCATTCGTCTATTGCCTGTCTGCATAATTTGTTCGACAACTCTTATATTTTTCGCCATAATTTATTGTATAGTGTCGTTAAATTTGCTGATCCTAGTTAGACAACCAGTGAAGATCAGGAGGTACTAGGCGGTTGTTCTCGTCATTACGAAACTCCCCAACAGTGATTACTCAAGATCACAACGGGAATTGAACCAAGGACCTTCAGGTATCGCAGTGAACACTTGAAGTTTAAATCACTGGATTGGGATTCAGTGGTTCATATTTATAACTCTAGTCAATTGGTGGTGATGTGCAACGATCATCCATTGCCGTTAGTAATATTTATTAAATTCCAAACAAAGCTGACCTCTGACAGTCACGGGTTTTCACTAGAATTTCACTTGTCCCTCAAGGTCAGCCACTAGTAAGTTAAATATGTCAACCATTGAGTAATGGCTGAAGGTTGATCGGCCTTCATGAGATCTAAATGTTGAGTCCAAACTTCGTCCAAATCGTGAATGCGCTCTTCTGAGGAATTCAATATTTGTAAGAAACACCTGTCCATTGCTCCCTGGTTTTCTATGGTTGTCTAAGATCAGTTTGTGTTGTAAACCACGAAATTTGTTATAACTGGCATATACCAATATAGAGAATTCGCTTAAATTACTAAAGATGATTTGTAAGATATTTCTGATCATCACTTCGTATTCATTTTTTCATTTTTTAAAATTATAGTTATAGATTGTCAATTAGACATTTTTGATTTTATGGATACTGGATATTCCAAAAATGTGAACAATCGATTACATTATTCATTCCTTGTCCTATCAGCTTTATTATTAATTGTATTCTTTCCATTCTTGTGTTGGTTTTATGTGAAGGTGAGTTGATTACAGATCTTTTTATATGGTGTATTATAATACAAACTATTTTCAGTTTACATGAGAACTTTCGTTCTTAGTATTTTCGGTTTAGCTGTTTTCTTGTATCATCTTTCATTTTCAAACTAATCGGTCTTCTAAAACTATAAACTTGCTTAACAGTTCTCGTACTTTAATAAATGTTAGTATAATAAGTATGTATTTGGTCATTTTGATCCCAAGACCAAAATAGATTTTGTAAATATGCTGTAATTTTGGGTGGATATTCAAATTACACCATTGTTTGTGATATCTATGTTTAAATGAATCAAATCTTTACTAACAGATTAATCGAATGACCTACTATATTCTATATAAAATTAAGAATTTGATTTAGATCATAATAACAAGGTAGGGAAAGAACGTTAGTTTCCCTATACTTAAGTCTGTGATGTGAATATAGCCTAATTTATTATATAAATATAAACTAGTGAATATATAAAGTGAAGTTGTAAGTTATTAGTAAAGAATTGTAATTTCCCATTGTTGATATACTCGTTGAATAATAAAAGGTTGGTGGTTATCTGGACTCATTATCTTAGTGGACAACACATTTAGAAGTTGAAGCGATGAAAGGCACTGAGTTTCAGTTTCAACATTAAACTCAGCATTGGAATGCCGGTGCATTTGACTGATGGTTACCAAATGCGATGAATCGAAGGTCCTTGATCCCACCGTTATACACGAACCGAATATACTAAGAACTTTTAGGTTTTTGTTGATGTCCTTGGTTGGTTTTTTTAATTTTCTCGTATAACTAGTCATATTCAATGTTTTCATATCATCTATGCAACATTTACCGTGTTCGTATTCCAAGTATGTGTAAACACGCACGTACATATATATTGAAAAGTTGAAGTTATAAGTATAAAAATATTTTATACTAAAATATATTATGACAATAAATATAGCATAATTGGATCTATTGGATCAAAATGTAGGTGTGACAGTTGGTACTATAAGTAGTTTTAGCCCTTATTTTTCAACTATTGATTTTTATGTTTAGATTCTGGCTGTTTACTTTGATTTACTGAGTAGTACTTCTATTTTTGCACAAAATATGTGATTTGGAGCTTAGTACATAAACGTGTATTAAAACACTTGATATATTTGGTCAAATTAACCTGTGATTGACTAGTTAGTACAGACAGACATACTCTCTAGAGTAGTATATATAATAAAATAGTTTGTATTGTACGTTGCTTATTTACCTGTCCCCATCTTTTATTGTATCATACGTGGTTATTATTAATATCCAGGGTATCAACAAGTTATCAATCATCATCACTTTTGTTTCGTAGTTTAATAGCTGGTTTACTACAGGCTTTCTAGTTTCCTTCCTTTCCAAATAGGTCGTTACATTAGTATTCCCCTTAGATAAATGTACAGACGAGAGGTGTACTGTTGAGATGATTGTGAATAGATTTGAATTAATCCAACATATAAAAGTCTTTCATCTATATTGCTAATCATATGTCATTTTTGTTGATTGAGTTTTAATTTCTTAACTAAAGAGTGCATAGAATAAGGAAGAGTCTACCCTTACACTTGTTTATATTTTACTGAAATTTTATGATTCAGTATAAAGTCGTATTATAAAATAAACTGAAATTAATTTGCTCTATAAAGTACGACGTTTTTTTTTGTTATTAGCATCTTACGAAAAGTGAACGAATCATTGTATTTCGACTTGGGAAACGACTGAAATCTAAAGGACCTGGTACGTTAAATATAGTTTTTTTCAATGTTGATTCAAACCTTATTAGTAAAGGTTTGAATTATCCCGTTGTTAGTATTCAAGACTAAATTTTTTAAGTCTCTCTTGGTATGTGTATTCTGATTGGATTGCGTCGTCACCATTTTTCGTAAGTGTTATGGTTAGCAGTGGAATCCAGGACAAATTCACTATATCGAAACGATACACATATGTCAGAATAAGCTAATCAAAATTTAGTCAACACCCAGCTAACTCAAACTCTCAACAATATTATTTTGAACACCATACGCACCAAACAAGTCAGTGGCCATCTGGGCTCTATTCCAATAGATGAAACATTGTCATTTGAAGTAAAAAGTACACGATTCTAGTCCCATTGTGAATATCAACACTAGGATTCACTGCATCCAGCTGACGAGTCACATCTTTTTTATAAAACTAATGATATAAGTATTTGAAACGATTTGTAATCATCATACTCTTATCAGATAGCATAGTCGGCTAATCGAATCCATTCATACTTCGTTTAAGTACAGTCCAGTTTACTATTTGTTATGAAGATGTATCAACCTAGTTAGCAGGTTGATATGTATGTAAACAGTCTCATTTCTATCAACCACTCGATTATAGTGTAATAGATAAATCCTAATTATCTGTCACGTGTCATAGTTTGATCACTAGAGAGTTGTGGTTGTCTATTTAGTAGTGATGTAGTAACTGAGATTTTCCAAACTCAACTATCACTGCTACGTCAAATAATAATGAGTATTTACTGATTTTCATTAAAGTGAACTGTAAATTCATATCCATTCAATTAAAAAGACAATTAAAATGAGGAGATTTCTTTTCAGTCAGTTTTTCACCGTGGCTCTACATTAATACATTTATCAAATGTACGTCAAATAATTAGCACAAGTAAACAAATCTGATTATGCTAATCTTATCTCATTTGGTGGAAATGTGATTATATATGAGGCACGTTTTATGCATATTGATGTATTTATGGCAAATGTGAATGTGATCATTAAAATTTAATCTGCACTTGTACTTGCGATTTAATCTCAAACAAGTGATATGGTAACGGATTTAAAAGGTTTGCAATAGTTAAAGTGAATGAATAGAATGCAAGGATACAATATGACTGAGTTGTGGATACTGATAGGACAGAATTATCGATGTAAGTCTCCAACTATAAAGTTATTAGTGGGCCGGACAACCGCCCAGCTGAGGAGGTATTATCGTCTAAAAAATTAACTGATTTGTGTATAAAAGAATGAATTTAGCAAATGAGAACCGTAAGTCATTCAATCTCTAGTGAAATCAATGTCTAGCTATCAGGCTTAATTCTTGCTGTCATATCATTTGATTAAATGTAACTGTGAGATATACGATACAATTCGATCAGATAATTAGTAACTCTTTTTTTCTTTTGAACACACTAGTACTAAACAATGCATAAATTGTTCACCATTCTTTATAGTTAAATAAACCTTTTTTTCGGATGATATGAATGTTTGTCTATATCGATTTGATGGTTGTTGAATACAACAAGTACTGCTGTTGTTGATTCGATTGTTGTAGATTCTTAATTTATTTGAAATTATGGTGTGTGGAAATCCACCTTTAGCTCTTCTAGAGTTACTGCCGGTCCCAAGCCCCGGTAAAGGATGAGGGTCGGCGACCCCGCCCCGTAGAAATAAATGGTGTTAAAAAACGCTAACCAGATTAAAGAAATTAAACCACTTAAACTCTACCCTGAAAGAATTGTAACGCCTCATGTTGAAAGCTGAGATTCTTCGGAAGTCACGAGGCCGATGCTCCTTCTAACAACTAGAACATCAATTTTGATAGGTATATGGAACTTCCGGACAATGCGGGAGACCGGAATTACCAGTCAAATAGCAATAGAAATGAGGAGATACAACTTGGCAGTACTCGGAATCAGCGAAACCCATAGGGCCCAACCTGGACAGCAAAGGCTAGATACGGAAGAGATGCTTTTGTATCCGGTCTTACTTACTTACTTTCGCCTGTTACTCCCAATGGAGCATAAGCCGCCGACCAGCATTCTCCAACCCACTCTGTCCTGGGCCTTCTTTTCTAGTTCTATCCAGTTCTTGTTCATTGTCCAGTGCTTCTCGAGTTTTAGTTTCATCTTGGCGACCAGCAAATGATGATCGGATGCTATATCAGCTCCTCTTCTGGTTCTCACATCCTCCATCGTCCTCCTGAACGTTTTGTTGATGCAGATATGGTCGATTTGATTCTGTGTAGTGTGATCCGGTGAAATCCAAGTGGCTTTGTGTATGTTTTTGTGTGGGAATATGGTGCCACCTATGACCAGTTTATTGAAGGCACATAGGTTTGCGAATCTCTCACCATTTTCGTACCTTTCTCGCAGTCCATGTTGTCCCATGACGTCTTCGTATCCAGTGTTGTCCTTTCCAACCTTGGCATTGAGATCTCCCATCAGAATGGTCAGGTCCTTGGTTGGGCACTTCTCGAAGATCGACTGCAGCCTATCGTAGAATTGGTCTTTAGCGTCTCCATCGTAGTCGTTGGTCGGCGCATAGCATTGGATGACGTTCATTGTAATGCCCTCTCTCTTTGTTTTGAAGGAAGTTTTGATGATCCTTGGTACATGAGATTCCCATCCTATAAGTGCATTTTGTGCTTTTCTGGACAGCATCAATGCAACTCCTTGTGTATGTGGGGCATTTTCTTCTTCATGACCGGAGTAAAACAGAAGTT
This sequence comes from Schistosoma rodhaini, assembly GCA_944470415.2. NCBI lineage: Eukaryota > Metazoa > Platyhelminthes > Trematoda > Strigeidida > Schistosomatidae > Schistosoma > Schistosoma rodhaini. The sequence continues at coordinate 14,218,155 of OX104044.1, forward strand.
CTCCTGAAGACAGTCGTTGTTGTCCAACCTGTGTCCAATGCGTTTCACTTCTTCCAAGCAGCTCCAGGTTGTATTTTCTCATTTCTGCAGCAATTTGGAAGACTCTTCCGGTCTCCCACATTGTCCAGACATTCCATGTACCTATAAAAATTGTTGCTCTGGTTGTAAGAAGGTGCATCGGCCTCATGACTTCCGAATGAACTCGGCTTTCATCATGAGACGTCATAATTATTCCTTCTACTCCCAGGCCAGAGTTATAATGGTTTGAATGATTTTTCCTGGTTAGCGTTTTTTTAGCGAGTTGATTTTCTACGGGATGGGGTGGCTAACCCCATGCCCAACCCTCCTCCTTTACCCGGGCTTGGGACCGGCAGCAACCCCCAGAGGAGCTACCGGTCGCGATGGGGAAAATGCTCCAGGGAGTTGCTCTAATACTGTCTAGAGAAGCACGAAATGCGTTTGTAGGATGGGAACCTCACGGATCCAGAATTATCAGAGCATCATTGAAAACAAAGAAAGAGGAGATCACGATGAATGTTTTTCAGTGTTATGCACCCACCAATCATAGTAATGACGAAGATAAAGATCAGTTTTACGAGAGGCTGCAATCGATCATAGAGAAGTGCCCAGGAGAGGGCCTGACAATTCTGATAGGAGATCTAAATGCCAAAGTCGGGATGGACAAAGAAGCCAAGAACAACTGAGGAAACAGCACTACAACGTTCAATACAGCATTCATTCGCGATACTAACGAAATCAACCAATTCAAGATAACTCTCAACAACAGGTTCCGAGCTTTACATAACTTACTGAAAGAGCAAGAAACTACGAAGGAGGACAACTGGATAGGGATCAAAGAGGCACTAAATTCAACGTGTCAGGAGGTTCTGGGTCGCAATAAGCATCATAATAAGAAATGGATCTCTATGGGAACCCTGGACAAGATTGAAGAAAGGAGGGATAAGAGGACAGAAATTAACGACAGTCGAACACGAGCAGAGAAAGTCAAGGGACAAGCAGAGTACGCAGAAGCAAACAGGCGAGTGAAGAAGAGCATTAAAACCGGCAAGCAGAAATACATGGGAGAAATAGCAACGACAGTGAGAAAATCTGCAGAAGAAGGGAATATGAAACAACTATATGCTACAACGAAGAAACCAGCAGGGAGATGTAGCAAACCGGAGAGACCAGTCAAGGACAAAGAAGGAAATTGAAGAACAGACGAAACAATGGGCGGAATACTTAGTGGAACTGTTCAATAGACCAACCCCATTAACTCCACCAGACATGTATTCAGCACACACAGACCTTCGTATAGATGTCACCCCATCAACGATCGAAGAAATCAAGACGGTCATCAGACAAATCAAGAGCGGGAAAGCGGCAGGACCTGACAATATACCAGCTGAAGTACTGAAGTCAGACATTGAAGTAACTGCGAACATGCTCCACGTTTTATTCAAGAAGATTTAGGAGAAGGAACAAGTGGCACTGACATACTGGAAGGAAGGATACCTCATGAAGATACCAAAGAAAGGAGATCTGAGCAAATGTGAGAATTACAGAGGCATCAGTTTGTTGTCAGTACCAGGAAAGGTTTTCAATGGAGCGTTGTTGAACCGGATGAAAGACTCAGTAGGCGCTTGATTTCGAGATCAACAGGCTGGATTCCGTAAGGATCGAACGTGCACAGACCAAATTGCGACACTACGGATCATCGTCGAACAATCAATTGAGTGGAACTTTTCACTATACGTCAACTTCATTGAGTATGAGATGTTTGACAGTGTGGACCGGAGGACATTATGGAAACTTCTCCGACACTATGTATTTCCTGAGAAGATTGTCAACATTATCTTAAACTCATACGACGGTCTGCAGTGCAAATTGGTGAGAAAGTACGGAATACGATGTACATCTCGGAATCAATTATAAGATTTGAACTTTGTAGATGACCTGACCCTCCTATCCCATATTTACGAAGAAATGCAAATGAAGACAACTAATGTAGCAACAGCCTCTGCATCAATAGACCTCAACATACAGAAAGGTAAAAGCAAGATCATCAAATACAATACAGAGAACACCTATTCAATCACACCTACTGAATACGTTCTAGAAGATGTGGAATCTTTCACGTACCTGGGAAGTATCATTGATAAACGGAGAGGATCTGTTGCAGACGCAAAGGCGAGAATTGACAAGGCAAGGACCGCCTTTCTACAAGTGAAGAACATATGGAACTCAAAACAACTCTCAACTAATTTCAAAGTGAGAATCTTCAATACGAACGTCAAGACAGTCCTACTATATGGAGCTGAAACTTGAACAGCTATTACAACCATCCTCAGGAAGGTACAAATATTTGTAAACAGTTTTCTACTCAAGAAACTCAATATTCTTTAGCCAGATACTATCAACAACAACTTCTGTGAGAGAGAACAAACCAGCTTCCAGCTGAACAGGAAATTAGAAAAAGATGTTGGAAGTAGATAGAACATACATTGAGGAAATCATCAAACTGCATCATGAGGCAAGCCTTTACTTGTAATCCTGAAGGGATTCGAAAATAAGGAAGGCCAAAGAACACATCACGCCGGGAAATAGAAGCAGATACGAAAAGGATGAATGACAACTGGAAAGAACTGGAAAGGATTGCCCAGAACAGGGTTTGATGGTGAGTGCTGTTGGGCGGCTTATGCTCCTCGACGAGAGGTAACAGGCGTAAGTAAGTAAATAACGATGTGTGGGTGAGGACGATAGTGATTGTTTGTTTGCTTAGTCAGACTTCTAGATAGTCTGACAGGTGTTAAGTCAGTTATATATTCTCTTACCCTTATTATTATCGATTTTGTCGGTTTCTTGTGTGGAAATATATTCACGTTCTAGTCAGGCTAATCACGTGTTCTTGTTCTGAGTTGTGTTGAGGTCCTATTGAATAGACACTGAAAGAGAATCTAGTGTAAAAATTCGTCTAAGGAAGGTAAGGAAACTCCAAGCATTATAATAAATTATCATGTGAAATCTTGATAATGATGCTTTTTTTAAATAAGTTAATCATGTTTAGACATTTCTCAGAAAATTTTGTCGAAAATTGATAATGTGAATGCTCCTTTTAAGTCGGAAAACTACCACAAATCACTCATAATTTCAATAAATATCGACACTTTCTAGTGTGAGGTTATAGAGATTGTTGGAATTCATTGAAATCATGAACCGGTCAATGTTAGACCACTATGGTAAACCTGAAAATACTGCGAGGCCGTTTTGTCCTAGTATGGGGCTCGTTAAGTGTTCGTGCGAGAACGAAGGTCCTATGTACGAATCCCGAATGCACTCCCGTGGATATGTACTGCCGGAAAGTCCCACAGTAAGACGAAACGACTGTCTAGTGCTTCAAGATTTTGTATACTGTTCTGACACTCGTCAGTTCATAGTTTCCATGAGATATAGATGAGCAAAACGTTTTCAAATATTATTCGTTTAACTACTGAATCTGATTAAGTAGTCACGTCTTATCATGAAATATTGTTTCTACTTCTGAGATTCTGCACAGTGAATTTGGGAATCAAGACATTTAAATACATAAGTACTGGTTAATCCTACTATTCATAATTGTTTTTGTCACATGCATTTTTTAAATCTATATTTAATTGTTGAAAGGAGAGTTAATTTACGGTGAAAAACGGAGTCGTTTCACAGGTCATGTAAGGGTTAATAAATATTTTCATTATCATACATTATGATGTGTTTATCAACAAATAATGTAGGGACGGAATTCCAGCTTAGCGATGTGCATAGATATAAAGAGGCCTAAAATATTTATGGCAAAATCACTCCAGTCGTTATTGAAACACACGGACACATTAAAATCCTGTTGATTATTTGCTTCACTTCGAAATTTCTACAAGTTCTACCCATTCCTTATAAGATACAAGTATTTTCATTTGTTGCAGTTGCATGATATTTTTCACGTCGTTTTAGTCGTTGGACAACGTTACTGCTGTGGTAACCGTGAATTACTCATCAGTCATAGTGTTTTTCATCTCATGAATTTGTTGCACTATACCTGTATCTATCTTGATTCGTTCTACCCAAAGACATATTTTCAATCTTCTAAAAAATCAGTAAAATGATGCTGCATAAACCACATACTTTAATGCATTTACTGAATCCTTTGATTTCTAAGTTGTTAAGAATGCTCAAAAAATTATAAAACGCTTGTTGACAGATTTAAATAATTTGTGAAACTTTCATATTGAAGAACGCTTGTGTTCAATTTAACCCAATTACTTAATCCCTATTTCACTATCTTTCTAGTGCATATTGAGACGAGCTTCAAACAGAAGTGGGCTATTCAAATTTCCTCATATTTGACTAGCAGCCTGATTAGTCGACCCTGATTTGGGTTGTCTTTGAGGCACGTCCTGTCATTGTCTACGTGTTTATTTAGATTGTCTTCTTCATCGACCTAGTTCTTGTACTTACTGTTGTCTATGGTTTTTCCAACAGGCTGGTAAATTATGTTTATCACCCCATATTGATCACTAACTGACCTAAACGCCAATCTATTAGGATTGTTCTTATCTTCGTTGTTTTGCTTCTGTCAAAGATTTCAGTTTTTCACTGTCAAACATTTTGTGTGTATGTGTTCTTTACATCACTTAATCATTTTATTCCCTTCCTTTTATTAAACCGTTTTAAAATATGACGACTTGATGTGATTTCTCACTTTGTTGTTCAAATCATTTATTCTTTTTACTTACCTTTCTTACTACGTTATAACCAAGTAGTTTATGTGACTCAGTATTTAACCACTTGACCATTTATCTTTTCTCATCTCTGCTTTTGTCAGAGTACTAGTATTTATAATGGTGCAACAAATAGACGCAAAATCATATAGATTAACAGTTTATCTCGATTCTCTTGATGTTATTGCATCCCGTGAATTTTTTGATTTTATTGCAAAACCTCCATTGTGGTACTACGTACTTCTTATATCTGATCTCTCGTTCGCTACACCATTGTCGTTCTAGACAGTTTGTCAGCACCTACTTCAAATGAATAATGGCCTCTTCCGAATTACTCCACAAGTATAAAATGATTTTCTTTTCATAACCTGTTATATGACTGACTTTATCATAGATTTATTTTAATCCCAATATGCTTTTTCATTCTTGTTTACTGTTGCGTTCGACCAACTTTTGACTGATTGATTGGCTGACTTCTTCCTTACGGATTAATAAATTGGGTTTCCGTCGATTTGATTGGAAGTTCAGCCGAATTTCATGCTTCTAACAATTTTAGCATTGACTGATTTCCGAAAATTAACATTTTTCCAATCAGATTTTGTATCAATAGTTGATTACTTGTATTTTTACAAGTGATAACGTATGTTCCCTTCCTCCTGCATTATGTGAAGGATATATGCACTACGTTTGCTATAGTGTTTTCTCCTGCTAGCTTTTTTCAGTCTATACAATGCATCTGATCATATTGCTTTATTCTCATGTACTGGCACATGTTACATAAATTCATAAATTTAATCTGACAAATTATGTTGTCGTTATCATTACTGATAATTCTTTTTCCTCTAGGTTGGGTATTTCTGTTGCCTATATGTGATCGTTACCACTTAATTACTCTCGATGATCAACTGGTGAAAATTAAACCTGTATCTGTGAGTGACTATTCGTTTTATAGCTGTTTTTTGAGAAATATTTATCGTGTTTATTTTACTTGAGCTCTGTGATACTGACTTTCTAACCGCTTGCGAATCGCCCAGTAATTGAGGTACAAAAACAAGGATATTTATAGGTTTATGGTTGACTTTGATATTATATGAGGTTCTAAAAACATTCTAAGATTGGTAAAAAAAAGTCGATAATCATCCAACCAAGATTATGAGATGTAATACGTGGAGATAAAGTCCACTCTCGTTTGCAATTCTGACCCCCCCCCCATCTGGCAACCAACCAAATTGAAGCGGGAATTATCATTTACACTGTCGTCATCCATACTGGAGGGTGTATTTCGTTCTCCATCGTTTTCGCTGGCTTACAGGGAAAATATGAAGTTTTCTACGACGAAAATCCCAATCCATCACACTACGGATGTGTGTTAAGTGTAGTGAACTTAATTATAATGACAGAAAAGTTACAACACACCAAATGTCATGTCTCCAATTAATTATATAATAGAGATTATTCAAAAATATCCACGATGGAGTGATTAGCTAAACGAAAACGTAACCGTAATTAATGACCACAGTGCTCTTAGATGACTTGACAACGTGGAGTTTATTCCCAAACTTTAGCTTATTCAAACTTGAGTAAGAAATTTTCAAAGTTTTTTCATAGTTTATCAGTTATGCTTTTTCATACAATTTAATCTAAGTACACATTTACCATTTTTATTAATTAAATCTAAAAGGAATTTTATTTTGTCATTGTTGTTAGCTCTACAAACTTCAATAAAAACAAACTACTTTTCAGATTTCAGGCTTGTTTATTAAAATTAAGTAGTTTAGTTATACTTCATTGTTAAACAAGCACATTCATAAATAAATGAGCAAATGTTGTTCTGATTCATACAATTTTTAATCTTTATTTGTTGATTGTATAAATGACTCAAGCACTTTCCATTTTATATAGTTTAGTTAAATAGATATAATGAATAAAGTCTACATTTTAATCAATGGTATTTATGTATACAATTTTACTGTTTCATTTATACTTCAATAATTTACAACATGAATTAACCTTAGTTGGATAATCATTCGGCCTATGCTCCATTGGGAGTAACAGGCGAAAGTAAGTAAGTAAGTGGATAATCATTGAAAATTAGGAAGCACTGAGTATTTGTTTCTTACTAGTGCCTATCTACAACTTCACGCGGTGTCAAACTCAGGAACCCACTTTCCAATAGCTATCTAACTAAAATGAATTCAGGGTGTAGACTATAAAATTCAACAGTCGTCACGTATTAACTATACTCTAATATTCTATTCAGTCAGATTCTTCAGTTTAATGTGAATCATTATTTTGAAAAGTCCAACAACCAGTCGATATGTAGATATAAAGAAATGAGTTGATAAAATATCACAGCATATTTATTCAAACCTTCAAATGACAAAGAGGATTAGTATTTCAATACGTATTACTGGAAAACTAAATAGTTTAGTATATTGACCAACGACAATAGTGAAATGACTTGGATTGTTACACTTTTAAACGACACAATAATTGACAACTAAGAATAATAATATTCATTTGAATGGCTTGTGAAGATTAGTTTAATGTTTTAATCACTAATTAATGACTGTTGAGAAACTACTAAAAACCAGGAAGTACCGGTTAGTCATTTTGTATTCGTTTAAGACTCCTCGATAGTGCACACTGACTACCTTGCAAAGACTGATAAAAAATTATGGATTTCAAGTCTGGCTGTAAGACCGTTGTCTTTAAATCGCTGAGTTATAGCGTGTTAGTTTCCAGATAGCAAATCTTCATTCCTTAAAAAATTGAGAGTGACAATAATTAACATATGAATCTATTAACATATTTACCATCTGGTAACGATTTGAAAAAAAAATTCAAAAGGGATAAATTTGCTAATGAATGGGTATAATACATACCGAACTAAACTTTTATGTGAACTGTAGGTACCATTACTAAGGTTTGACTTGATAATTTCAAATAAATTGAGCATTGGGTAGATTGTTATAAATAAACATAGTATATTTGTAATATCCTAATGAGTAGAAAAATTAGATTTTCTGGCGTTTCGTGACTCAGTATAAGCCAATTCTTCAGAGAATAAATAACCAAATCAAAATTAATCCAAATTTAAACAGTACAATGAAACAAAGCAAGAATATTAGGTGCGATCAATCAAAAAGAGGTCTGAACAAGTCAATGTCGTGTAATTTCGGTCAAGGTGATTTATAAGCGACATGTATGTGTATATCTGGAGGGTCAGGGTTGAAAAAATGTTACCTTTATGGTGAGAAAGGATAGAGTTTGATTTATATGTACGCTAATAGTGTGAAATATGAATAATATCGTACATGGTAGCTTGGATAGATAGTCCAGGTTGGATGGATAGTGAAGCCTTCTTTTCTATTGAGAGCAGTAGGATTAAGCATCATATGGAAAGCTTCAGCTACTCTCCTTTCTTTGTTGCTGGAAAAGCCTTTTTGTAATATTTTGATATCGATTTGCTGGTTATTGAAAATGCTGTGAACTGCTATTGCCGATTTAATTTGAAGTCTATTCAGTTCTATGGAATTAGTGGTTTCTTTGTGTACCTGATGTGTTCTTTGGCTCGAGTCGAGATTTCACGAGATGATTCTCCAATATGGAAGACATCACAATCGACACATCCTGATTTGTAGACACGCTTCTGCCAAAGAACTCACCTCGTAAATGTCTTAATTTTGTAATTTTATTTTGGGAATTTGCATTTATTTTTTTCGTGCCAATAGCGCTCCATTTCTATCTTCATGTCGTATTTCCCACTTGGCAGGATATTAAATATCATTGGTTCGTTGTCTCTTTTAATATGTTAATGTGTAACATTTCCCAAGGATATTTTTATGCCATATATATACGCTTAAGCTGTGCTTGTTGTTCGTGCTTCTGGCTGCTTGAAATACACTTTCCCTCTTCTGAACCTAGACTTCTCTCTCTTGTTAGCGGAGCTGTGACGCATCGGAATAGTTAGCTTATTCGGTCATGGTGTCGCTGAGTCTTCGTTGTGTTCGCAGATTTAGGTGATCACATAATCTCTTTAACATAACACTTATGCCCGTCGAATATATCACGTGACTTATCGACAGTTACAATACTAACTTATTGACCAGACTAATGACTCATAAACTATTACGAACAGTCTAGAGTCACTCTGAGTTCTTATTGGACCTCCGAGATAGGAGTATCTTCTCTCCTAACCCAGTCGGTTCAGTCCAGAACACCAATATCAGCCTCCGTTATGTGAATCATGTATTTCAGACATATTTGGTTTGTATACAAACAAACCAGACCACACCATACCATAAAACAGAAAATAACAATTATATAGGATCAGGTCAAAAGTGGCTGTGACTGAGATACTGTTACAAACGACTGCGAATAACTTAAGAATAGTAAATCGTATAATAGTAATTAATAGGTTAAATAAAAGCTTATAATAAGAGGAATATAAATATATATAATCTAGTTAATCAATAGTTATACAATGAGAATATGTGTAGAATATTAGTCCATAAACAGTTCCCAGAAGTTACTCATAATTTAATCTTCGCTAGGATGTAACAGTTACAAAGAGGAATTATTTCCAATATCTGTTTTAGAATGAAAACAATAAACATTTTCGTAAACCTTACTGAATCTATTGTATTTTTTATGTGCAGTGATATTTTACCATTGTTTGAGAGAACTTAACTTTAAAGTTAAAAAGGATCTAATTTTTGATAGTTGTTTGATAAAGTTATAAAAAGTCTAGCTATAGTCATTGATATACTTAAAAGCTTATAATAAAATGAATATGAATATACATGTAATATAGTTGCTTTATAGTTTTACAATAAGAATATATCTATAACAGCAATTCATAAATAGATCCTAGCAGTTACTATTCACTTATTCTTCGTCCTGATATCACAATATCCCCTATGAGTTTCAAAAAAATAAAATTTTAACCTTATTCATAAAGGATCAGCTTGATAGAGTTGTTCAGTAGTTCAATCAGATTAATTCAAACAGCTCTTTTGAATTTCTTCAAACTCTCACATGAGATCGGTCTGAATCTGGTAGCGTTAAATCAACAGCTCCAGTGTTTTTACGGTTTACACTACTAAAAAAATCAATATTAATATATATATATATATATATATATATATATATATATATATATATATATATATATATATATATATATATATATATATACTTCATTGAACATGAGAAACTAGGCTCATCAAAACTATTGTTTCCATCTTTGAACTTAACCTTTGTTATTCTTTATTTCTATAAGAAAAACTTTGTTTATCTTTCAGGGTGGTACAAAAGATGAAGCTGTTGTGGAAGTGACATGTTCTATAGTATTTTATTTATTAGAATCAGATTATGCATTTAGTATAACTAATAAAAGCCCTTTAGATATTGTTACTACACAAACTCAATTATGTTTATTATCAGCATTAACTCATCTAGAATGGTACTATTTAGAACAAGGTAATGCGAAAATCGACTTGGCTAATGAAACGAAAGTAAGATTTTAAGAATTTTAATTTTATTAAATATAGTTTATTCACTTTTAAACTATTGTTCGTTTTGAAAATAACTTAGTACTCATATCTTAAAACCCTGCTTCAATTTTGGCGCCCGGGCAGTATTCTAGCCTTTACACGAACCGAATGGTAAAGTGTGGCGCATATATATTTGGTGTCTCCTTTTACCAATGTTTATGTTTTTAAATAAATACGTTGCTTAAAATAAAAAGAAAAGAATTAATCTACGGTAAATAGTTCTTGTTCAATAAATATTATTTGTATATTGAAGTTTAAGTTGAGAAGAATTTATTTGTTTCATGTTGATTGGAAACATTGTTGAAATAGGTATGATTCCCGGAGTCCTAGTAAGAAACCATTACCAATAGAGAGGAAGCATATCAGCTGTGAGATAAATATCATTAATGGATTTGAAAGATAATTACTCATTATCATCAGTTAATTGAAGTTAAGGAAATAAGCCACTTGACATAGTGATCTTATGACTAGTTTTCACTGTAAGGTCTTGAGTAAAATTCCTGATTGGTTCGTGAAAAGATACCATTGAAAAGTTTCATACTAGGATGAAACAACTGTTCATTGCTTCGTAGTTATCAATAGTTATCCTGTAGTGACTTAGCTTCGTTAATCAATCACCTTGATAACCGTTAATATATAAATCTTAACGGTGCTTGAAACCAGAAGGCAATAATATGCGGCGACTACAGTACATTAGAAGATAGCTCAGATAACAAAGCTACAAGCACATCAATCGAATTTCAAGCAGAAAGGCGAATATGTGTGTGCAAGCGAATACACAGACGAATTTATAGTCAAGTCGCATAAGGACACACCAAGGCAAGGCAAAGTCTAACAATAGGATTACAGTATATATATGGAAAAAAATGATTCATCGAGTGATGTCTATGCTATCAACATTTAAGCCAGTAAGAGATATGTGCGTAGGCTATCATGTGATCAAGCTACACGTTTATACACACAAGATAGTGATCATAATAGTACAAAGAAATAAACGAGTTGTTACTGTTCGAACAAAATTGTCTGTTAGGTAAGTTAAATAAAAAGGGCTTAACGAAAGTTAACCATAATTGATTCGTGTCCTAGAGTGAACATCAACTCTGAGATGCAGGTACATCCAGCTGACGAGTCTCAGATAGGACGAAACGCGCGTCCTGGATTCCACTGCTAGCCACTATCCATCTCTGCTTACCATGCTTGTGAATTAAGGCTATATTGAGGCAATACGCACAGTATGCACATATGCCAATTAGAGACTGATCAGTTGCAGTCCTAACAAATCGATGGGAAGATTCAAACAAACAATACTGAATGAATTCATAATTGAAATTGATTGTAGAAGATTTGCTATGGTCCAATTATGGTTTGTTCTTAATGCAACCGACACGATCCAATAATATCCACAATCCCCTTACACTAATCATTATGTTACTCCCCTATTTTTCGTATCATCTTTTTAAATCAATAAATAACTAATTCCATTCATTTATCACGTATATGTTTCATGTATTCAGTCTTAAGTTATGCTGTTTATGCGTAAACTAACCATAATACCTGTCTATCAAAACCAAATTACATGGAGCTGGACTCGAAATGTATTAAACACTTCAACTGATAAACCCCTGTCCACGAATTTTAGTTCATTATGTTTCTTTTTACAGTACAGTTACAATAACTTAAAAGATAATTAAAATGTTGATATATTAAATTTCTAAATTCCTTATTAAACATATTTGATGACTAGTAATTGTTGGTTATCCAATTTATTTATTTATGATCACTGTTACTAGGGCACATTAAATTCTCGTTGTGGCCCATATGGTATTCATGTGAAAGAAGTTACTATGTGAGTTTTTTGTGTGCACATGTATCTAATTTTACCATTTGCTCTACATTATTCTTATTAAAACCATGAGACGGAATATTCATAATAGTCTTTTATGTATTATATATATATATATATATATATATATATATATATATATATATATATATATATATATATAAAGAGAGAGACTTCAACTACCATTGTGTATGTTTCATTCGTTTCTTGGTCAATCATGTGCACGTATCATCTGGATGATTTCTGACTAGTCTAATTTATCACATTTGTCTCCTGAAAACAGGTTTGACTTTTCAGATTCAGCTAAATGTGTTGACTTGAGTTCACATCATGTTTATTGTAAAAGCTTGAAAAATGTTTCACAAATGTACGTATTTTCATCCAGATAGCCATACATTATTATGTTAGGTATTTTCTTAACTTTGGATTTTTTAGAAAATATTTTAAAATGTTCTGAACGAACTATGTCAAATAGACACAAAAGTTGTAAATTAATTGTCAAAATATTTGAACTGGATTTCTACCCCACCTCACCCCCGAAAAAAAGTTAAATTTTTCTTTGCTTCACACAACTTCAACGATACTAATAATAAAAACTCAGCAAATCACCTCTTTTAAGTGATTGTACAATATATTACGCATGATCGTGATATATTACTAGTGGTTCTTTTGGAAGGTCTTTCATGTAGTTCTAGTTATAAATCAAACCAGCGGAGTTTAATTCTGTTGGATGCAGTTACCCACCAATGGTATTGGAAGTTAGTTGCTTGGCACTTCGAATTGATTAAAATTGGAGATATAAAAATCATTAAATCCTAAGTCAGTAATCTAAGGAGTAAGTACTGACTGTGACACTTAAGTCCGGAATGCAATTCTTGGCAATGTCATCAGTGCCTACTTGTGAGGATCCATGTGCTTCTTAGTTTTCAATGGTCTTTTTAAAACTATGATTAGTTCATGATGTAAACCACGAGACTCAGCAGTATCTACCAACCACTCATCAGTCCTATTTACTTGTTTGTATTCTAATGTTTTTTTGATTGGTTTTTTTCTTAAACAATATTACAGATCACTAAATTATTTTTTAGTAAACAATTCTTATTACTTATTTAAAATAACGGTCTTCTGTTTTATACTTTGATTTCTACTATTATTCATTGTTTTCAGTGATGGTTTAGTTCTACTCCGTCCGCCACCATCTCATAATTCCAAGTCAAATATTGAACTGGTTACTAAACATTTGCATCAATTATCATGTGTATTGCTGAATAGTCGAGGAGATAAACCGCTAATAAAACCACCTACTAGTCAATCCACAGTAGAACAACAAATAATCAATTTGTCTAGTGGTTCCGAACAAACTAAATCAACCTCATTGTCATGTGATACCACCAACATAATACCAGACCCAAAAATAACAACAATAACTAATGAATCTAGTTCGGTTGAAACTACACCACTAATAAATAAAGTACAAAAACAGTATAGTTTTAAGTCGTTAAATACTCTGTCACAATTACGTATTTCACATAATTACCCTGCTTTGTCGAAAGCAATAACACGTGCTCAAGGTCTGCTTAATAGTGATATTGCTTGTCAAGCTCTTGAATGTTCATCATTACAATTAGTTATATCAATGGAGAATAAATTTGTCAAAGATCATTTACCATCATTGAATTCAGTGGAAAATCAAAATTTTATTCTACTTTATTTGGATGCTAGTACTGGTATGTTTCTGTTTATTCTTTTTTTTATGCAAGTGATTTCGGTCATGATTTGCAATTATGTATTTTGAGTTGTTATTGTTTACCTAAACATAAAATGTGTGACTTGGGTAAAAATGTAGTTAGTAAGAATTTTGTGTTTAAACTTAAAGCAAGTAGTGGAACTATACAGTACCAGTTGTACGTTAACAGGATAGGACCCTAGCGTTTTGTGCTCTGGTAAGACTCAAAACGGGATATGTTAACTCATCTATTTTCAACGAATCAGAGCTATTTAGAGAATCGGGAAAATACTAGAAAAGTCTTACTTAAATTCTGTGTGAACTTTAGTGTTTCCACTAGAGTACCTTTTCTGTTCAAGTTATTCGTTTTTACCATGTTCCCTCCCAATTTTCTTTCCACTTTGCAATAATCGAATGAGGTGTATTAAAAAGGAATATAAACCTAATGATGTATTTAAATTAACCAGTCAAAAAAGTGCTTTTCTCTTTTGAATCAGAAAATAACAGCTCAAATCATCTTTTTAACTAGACGTTGATACATATTTATTTTCTAAAATGAAATTACTTTCAACTTATCGGTATTGATGTAACTCATTTGTCAACTACTGATTCTTGTGTTCTTGGCTGGTTAGCGATACAACCGCTCTATCCAAACCGATGTAATCGGAGCTGAACTCAAATCTGTGAAAGTTGAACTCCCTAACCGTTAAGCTACCAATTCAATTCCTGGTAAGCTAAGTTATTAAATGTCTTCCAGTCGGAGACTTTCTCTATGGAATTCTTTACATTTTTAAGGTGATAAATGAAGTTTGCTGCCTTCAAGGATAATCTTTTTTCATTAATTAATAGTCACTTATCCACCCAACTTAATAATGAATAATTCATTTGTATTGATTGTTTGAATCTTTCTACTGATGTTTAGAACTTCAATTAGTCATTCTCTTTTCAGCATATGTGCGTCCTTTGCTACCTGGATTACACTAATAACCACCATCCATATTGACGAATAATTTGAAAAAATGTTTTATTTTACACTGGTAAAAAAAAATACAGCAAATGGTTCCTGTGGTCTACTCAGTGACATTCTCTACTTTACTATGAGGCTGTGTGTAAATGTAGTCAATCTCCCATCGCCTTAGACCTATACTAGACTACGTTATAGCCCTTTGCGACTTCACGTTGTTCTCAAAACCCAGTATAATAACGCGGATACAAACATCAAGCAATGAAGCAGCTTAAATATAAGATGTCTGACATGTTTTGTACAATGAAAACGCAGGTAGTACAATTGCTACAAGCAGGAAATAATTGAAAGATAATAAAATTGTAATGCGTGTGAATTAATGGCAATATCGAGGCAATCCACACAATATGTGAATATGCCAATAAAAGACTGGTCAATTGCACTCGTAAATTGCATAATGTGAGGATTTAGACAACCAATACAAATAAGTAGAATTATTGTCGGCCGAAATTTTGTAAAAAAAATAGTCTTTTTATGATCTGAATTCGCATATTCACTGAACAGATTGCGGATAATCTTACAAATATCATCTTAAGTTATTTCGTCATAAATATTTCTTTGTTATATTCTCGTTTTGTTAACTTCCTTTCTCTTTTTCTTGAAATAATCTATTGTTTTAAACAGGAACTGTTGGTTCAGGTTGTCTACCAGTTGATAAACAACCAGCAAATGTTACACTTTTCATACATATTGACGATTTAACCGATGTGGTAGAAGGTCGTTTAGATGTATTAAACGCAATAAAATCTGATAAAGCTTTCATGACCGGTTCATTATCAGTGTTATCGAAAATGCGTCATTTACTTTATCTCCCTCCAATTTGAAAATATGATAAACATTAATTACTATTAGGTCAAATGATTATGCATTTCTTTTTCGATCAATACTTACCCTAAACAAATATTTTTTTTCTCTTACTCGTTTTAACTTGGTCAACTTTGTTCTTTTTCTTATTTTTAAAAAAAAATCCAAATCATATGTTTGTTATTTATTGTCTCAGTTCGAACCCAACACTATTTTGCTTCATACTGAATCATATTCATTTTTTCTTTATTGTCCTTATTTCTTGTCAAAACGATATATACTTTAGCTATTATAATGAAAAAGTAAAACATTATGTTTTCTTCTTATGCCTCACACCTAAATGAAATACATTATATTTTTGGGCGTTTTACTTCGTTCCAGTAGTCAATGCGCATTTCAATCATGAACATTCTCATCATTTATTAATTGTTTATTCTAGTCGGCAATCTTTATGTGAATAATATACATATACATTATTTGACATATAAACTGATCTCTTATTATTATATTTATCTTTGTTAGGAATTTCATTGCAATAACAATTGAAATTGAATCATAAATAAACTTATATGATTAATTAACAAGTTTATATATTTTTAATGCTCTAATTAAAGTAATATTAGTCAGGCCAGTCGTAATCAGCTTTAGTGCCTGGAACAAACGTGACTTGATTTTGTATTACACAAACTGTATAGTTAATTAATTTTTTAAAATTAGTAGTCTAACAAAATGAGGGGTAGGATGTACCTTTTAGTACACAAAGATTACGCTTGGATTAGTGGATATTTCAGGCCTCTGTTGTACAGAAGCTTTTAATTTGTATTACTTCTGAACCAGTTCTTCTGACTGTATGATTAATTTTGGTAAATCTGAATGACCAGCATTAAATAAGTGTTCTAGGATAGAGCTTTATAGTCCTTTAGACAGTCGGTCAGAGTAATGTTCAGAGATGTGCTTTGAAAGTTTTCGCTTTGTGTGGCCTATATGACCTGCTCCACTTGAACGATTAAACTGATACATCTATACTAATTTGACCTGAATCGGAAGCCTGTTCTTTACACAAATACGAAACTTGCTCCATTTTGTGCTCATGAGGGTTAGATGAATAAGTAGCAATGATACTATCAACATCAAACTTGACAAACTACGGCAGGTACTGACCAACAATTGAAAACCATCTAGATTAGATTTAATGAGAAAAATCTGAAGCCAAAACAACGTAAAAATTGTCTATAGCAATATTGAAGATCCTCTATTTGAACATTCAGTTTAAAGGACATGTGCAAGCAGAAATTCTATAAAAATAATAAATTTTCAAGATCTCTCAGAAAAACGTTCTATTCGGCTGGATTTCGTATTGCTTTCTCCACTCTGCATTTGATTAGTAACCGTTTAAGCCAGAAGTTCTCACTTTTCGTTTGGTTAAGGAAGAATACAAGTTAAAAGCTTCTGTACAGCAGATGCCTGAAATATCCACTAATCTAAGCGTAACATTTGTGTACGAAAAAGATACGTCCAACCCCTCATTCTATCATAGTCTTAACTTCTCGTTTTATCCTCTATAATCTCTCGTCTTTTTTCCTTTCTAATCACTTTCAGTTATTTTCCACAACTTCTAATAAGCCATTATTATGTCTTGTACCTATTCTGGTTTAATTATCCTACTTCCCAACAATCACTAGGTCGAAATCATCACCACAATCGGTTTAAGTAGGTTATTATTTCTGTTCACCTTTACAAAGCGAAATGCACAAATATATGCCAAATTACTAAACTACTCAACTCTACTAAAAAAAATAGTAAGTGGTTACTATTTGTTACTCAATAGAAAAATTAGTTGCGTAATTTTCATTTACATAACAATTTTGTAAATATCTCTGATGCAACGGTTGGTTAAAAATATACTCTCTCAGGTATACTACGGTAATACTATTATAAGATTAGTCACGTTATATCAGATCGAGGATATACGACCCATGATAGGGAACCAGAGTATAGACTAGATGATACTTTATTCAATACAGTTACAAGCAGTCACTCACTCTCAGCTAGTCCAGAGTAAAAATCGATGAGAGGAAAGGAAATCTCATCTATACGGTCAGTAGGCT
This sequence comes from Schistosoma rodhaini, assembly GCA_944470415.2. Taxonomy (NCBI): domain Eukaryota; kingdom Metazoa; phylum Platyhelminthes; class Trematoda; order Strigeidida; family Schistosomatidae; genus Schistosoma; species Schistosoma rodhaini. The sequence continues at coordinate 14,235,969 of OX104044.1, forward strand.
ATTTATTTGTCTCCGCTCAACGATCAATCATATTTTACTCTCACTTCGTCATTAACCAATAGTATTTGAGGTACTTAACGCGGAACTACTCGGATTATTGAGTCATTTAGAGTGGAGAAATCGGCACAATTTGTACATATTCAAAACCCGATCAAAACAAATAGATTCAACTGTGCTTCGAATAAATTGTATATGTTAATACCTGAGTTATTGGTGGCAACGCGAAAGAAACTTTTCATACACTCTTGTCTCCTATTTTATAGCACTGATCAAAAAAGAAATATATTTAGCTGTCACTAATCCAAACAATTGCCTCTCAATGTTTACAGCACAATCTTATCCATAGATTATTCGGAAATTGATTAACCGTCATTGAGATTGTATATTATTCAGTAACTGGATATTAAACAAATATCCTACTGTATACTCTTCGCTGTTGACTAAAATTCTCCTTCAAAATATATAATGCATTAAAATCCCTAGACAACAAATTGATCAACAGAATTCAGTTACCGATAAGATCTAGACAACACTATGCCAGTGATTATCGGTTATTTTAGTTCATACAAATTGAAGTGCTATCATTGTTTTGTTGTATTTATTTTACATTTGTGTTTTGTTGAATTTTGTTTAATCATATGGTCTTTCAAGTAAACAGTACCACGCTATGATTTATTTAAAATAAATTACATTTTCACAGGTTATTTATAATATGGTAAGATACCATCACGATGGATTTAGAAAACCAACAAAATACAAATACTATTATTGAGGTGAACCTTGTTCAAATAGCTTCATTTTATATAAAAGAAACTGATAGTTTTAAACTAAGTATGGTAGAACTTGTATAAAGTAATTATTTGTATTTATAGGCTGTAAGACTAAATTTTTACCATCAGAAAAATACTGTTTATTCATGTTCAAGTCACTGCATATCTTCTAATGCCTTCAATTCAATACTAAAACTAACTTGTGTGTCAGACCATAAATGAATTGAACTAGTTGTCTGGGATAAAATAAAAAGTTGCTGATAGATAATCACTGGATTCACTTGACATTTATATGTATTATTCACATTTCAACTATTTAGTGTAAAGTTTTGTTTGAATGATCCCATTAATTCATGATCTTACTTAAATTACACTTGATTTTACTGCATATGTACACAACACGCCTTCATATGTTGTGTACACAGAATTGTTCACCTCAGTGAATAGCTATTCAGCCTTATTGTATCAGTTTACTTCTTTTGTTAAGAAGGAGATTGGAGAGAAAATCCTTGTCATTATCTTATTATTAAGGATATCTTGAAATAATTAGTATTTAAACTAAACGTGTAATAACTTAGGTACGTACAGTAATTTCTGTTATAATCTTATATGATTTTTGCATAAAACTCTTATCTATAATATCAGTCGGTTAGTTCTATGTTACTGTTCTATATGTCCTATGGCTTACTGCCGGTCCCAAGCCCTTGTAAAGGAGGAGGGTTGGGCATGGGGTTAGCCACCCCATCCCGTAGAAAATCAACTCGCTAAAAAAACGCTAACCAGGAAAAATCATTCAAACCATTATAACTCTGCCCTGGGAGTAGAAGGAATAATTATGACGTCTCATGATAAAAGCCGAGTTCATTCGAAAGTCTTTTATAGGTACATGGAATGTCTGGACAATGTGGGAAACCGGAAGAGTCTTCCAAATTGCTGCAGAAATGAGAAAATACAACCTGGAGGTGCTTGGAAGAAGTGAAACGCATTGGACACAGGTTGGACAACAACGACTGTCTTCAGGAGAACTTCTGTTTTACTCCGGTCATGAAGAAGAAAATGCCCCACATACACAAGGAGTTGCATTGATGCTGTCCAGAAAAGCACAAAATGCACTTATAGGATGGGAATCTCATGTACCAAGGATCATCAAAACTTCCTTCAAAACAAAGAGAGAGGGCATTACAATGAACGTCATCCAATGCTATGCGCCGACCAACGACTACGATGGAGACGCTAAAGACCAATTCTACGATAGGCTGCAGTCGATCTTCGAGAAGTGCCCAACCAAGGACCTGACCATTCTGATGGGAGATCTCAATGCCAAGGTTGGAAAGGACAACACTGGATACGAAGACGTCATGGGACAACATGGACTGTGAGAAAGGTACGAAAATGGTGAGAGATTTGCAAACCTATGTGCCTTCAATAAACTGGTCATAGGTGGCACCATATTCCCACACAAAAACATACACAAAGCCACTTGGATTTCACCGGATCTCACTACACAGAATCAAATCGACCATATCTGCATCAACAAAAAGTTCAGGAGGACGATGGAGGATGTGAGAACCAGAAGAGGAGCTGATATAGCATCCGATCATCATTTGCTGGTCGCCAAGATGAAACTAAAACTCGAGAAGCACTGGACAACGGTGCGGACAACATCACAAAAGTTCAACACGGCCTTTCTTCGAGATGCTGACAAACTCAACAAATTCAACATAGCCCTCAGCGACAGGTTCCAGGCTTTTCATGATCTACTCAATGGAGAGGGAACTACCATGGAGAGCAACTGGAAAGGTATCAAGGAGGCAATCGTTTCAACATGTCAGGAGGTTCTGGGCCAAAAGAAGCACCATCACAAGGGATGGATCACTGTTGGTACACTGGATAAAATCGAAGAAAGGAGGAACAAGAAGGCAGCAATCAATATCAGCCGAACAAGAGCGGAAAAAGCCAAGGCACAAGCCGAATACACAGAGGCAAACAAGCAAGTGAAGAGGAGCATCAGAACCGACAAACGTAAATATGTGGAAGATTTAGCGATGTCAGTGGAAAAGGCTGCAAGAGAGGGAAACATGAGACAACTGTATAATACAACAAAGAAACTTGCTGGAAATTACCGTAAGCCAGAAAGACCAGTGAAAAGCAAGGAAGGCAAAGTAATCACCGACATTGAAGAACAACGAAACAGGTGGGTAGAACACTTCAAAGAACTCTTAAATCGACCAGCTCCACTGAACCCACCCAACATCGAAGCAGCACCTACGGACGTCCCAATCGTTACTGGCCCACCAACAATTGAAGAGATTAGCATGGCCATTAGACAAATCAAGAGCGGCAAAGCGGCGGGACCAGACAACATCCCGACAGAGGCACTGAAAGCAAATGTAGCGCCAACTACCAAGATATTACACATCCTCTTCAGTAAGATTTGGGATGATGAACAAGTACCAACAGACTGGAAAAAAGGACTTCTGATCAAGATACCAAAGAAAGACGATCTTAGCAAGTGCGACAGCTACAGGGGCATCACTCTCCTCTCAATACCAGCAAAAGTCTTCAACAGAGTATTGTTAAACAGGATGAAGGATTCCGTGGACGCCCAACTTCGAGATCAACAAGCTGGATTTCGTAAGGATAGATCGTGCACAGATGAAATCGCAACTCTACATATCATTGTGGAACAATCAATCGAATGGAATTCATCACTCTACATCAACTTCATCGACTACGAGAAGGCATTTGATAGCGTGGACAGGACGACATTATGGAGGCTTCTTCGACACTACGGCGTGCCTGAGAAGATAGTTAATATCATACGGAACTCCTATGATGGACTAAACTGTCAAATCGTCCACGGAGGACAACTCACCGACTCGTTTGAAGTAAAGACCGGTGTTAGGCAAGGTTGCTTACTCTCACCCTTTCTCGTTCTCTTGGTGATCGACTGGATTATGAAGACGTCAACATCTGGAGGAAAGCACGGGATACAGTGGACAGGCAGGATGCAGCTTGACGATTTAGACTTTGCAGATGATCTGGCTCTTCTACCACAAACGCAACAACAAATGCAGGAGAAAACGACCAATGTAGCAGCAGCCTCAGCAGCAGTAGGTCTCGATATAAACAAAGGGAAAAGCAAGACTCTCCGGTACAATACAATATGCACCGATCAAATTACACTTGACGGAGAAGCTTTGGAGGATGTGGAAACCTTTACATATCTGGGCAGCATCATTGATGAACACGGTGGATCAGATGCAGATGCAAGGGCGCGGATCGGCAAAGCAAGAGCAGCATACTTACAACTGAAAAACATCTGGAGCTCAAAACAATTGTCAACCAACACCAAGGTTAGAACTTTCAATACAAATGTCAAGACAGTTCTATTGTATGGGGCGGAGACGTGGAGAACTACAAAAGCCATTATCCAGAAGATGCAAGTGTTTATTAACAGTTGTCTACGCAAGATACTTCGGATCCGATGGCCAGACACTATCAGCAACAAGTTACTGTGGGAGACAACAAACCAGATTCCAGCGGAGGGAGAAATCAGGAGGAAGCGCTGGAAGTGGATTGGGCACACTTTGAGGAAATCACCGGATTGCATCACAAGACAAGCCCTCACATGGAATCCTGAAGGTCAAAGGAGAAGAGGAAGACCAAAGAACACATTACGCCGAGAAATAGAGACAGACATGAATGACAGACAGAATGAACAAGAACTGGATAGAACTAGAAAAGAAGGCCCAGGACAGAGTGGGTTGGAGAAAGCTGGTCGGCGGCCTATGCTCCATTGGGAGTAACAGGCGAAAGTAAGTAAGTTCTTTGTTTAAACCTCACCTCTCCAATCTAAGTTAAGACGCACAATCAACTTGGAATTAGGAAGAAATATTTTTCAGCTCATTTTGTTCAACTTTAAATCAACACATCAAGTGTAATAACAAAAAGAAAATATAACAGTAACGAAGACTATTGTCAAATGAAATCAAAAATGAATAATATGCTTTTGACTAGCTAAAAGAAGATAAGTGAATGTATGTATGCGAACACATTACGCCGAGAAATAGAGACAGACAGAATGAACAAGAACTGGATAGAACTAGAAAAGAAGGCCCAGGACAGAGTGGGTTGGAGAATGCTGGTCGGCGGCTTATGCTCCATTGGGAGTAACAGGCGAAAGTAAGTAAGTAAGACCGGATACAAAAGCATCTCTTCCGTATCTAGCCTTTGCTGTCCAGGTTGGGCCCTATGGGTTTCGCTGATTCCGAGTACTGCCAAGTTGTATCTCCTCATTTCTATTGCTATTTGACTGGTACTTCCGGTCTCCCGCATTGTCCGGAAGTTCCATATACCTATCAAAATTGATGTTCTAGTTGTTAGAAGGAGCATCGGCCTCGTGACTTCCGAAGAATCTCAGCTTTCAACATGAGGCGTTACAATTCTTTCAGGGTAGAGTTTAAGTGGTTTAATTTCTTTAATCTGGTTAGCGTTTTTTAGCACCATTTATTTCTACGGGGTGGGGTCGCCAACCCTCAACATCAAGTGTAATAACATAAAGAAAATATAACAGTAACGAAGGCTATTGTCAAATGAAATCAAAAATGAATAATATGCTTTTGACTAGCTAAAAGAAGATAAGTGAATGTATGTATGCGAATTCGACCGATATTTGAACGTATGTATCCGAAGTTTCTGTTTAGTGACTCGACGTGTCTGTGAAACACTTCTAATCAGAAAGTATGCACTCCCTACACAACTCAATCCAGGAGTCAGTGATTTCATTGACTAAATACAGATCTGTATCAGTCTACTCGTTTTAAACATCTTGTTTCGAGGTTTTTGATGTTTAATAAATCTCCCTAACTGATTTATCACGTTCATCTGGTACTACGGACTGAATATTACTCATTCAATGGTTTTCTTGTGTCTATGCACTGTACATATGATTAAATCTTTGTGACTTATCCATATTTCCTATTATTTTTAAGGATTACAAGTGCGATCTGAACTTAGAAAGCCATACAATTACACTCCGTATATAATTTATGTATGTTCAAAACATGGTGGGTAACTTTTGTCACTTCACTTGTTCATAGTCGCAAGTTTTAATTATGTGATAGTACGTTGTCCTTAAATATGAATAAAGTGTATACACCTGAAGAAACCTCAATGAGATATAGCAAATTCATATTATTCGTTATATATTTGTTTTCTTTTCAGTTCAGTCAAAATATTTTTCCTGTGGTTATCAATGAAAGAATCCGTTATGGAAGCTATTCAAAAACCTATTTTATAACTCTATTATATATTCATGCGATTTTTCATAACAGTAATGTATGTTCAAGTTAAAATAATGTTGTGAACGGTTCGTTTGAGTCGATAATCAATATTCTGATTTATTAGTGTATATGACGTTCAACTAGTACGATCGAATTTGTATGAAAATCGAAACTCTAGTTGTCTGGAAAAACCATGACTATTTAACATTTAACTATATTCCAATAATAAGTCAATATTTTGGCATCATTCACTTCTAATAAATCAGCACCAGAATAATGTTAGCCATATAACAATGAGATAGTCATTATAATTCAGTGATGGGGTGGCGACTGATTCTAAACATAGTGAGAACATCAGAATACTATAATGCACATTATTTTATCTGTCATGGCTCAACTCAAAAGATTTTTGCTTCTGTTAACTGGTTTTTAACGTATTTAATGCTCTTAGGAATTTTTTCCTTATTGATCTTCTAATAGGAATCAGTAAAAGATGAGAATGAGTGACCGAAAGTTTTTCATATCAAAAGATTGGCTTTTAGAGTTAGATAATTGTTGTCAACCTATTTATTGTCAGTAAACTGACAGCCGAAATTGTTGTGTTTGTTGATTCATTGAATTATGATATATGAGATTTTGTTCTACTTGCTTCTTCTTAACGGTTCCAAGAAATCTGTTAGTTGAATATCCAGTACACTACTGAGTACAGAGTGTAACTTTGATATAATTAGCAAAGTTTGTATGTCTTACAGTTTTTAAAATAAGTATGACGCCACAAAATTCATTATCCATAGCTATAATCTCCCTAACCTAGTCAGTAATAAATGTTAGATTCAGATTCGGTCATTGATACTATTTCAATCACAAAAGTGGGTCAGTTATACTCTGACAAACACTATTTATTTTGTTGAAGTAGTTAGTGAGTTAAGTAAACATCATTCAGGAATCTTTACATTAATGCACTAACTTTTTTACTGTTGGTTTTCAGCAGACTACTTGAAATGATATCAGAAAATAAAATGTTTTCATTAAGGGGTTGTGTGGGTTGTTGAGTCTCGTTGAAATCATGAATCGGTCAATGTTAGACCACTATGAAAAAACTGGAAGCACTGCACGGCTGTCTCGTCCTAGAATCGGGATCCTCAGCGGTGCGCCTCAACGATCTCGCACCCACAATTGTGTCGGTTATGAGGCAGTTACCCACTAAAGACGATGGAGGATGATCGCACAACATCGCAGATTGGTTGAAGTTAAACATGTGAGTAAAGAACATTAGATTAAACAATAGAGAGACCGCAAAGCTAAAACAAAAGTTAAACTCTAAATCATCAATTCTAAAAACCTTTAAACTGTATGAAATAAAGTACTGATGTTCTTCCCTTAGCCAAGTGTATTAATACATCTTTTTTAGGATACAAGTCAAGATGATGTATTATCTAAATTGAAATTCATTCTTACGCTGTTATGTTATCAATTACGAAATTACTGATAGTGGAATGTCTCAATTTCACTACAGGTTGTACACTTTTTCATTAATATCATGATCTCAACTATTAAAATATCAGATGTTTTAAATATATGCAAACCAAGTGATCTCTAATTGATCAATAATTAGGAGATGAATGGTTAGACTATGTCCCCACCTGTGTTCTTGTTCACTACAATAGCATCAACACAAAGTTGACTATTGGGCTCCGTCGAACTCGTTTCCTGCTCCTAGAATTTGTCTTTTACATACAGCTGGAGTTATAGAAATATCAGTTGATAAGCATGATTTTTTTGTTCAGCCTATTAGTTTACTATGGTCATCCATTTGACCAAACTCACACTACTGGTACTTTTCTTAAAGCTGTATTATTACGTAATCTAACCCAACAAATTGATAATCAAGTTTTGTTTGCACTCGTCTCATTAACTACTCATTGTTATTTTACAAGCAACACTATAAATTCATATTCAGTTGCTTAATTTCAAAGTTGCTCAATTACTTTCCTTCTTCTTACATAACTAGTTTAGATAAGCAACCGATTACATAATTCTGATTTAGGTTAAAATTTGCATCCGTTGAATCATTATCTTTAGACACTGTTAAACTGACTCACTGCCACTTCCTTAGTGTTGACTTTACATTTAATTATAAAACCTACATATTACTACAGAACCAAGACGGAGAACTATTTGGGAGGAGATATTTCTTCCCTCAACCTGTACTTTTTGCAAAGCATATAATCTAAAGAAATGAAAACAAAACAGCTATTGGGATTAATTCCCAATCATACTATCTGAGGATTTTATTTGTAAATTACCATTTTATTGGTCTGCATCTACCGATAAATCTAAGTCTAATAACCGATTACCTAGTGAACTGCCTTTATATTTTTGTCAGGTTATTTCCGGAAACCGTGTCTAATAATTCATTGGTAAAAGCAACAGAGTCTATGACGATGCTCTTTTACGAAAATAAGAGAGGAATATTGGGAATAATAAATAACTTTAATTTTTCGAAGTAATATTTATTGTCAGGTTCGATAGCGTACTTATAAAAGTAAATACTCTTCGAATTCCCTTATTTTATTGTAGGAAATTTAAAAGTATGATTATTAAAAGTATATCCAGTCGAGTTTCTGATATGACTAGTTAATAAACTATAACTTTTCCGTGATTTTTTATGAAAATAATTCATTGTCTCAATAATATTATTTAGCAAAGCACTAGATAAGGTGTGGAATAAGAAACGATACATCATTGAAGACTTTCGTTTAAAAAATAAAGCATGCTAAGTGAAGTAACATACCAGAGTTATCATCAATAAGTTGTGGCTTTGTATTGACGAAGGTCAATTAGAAATTCGAACGTGTAACATTAAGGGAGCCCAGGTTATTCATGAAGTTATGATCCCTATTGTTCCGTATTAATGTTAAGGTTACTTGAAAAGCTATGTGAGAATGGATTTGATTAGATTTTGTCGTCTAAGCTAAGAGAATATCTATCAGTGAAAACTTACAAAGCAATTTCGATTATATCAAAAGAAGTGACGATACTGTTATACAAGTCTGAAAACATTCCATTATACCATAAAGCTAATGGATTGGGGAGAGTCAGACTTTTAGCAATGCAATAAAATTCTGATTAATATATTAACTACCTGAACCATCCAGTAATACAATTCATAAAACAGTCCAATAAACAAATACAGCCTATCTCCTAAATTGTAGTTCTCGGTATTAAATTGTGCTAAAATTTAAATCTGACTCATTCTCCTCCTGTTTTACAATATCCAGAGCCCTTTATCCTTATCAAATTTTAGACGCTATCATCTTCCTAGTGACTAGATTATCTTTTAGTCTGTTAATTAGCTAATCCGTTTAAGGGAAAAATTAGATACATTTGAATACACTAGCTTTATTGCTGTTCTATGGAATTAAGAATCCACTCAGTCGAGAACTAGTTTTCTGTTTCGCAAATTAATTGTAGATGGAGTAATCGGACGGCAGACTCATCTACCGTTTATTGTTTCGGTCAGTCATACACAATGTATAACCTGGCACATGTTTACATTGGTTCAAGTTGCAACACCATATTAGTTCAGAGATAAAATTATTAATACAAATCCAATAGTTGAAAGATAAAACGTGAACAATATGATTATAGAAAGCATGTGATCAGACAGATAAAAGTAATTGGTAAGTTTTGAGACTAAGGATCTACGGGGAAACAGAAAGTAGGTGTATCTGTTTAATCACAATTGATGCTGAGGTACATCACCCAAAGTCTCCAAACACTGGTTACGACAGCGGCGTTGATGTTAACCAATTACTACAAAGCTACTCATATGGCTCAGCCTAAAAGTCAACGACTTCATTGAACACTGTCACGTCTTAATTATTTTGGTCACCTTTATAAACAATTGTCTACGCAAGATACTCAATGTCTTTTGGCTGGATACCATCAGCAACAACCTACTGCAGTACAGAGCAAATGAGCTTCCAGCTAATAGGGAAATTAGGCCAAGACGCTAGGGGTGGACAGGGCATTCATCACTGCATCACGAGGCAAACGCTAACTTGAAATCCTGAAGGGAAACGGAGAAGAAATACACCAAGAAACACATTACGTCGGGGATCGGAAGTAGATGTCAAGAGAATGAATAACAACTGCGAAGAATTGCCAAGAACAGAGCTCGATAGAGAATCCTGGTGAGCGGACTAAGCTCCTCCACGAGGGGTGACAAGTGTAAGTAGCTCATACATCATGTAACATCCCCTCTCGTGGTAATAGATGGACGGGCATAGGTAATCCATGTCCCAACTACCTCAGTCGATAAAGATTCACTACCTAACCGAAAGATTCCCCAATCTTATCTAACATCTTGCGTCTAACCTCAGAATCCCTAACCCGATGTTCTCAACACATACGAACAATGCTTCTTAGGGATTTATAACAGAATAATCGTAACCTACGAATATCTATTTTTGAAGGTTACATTCCACAGTCATAAAGTAGAACACAGTTAATTGCTATACCGTACACTTGTCCTGTGGTTGGTAGACGGACATCTCCCCTATGTCACAAGTCCATCGAGCTTTCTGAATGTCCTGTAATCTCATCAGACACCAAAACACCACAACTGTTGGGACATCCAGGATACTTTTATTGGTTGAGGAACTCAAATAACGCATTCCTTATGATTGGTGGTGAAACCAATCCTGGAGCAACATTTTGCATTTAGATGGAGAAACGCATCAAAAACATGTCTACACTGTTGCTCAAGACGATCAGAAGACTCTACCTTCTGTCAGAGCCTTCGTCAAATAGAACTGTCATCTATCTCACTAATACACGAACGTATAATACCTGTTTCACTAGTAATTATGAAACGTTGTCCACTATTACCTAACGCTGCCAGACTTTTTATCTCTTTCGCATTCGCTGCCTATTATTGGTTAGTCTACGGTTGAAGTTACGTTCGCCCATCATCATGTTCGGAATTTGACTATATGAGTTCCCGAGCGTTTATCAACTTAGAAGATGCCCCCGAAACCGACTAACATTCTTTATCCTGTTGGTTTAAGTAACCGGTAGGTATTACTGCTATTTTTAAACCTATTAATTGTTTGTGATTAACAAAGCTCCAGTAAATATCCGTGTCAAATTGTCAAGATATTTTATTGCGAAAATTAGTTATACGAAAGATCACAAATACTTGAATAAGTTTTGTTAAGAATAAACAAAGAACTCGAGTTTATGACCTCCTGTCGACCAAACCACTACATCGAGCGATCAATCCATACCATTTTAACGAACTCCACAGAAACGTAATTAGTCATGCTTATATTCTGCATAAAAAAAAACAGCTTAACATCGATAAGATAAAACTGTTATTTCTAATCTTGGTAACACGCTCCAACCCAGAGTATAAAAACACTGAACATTAACTAAGTAGTAAAAGTTTCATTTTTGCACTGAAACATGGGGTTGAAAGAAACGGTTTTATACTTGTTTTTATTCTAAATGAGCCAAAGCCACAAAACTTTAGCATTAACATAGAACAATGAACAGAAAACAATGGAAACAATACTTGATCACAGTAAAATGGAAAATCTTGGGTTCACTCAGACATGCATGAATATGAGCTAATAAATTATTCCATTCATGATATCAGTATTCGGGGTGCTGTATTTAACTGAAGAGAAATGACAGTAGGAGCTGATATTAGTATTCGGACATGCCTCTGCTGTGTGATGCGAAGCCTCCACCGACTGGTCTAACCAGACGCATTTGAAGATGATTTTTGAAGTGACAAGGAGGGTTACATGAAAAACGTACGGGTGAACTTGTACTAGGGAAGCCAAGGCCTGAAGACATTTGCGAAACCGTAGGTATTTGACGTGGATAAACGTTGGAAGGGTGTTCTTCTAGGCTAAATTTGTACTTACTGGAACCTGAAGATAGAGGGTTATGCTTTGAACAAGTTGCAATTCCTATGACATCACAACTTTGATCTTTTGGATGGACGACTTCATGAATCTCAGGACCCATACAATTAGAAGAGAACGTCGAATTAATGTAAGCAAATCCAGCAGGTTGACCGTTAGAATCCAACATGCGGACGGTCTTTATCTGAAATCCATTACTTTCATTATTGAGACACTTTTCCTTGAATTCCATTATGCGGCGTAATTGGTGTTCCAAGTGTTTTGTTGCCAAGTTGGTCCGTGATAACTGGGTTCTTAGAGCCTAAAATAAGATTTGTTAAATACAAAGGAAGTAACGAAAATCATTACAAAGGAAACTGACCCACGAGAAAATGCACACTGATAACGGTTTGAATCGTGCATAGAAATGTGAGCCTCATTGATAAAGCTTTCGAACTGAGTTATATTACCTTAACAAAAATCATAAAAGTGTAGATATATCCATACTTCATCTTTAACTAAATCCTGAATATTTCAATAATTTAGTCTTATTATTAGTATTTTTTCGTCTAAAACTTACCACTTATCTTTGACTGATTTTATTTTTTATGATAATTATCTACCGATGTGTTTAGTATTAGTGTCGTTTAAAAAAATCGCGTAGAAATTGTTGAGATAATCAATATACTTGTGTTCGACTCTCAGCTATTAAGTCTTGGGTTCGAACCCTGTTTCGCTTCAGTATCACTAGCTTTCACACACAAGTAACTGGTAAACGAATTAATTTTTTTTACTTTACGCACTAACGTTTCGTAGAACGAGAAAAGATTTTAGCCTACTTCTCTTAACTCAGTTAGTCAGCTACAACGCAGGACAAGGCACATTTATGCATCGGTACAAGTTGCCATACCTCGTTAGCACAACAAGATGAACACCGGATTCATAGAAATAGTTAATTTAGTGGTGGTAATATATAAAAGATAGGTTCTATATAATGTTATAGTATAGGAAGAAAGAAAGTTATGAAGCAATTTTTCTCTTAAGGTTTAAGGGAAGATGAAGAGTGTATACACCTACGCCATTGTGATAGATTCTGAGCCATGTCACCCAGAGACTCCAACCATTGGTTGCGATAGTCACGAGGACCCCAACTAGGTAGTCTGCATCTACCAACATGGCTCAGACTAGAAGTTAGTGACTTCAAGCACTGATGCCATGTTTTGGTTTGGCCGCCCCTAACTCTCTTCCAACCATCCCCTACACTGGTCAACATTGCGCGTCGTGGTAATCGGTGTTCAGGCATGCGTAACAAGTGGCCCAACCATCTCAGTAGATGAAGATTCATGACCTCATCAACTGATTTACCATCATTCCCTAATACCCTGCGTCTAACCTCACTATTACTTACCCGGTTATCCCAGCAGGTGCGAGCAATATTTCTAAGGCATCTGTGGTCAAATACTGGTAACCTACGAGTATCTTCTACTCTTAATGACCATGCTTCGCAGCCGTAAAGTAGAACAGAGCGAACTGCTGCGCAGTATACTCGTCCCTTAATTGATAGACGGATATCTCGTCTTCGCCATAGGTGACGTAAGTTGGCAAAAGCCAAACGAGCTTTTTGAATCTGTGCTGAGATTTCGTCAGACACCAACCCATTAGGGCTGATGAGATAAGTGAAGTTGTCGACGCGTTCGACTACTTCACTCCCTATCCTTAGTTCAGGTGTTGACGCAGGCCAGTCCTGGAGTAACAATTTACATTTAGATGGGGAGAAACGCATCCCAAATATCCTGGCATTATTACTCAGTTCTAACAGAAGACTCTGAATTTTGCCAGTGTCTTCACCAAACAAGACTATGTCATCTGCATATTCTAATTCGATAAGTGAACCTCCTGGTAGAAGATCAATTCCTGAAAATTCAGTCGAAGAGATTGTTATTTCCAGCAACAGGTCTATAATGAAGTTAAACAAAAATGGGGATAGTGGACAGCCTTGACGGACATCACTTGAGGTTGTAAAATCATGTGACAGTTCGCCATAAGCTTTCACTCAACTGGTAGTGTTCGAGTAAAGAGCCTTCACAAAGTTTATGTACTTCTCAGGTACACCTTTCAATGACAGACACTGCCACAGAACCTCTCGGTCTACAGAGTCAAATGCTGCTTTCATGTCAAGAAAAACTATCATTGTCGGACGCCGATAAGCGTGTCTGTGCTCTAAAACTTGACGAATGGTGAATATGTGGTCGAAACAGTCACGACCAGGTCTGAAGCCAGCCTGATTTTCTCGTGTTTGCAGTTCACGAGTCTTAGTTAGGCGCCCGATAATTATTGAGGCTAGTATTTTAGATGTTATGTTAGTCAGATTAATCCCTCTATGGTTATCACAGGATGATTTGGACCCCTTTTTATATATTGGGACAATCAGTGATTGTGACCAGTCGAATGGGATTACATCCGTCTCCCAGATTTTAGCCAGAATATTAGTCAACCTAATGGCTAAAATCGGACCACCATATTTAAAGACTTCTGGAGCCAATCCATCTGGACCAGCTGCTCTTCCTCGTTTCAGATTACCTATAGCCTTTTGAACTTCAAGTAGGGTCGGGGGGCCTACTTCAATGTTCCATTCAGGTTTTCTGGGAATAGTGGGTAGTTGTGCAGTAGCTGAAGGCCAGCTGAACTGCTACCTAAAGTGTTCTGCCCATCGTTCTAAACGTCTGGGCTGAGAGCAGATAAGGGTTTCATCTTTTTCCGAGATCGTTTCACTTACGCTTGACTTCTTAATTCCGGTTTCTTTTATTAGTCTGAAGAGTTGCCTGGTGTTGCCTACAGCCGCTGCCTTTTCCATCTCTTTTGCTCTCGTTCTCTTAACTACACCATATAAAATATACAATGAATAAAATAAAAGTAAACCAGAGTCATCTTTACATGGAATAAGACTTTCCTTATTGTTTTACACTTAGAAGTGTTACTGTTTATTTAATTTAAACAAATTTTTGAAAAACAGTTAAATGGGGTACATGGCCTTATTATTTAGTACAGAAATTATTGTCTTATGTTACTCATTGTTGTCAAAGTGCATATTTATCAACAAACAACCAAAACATTCAAATATACGTAGTTGTGCGTGATTCTCGGATAAATAAAGACTTGAATTCACAGCAATAACAGGTTGTTTCTTAATGAATAAGTCAGTAAATATAAACTCACCAAAGAAAGAGTGCATTAGATAAATAAAATGCCAGCTTCGTACCCAATGAGTTTAAATGATATATAAAAAACCGGAAGCTTCCAACTCAAGAGCCATAAATCACTAAAAAAATATGAATATATAACCGTAAAAATCATGTCTCTTTATTACTAGACTTGGATTTAGACTGATACATACACGACACAAATACCACTAATTTGGATGCTGTAGACTGTGCACACATATCTGATAGATACTTGAACCTAAATGTCATTCGCGTTATGCTGCTTACAAAAATCTTTGGGATGTCAAGACATGAAGACTACTTTGGAAGTTGGTATATGACTTGTGCGAAAACATATATTAAAAATAGCCTACCTGAATTTCAACGACCTCTTCCTCCACCTGGGTGGCTAAGTTTTCCACTTCGGACTGCTTTTTGCTGGCACATTTACGTGCGTATTTTCTATTTTGCAGGCGACGCCTCCGACTACGAAGTTCTTTGTGTTCCTCAATTGTTAAACGTTTTTTTTCAAGCAGCAATCGAAGATCAGCTGTTGTCATGTCCACTAACTCATCATCCGTTAAATTCAAACTCATCGTAGCTCTTGAACGACGAAGATAATCAATAGTTATGATACAATTATTCAAGTGTAAGCTGTGTAGATCGATGTAATTATATTTTTAAGGCAGCAAAGACAAGCAAAACCGAGGCGAGACTATAATTTATGGACGACCTTTGAACGAATCTTAAGTGACCTTGAGAAACATTAGCCAATCAGGAAACAGTTAGTATAGAGTAAAAATATATCATACAACATCAAAGAATTAAATTGGATACACTTCTTGTAAATGGTTCAAAAATTTTTCACGGTTAGGAAGAGGTTCAAAGGTCCTAAAATCGTAATACATAAGGTAGAGAAACTCATCTATATACTCGGTCTCTGGAGCCTTGATAAGGTCGTAAAAACTCTCTCAGCCTCAACCACACAGCTTCAATATTGTTTGTATGTACTCCGGTTGTGTAGGTTTGTCATTTTTACTACGCATATATCCCTACAATACTCATACCACTGAACAGCCGAAGCTTCAGAAAAATTTGCGACTGTCGCAGATAATGTTACTGGTGCTTTTATTATATAGTTCGCAGCAATCATTATAATTTGCCTCAGTCTTTATCTGGATCGAGAGAAAAAAGTTCCTATTCTAGCAGACTTCTTCCTCTAACATATATCGAAAGATAACATCGTCAAAGTAGTCTGCACAAGGTCTACAAGTCAATCGATTACCGCAATTACAAATAAAGGAACTTTTTAGTAGTCCCATTCATTGTAAACGCTTAATTGTCACATCTGTAAAATCCTCTGTGAAATGATTGCTTAATCTCATATTTTGTTATTCTCTCACTAGTGGAAGCACAAATCAATTTAAATGTGGGGTTATAAGCGATGATCACCGGTAAAATCACGTCGAATATCTAAGAGGAAAACCTAAAAAAATTATAGTTAGGTTTCCAAAAACTTTAAAAACAATAGTTTATAATGGATCAACACCTGGTAACCCAAAAACGAAGTGATCATATTACGACAGAATAATGTATACACTTCAGTTACACTGAAGGAGGAAACTACAAAACTCACTAGATAACACATTAAACTAGACGGGAAAATTAGTTGCTCAATAAACAGTAAATCGTGATCGTATCTTGACCACACAACCTAGGACACCGGTTTGGCAAATCAAAGGCCCAGAATTTCAAAGAACTTGTAACGGTGGGTTAGTTGTTGACCATACAACCATAAATGAACACATTATGCCCTGACAGATGTCACGACTGCCCCAAAACAGACTGAGTTCAAAATTTCAGCTTTCAAATGAATAATAATCTTCTAATTAAACCAGAAAATGAATCAGCCTCACAATCCTCCTTTCTACAATACGGTTTTCAATATTCTAACACAGTACATATATTAATTCCATTTGTATTTATCACCAATAACGATTTAATTTCTTCCGAGATAACTGTGCTGATAACAATAATATCAGATAAAGATATCGACTTGTACTGTTTCGGATCTACGAAGGATATTATTTTGCGCGAATAATGTCTAAAAACATTCTCTTGATAATAAGGCCTGTAAATTCAGGACCAACGAATTTTCTGTAGCTAACCCCTCCACACTATTTTCAACTTTGTCACATATACTTACAGTGTGAACAAATTGACCTCAATAAACGAAAATGATAAACGGAGTGACCCTGACTTCTCGAAATCCCCGCTTACATCCAAGTGGTTCAAATGATTGTGGACGGAATAGAAGTAGCTTTCGCTTAACGGGCTTCCGTGTCTAATACTTCCAGGCAAGATCCTAAGTATTATAACGATAATCGGGGAAAAAACTAACTTGATAAATCAAAATAATATGTTCCTTATATAGTCCTTAAGAATATGTCGTTTCTCTTAAAGGACTCCTGAGAATTCACGTGAACTAGCTCAGTCTGCATCGAATTTCAGCATTCGATAACTCTTAAGGAGTAGAAGTTGTGTTTACAGTCTGTCCTGCTCTGTTGGGTCTCCAGTTTCTGGGTGTTACCCCTTAGGTTAATGTTGTGACTAAGTGATGTTTAAGGGGATGACCAGAAATGGTTAGGATACTGTCAGTTATAAGAAGGTCACATCTAAGACACCTAAGACTTCAAGTCATAGGGTACCAACACTCCTAAATCCGGTGAATTTCTTTAATGCTGGCGTTCGTCATTCAAAACTTTTAACACGAACTTGCAAAAACAGTTTGCTTATTTTGAGTTCACCTCTTGTTGTTTCAGTACGGTTCCAGGTATTTGAAAATATCCACTGGGCGGTAGGCTAGTGTGGGATTTGTATAAACTAATGGTTCTTTTGTACTTGACGACCCGCCTAATTCGGATTTCAAATATAATATGTTCATTGGTGCTCATCTAGTTCTACTTGCTGTAAATTGTACTACTTCGGAAATTTCAAGTCAGTACAATGATGTGAGTACTTCTAACTATCACGTCTAGTCACTCAACTGCAGTTATTCTAGTCGGTGCGGTAGTTATTTGTATATCTGTTTGTAAGATCTGTGAAGTCTCAGGCCCGTGGCATTCTAAATGAAGAAAATAGTAATGGTTTTAGTCAAAAATGAGGAACAGGAAAATAAACAAATTACATGTTTCCATGCAAAGAATTTACGCCACTGAGATTAACGCCGAGTTCATGAGTATTAGCTTAAGATCAAGTTGGGAACTACAACTTATTAAAAGCCAGCTATGGGAGTAACTGTAGTTCCTTTGTCTAAGACTAAGTTATTGCAATGGGTCCATATCACTACAACATTACGAAGTTGTTATATCCTAGCGAAAACATACGTTCGAGTAACTCCCAGAACTTATTATTGAACTATAATTCTTATTATATAGCTATTCAGTAACTAGATTATCTATCTCTATATCCATCTTATTATAAGCTTCATTTTGACCTATTGATTATTATTATACGGTTTACTGTTCCTAAACTATACTCAGTTTATTGATTATTGTCTCCCACATTTACAGCGACATTTGGCTTGATTTTGTGCAAATATTATTTTCTATTTTATGGTGTGGTCTGCCTGTCTGGTATATAAACAAAGTATGCTTGAAATAAACGATTCGCATAGATTCGCATAGCAGAAGCTGCTATTAGCGTTTTAGACTCAAGTGAACGGGCTAGGCGGACGAAGGATCAATAAGGACGCGAGATTACTCATACTGATTGGACGTACTTGATCGTCACCGTCTTAAGGTCGTAGAAGTCATATTCTATTGGTGGATAATTCACGCGAGTTACGTCCTTGTTTAACTTGTGAGGTCATAACAAATTAGCGACGACCTTGAGCAAGTCATAACAATTGGCGACAACCTTGATCAAGACATAACAGAAATGAATTAGCATTATTTTAGTGATAATGGGAATATAATAAATATGATGCATCAATATAACATCTTCGTGATTCCTCCTGTTCCGCACGAATTTCAAGCTCTCAACTTCAGCTTCCTGGAGCTTCATACGCTGCAATGTTCCAATGTATACATAATTTCACACTGATCGTTTTCTAGTTGTGACGCTTAGGCACGCTAACGGAAATGAGCGAGCAGCTCTACTTACTAAACTGATCTGCTTCATTACATGCTTCAAGCACTATGCTTAGGTATAGTATAATTACATCGACTAAACTGAATTATACGACAATCAAGAATAATAAACCAAGCAGATGTCATAGCTGTTGTTTCAGTTGCAAAGATATGTTACTCAAAGTAGTTAAATGTAAATAATTCAGTCTATGAACTCAAAACACGAATTACAGGCCAATTAGACTTACCTATCAGAAGATAAACAATATTGTTTTGGGACTGCAGACAACGGTCGTTTACTCATAAAAAAAGTTTGCAGCACAACAAATCTTTCTCCAGTAGTATTGTTGATTGACAGACTACTTAG
The DNA here is from genome assembly GCA_944470415.2 of Schistosoma rodhaini. NCBI lineage: Eukaryota > Metazoa > Platyhelminthes > Trematoda > Strigeidida > Schistosomatidae > Schistosoma > Schistosoma rodhaini. Next base: position 14,255,636 of record OX104044.1, read on the forward strand.
AAAAAATCAATGTGATTAAACTTACTTCGACTTAGGATAACATACCAGCATGCAATGCACGTCCGGCATAACGCAGTCGGACGTGGCAAATAAAAATCACAACCAGAGGAAAATTCACAGAATATTCTAGTTCTTTAATAAAAAGTGGATCATAATATGACAAATTAAAGACTACATTAACTTAAACATGACCGTTGTTTCAGTTGGCTGTACTTTAGGTTAACGCGATAACGTTGAGCATAGCACCACTAAATTATGATTATTATTAAGTTTTGTCTTGATATGCCACAGGTATCTTAAGTTTGACAACAATTTAACCAGTAACGCCCTCTCTAATTGAATCGTATCCACGCAGTGAAATCAGAAGTCAGAAGCGAGGAGGTTCGAAGATATTGATGATGCAACGGATGTTCTAGTTTTACAACTAGCTACCAGTAGCACCTTCTATATTTGATCGTTCCCAGTCAGATAGAAATCAGAAGTCAGACGAGAAGAGGCAGGAAAGATATATTTGATTCGTTATCAATATATCGAGGACCTTTTCTATGAGCTGGCTAATGAAACGTAGGAGCTGTGTCCCACGCGGTGTTGAAACGTGATCTGGTACGGATGCATGACCGAAAGCCTTCAGCTAAACAAGTCCACTTAAACACGTGGTCAGCATCCAATGTCGAACACTTAATGAACTATTGATTTTGGGGAATTATTTACAGCTACAGATCACTCCCCCCCTACTGAGGTAGTGATGCCCCTAAGACGTGACCAGCCAGAAGTTTAAACCCAACGAGTTTGTCGTTGGTAAACAATCTTCTGATAGTTTGCTTCGTTTAGCAGCGTCTGGTCGTCTTTCCTTAAACTATGGGACCAAAATGTACAACATAGCAATAAAGAAATATAGTACAATGAAAATTTCGGTTCCTTGCGTTCTTTTCCAGCCGTCCTGGAAAAGAGAGAAAATAAAACGTGTGAGTGCATGTCGGAAATACACTCGTACTTGCGTAGGGACACAAGATGAGCGGAAGAAAAAAAACTAATACACTTACCAACAGCGTAAAAGCGATCAGGAAAAGTGTTTTTTTGTTTTTTTTATATATAAAAAATATCTATATACGCTCAAAAAAGAGATAAAAATGTTTTGTTTTTTTTGGTTTTTTTATATAAATAAAAAATTATCATATTAAAAATTTTTTTATAATGAACTATGGAAGGGTAATTCAAGATAAAGCTTATGTCCTACATGCAATATTCGTTAAGATGTTCTGGAAATCTGACTCGTCTTCCAGAACGCGTTGTTTTAGGTTTTTCTATCGACGTTGACGAAGTATCAAGTTGTGTGTCGGTTGTCGTGTAGGGTACTACGAGTGTAGTAGCTGTGTCGTTTGCTTGTACCGAAGGAAAATCGACGTAGCTAGGGTTTCCTTCTAGGTACGCAGCTTTGAGTCGATCGATACTGATGCTATCTTTCGTACCGTTCTTATCTACTACATAGTACTTAGGTTCGCGTTGAAGAACTTTGAAGGGTCCTTCGTATGCTGATTCGAAGGGTCATCGATGTGAGTCTCGACGAACGAAGACGTGTGTACTATGTCGTAATTCGGGTTGAACGAAAACATCAGTTGATTGAGGTCGAGTGTGAGCAGGTTTAACTGAACGCATAGCGTTTGTAAGCCTACTCGTGTAAGAGTTTAGATCCATGTTCAATTAAGAAACTGAAGGATCTACGAATTCTCCTGGGAGTCGAAGTGTCGTTCCGTAAACGAGTTGAGATGCCGTGTATCCAATGTCAGCTTTCACTGCATTGCGGATACCTAGTAAGACGAGTGGAAGAGCGTCTGTCCACTGTGAAACGTTTGCGGATGATAATGAAGCTTTTAGTTGTCGATGAAAACGTTCTACCAACCCGTTTGCTTGTGGGTGGTAGGCGGTCGTTCGGAAGCGCGTGATTCCTAAAAGTGTGGTCAGACAATGGAAAAGTCTAGATTCGAACTGGCGTCCGCGGTCTGTAGTGATGGTTGAAGGGCAGCCGAAATTTGCTACCCATCGTTCGATGAAAGCGCGGGCCACGGTTTCAGCAGTAATGTCCTTAATCGGTACTGCTTCTGGCCATCGAGTAAAACGGTCTACGCATGTTAGGAGATATGAGTATCCGTTCGAGTCGGGTAAAAGTCCTACCAAATCTAGATGGACGTGGTCGAAACGAGTGTCAGGGGTTTTGAAAGAACCTAAGGGACATTTGTTGTGTCTGATTACCTTAGATTTCTGACAGCTTACACAGGAGCGTGCCCACTCCCTCACTTCTTTATTCATACCAGGCCAACAAAAGCGTTCGGCTATAAGTTTGACAGTTGCACGAGCACCTGGATGAGAAAGATTGTGCAACGTATTGAAGACGTTGCGGTGATAATGTTTTGGTACAATTGGACGATCCCTACCTGTAGATGTGTCACAGAGTAAGGTTTCCTTACTTGTTCCCATCTGCTTAATACTTAGTTTAAGAGTTGTCGAGGATAACTCATGCTGAAGATCAGTGTCTTTTTTATGAAGCTGAGCCAGTTTAAGAAGGTTGATTCCTTGGAAACTGCTCAAGGAATTTATTCGATACAAGGCGTCTGCGACTACATTGTTAGCTCCAGAAATATGTTGTATGTCTGAAGTAAACTGCGAAATGTAGTCGAGTTGTCGAGACTCTCGCGGTGAGTACTTGTCTGAAGATGAACTTAAAGAGAAGGTAAGAGGTTTGTGATCGGTAAAAAGCGTGAATTCTCTTCCTTCGATGGAATGTCGGAAATGCCGTACAGCACAATACATAGCTAGGAGTTCCCTACCGAACGTGCTGTACCTAGATTCCGCGTCTAGCAACCGTCTCGAGAAAAATCCTAAAGGTTGCCACGAGTTGTTAACCCATTGTTGTAAGACTGCTCCGATTGCTGAGTCGGATGCGTCTACTGCGATACTAATGGGCGCTTGAGTGTCCTGATGAGCAAGCAGGGTTGCTTTAGCGATGTGTTCCTTAACTGTGGAGAATGCTTTACGGGCTATGTCGTCTAAACTAATTGACTTCGCATTTCCACGAAGCTGATCGGTTAACGGTTTCATTAGGGATGCGCATTTAGGTATGAACCGTCTATAGAAACTTACGAGTCCGTTAAAAGTTCGTAAGTGCTTGATCGTGGTCGATTCTGGGTAATCCAGAATGGCCGCCACTTTGCTCCTAAGGGGTCGGATGCCTTGGGCATCAATGGTGTGTCCTAGGAAGTCTAAGGAGTTTGTTCCGATTTGGCATTTCTGTATGTTGACAGTAATGCCATGTCTTTGGAGTCGATCGAAAACAATGTCCAGATGCTCGAGATGCGATTCTCTGTCCGGACTTGCTATTAGACAGTCATCAACATACGCATGTACGAAGTTGAGACCTCGGAAGACGTCGTCTATAAACCTTTGGAAGGTTTGAGCCGCATTTCTTAAACCAAAAGGCATTCGTAGAAATTCGTAAAGACCGAAGGGAGTGATGATGGCGGTTTTAGGAATGTCGTCAGGTGCCATCGGGATTTCGTTATAAGCTTTAACCAAGTCGATTTTCGAAAAGACAGTTGTACCTTTCAAGGTAGCTGTCAAATCGTGAATATGAGGCAGCGGGTAACGATCGGGAATGGTTTTAGCATTCAGACGCCGATAATCACCAGTTGGCCGCCAATCATTGCTGTCGTTTTTAGGGACCATGTGCAATGGGGATGCCCATGGACTATTCGATGGTCGAATTATCCCTAAGTCCATCATGTGGTCGAATTTGTTTTTAGCTAACCTAAGCTTCTCGGGAGCGAATCTTCGAGCTTTCGAAAATACAGGTGGTCCTGTAGTCGAGATGTGATGTGTAACATTGCTGGTTACACAAGGTAATTTCGATTGCGATTGGTATATCCCGGGGTATTTGTCGAGTACTGATTGGTACAATGGGTCTATGGCGTGTTTAATCGTGACTGGGGATGACCTGCAACCGGAACAAGGAGTTACGCTAACAGATAACTTAGTGTTTCCGTCTATTAACTTTCGTGAGCGTGTGTCGATGAGTAGATTGTGGTGTTGTAACAGGTCAATACCAATGATTGGCATAGAGACATCTGCAACCACGAAAATCCAGTGTATGGGTTTGCGTAAACCCACGCTAAGGTAGACGTACCTTTTACCGTAAGTAGCGATCGGCTTTCCGTTTGCCGCCTGTAAACTTAAAACAGACTCGCAAAGTCTGTCGTCGGGATTTGCTGGAAGAACGCTAACTTCTGCGCCAGTGTCGACGAGGTAGCGAACTTCCGTAGTCACATCTGTGACATATAAGAGGCGGCTGTGTTCGCCGGCTACGGTTGCCGTTAACGCGTGCCGCCTTGGAAGTTTCCCGAAATCTTATTCGTGTCCGTCGATTTTGAAGTCGGATAATTGCAAGGTTTCCTGCAATTTCTGGAAAACTTACCGTACTGGTTATGATACCAGCACCAGTCGGGATTGTCTGTCTCTCGTGGTCGAGAGCCAGATCGCTTACGTGAGGCGCTTCTACGCGGGGTTTTTGACCGACTACTGTCATTGCGAACTCTAAGATATCGTGTAAGCGTGTGACATAGTTCGGCCATGTCAGTCGAGGTCGATTGGGGTTTTTCCTTGACGGAAAAAACCTCGGCCTTAGAAGATCTAGTGATTTCCAAGATTCGATCGGCAGATGCAGCTAGTTCATCTATGGCATTGTCTTGAAATGAAACAAGCACTGCCTGCACCTGTTGAGGGAGTTTAGACAAGAAAAGTTGTCTAAATAGGCCATCATCGAAAGTTCGTTGGCCGATGACTTCTCTCATTCTAAGCAACATGTCCGTCACAGAACCATGTTGCAAGTCGATGTTATGTAAGAGTTGGTCTAACCGTTGTCGATCAGTTAGGTCTCCTCGTTTTAAAATCGATAGCTTAAGCGTTTCGTAAGTTTCGGGAACATCACTAGTAAACATACTAGGTGTTACGTACCTGTTAAACTCGCGCGGTAACGCCTTAACTAACGCGAGGAAACGTGTGCGCGAGTCCGTGATTCCGTGCATGCAAAAATCAGCTTCTGCGTAGCAGAACCAGGACTCGATATTGTAGGGCCAAAATGGCGTTAACTGAATCGAAATAGGGGGAATAGACTTAAACTTAAGAACCTTAGGAGAGTGTTCCGTCATAGTAATATAGATAACGAAAAATTTCTAAGTAAAATATATCCGAGAAAAAAAAACTGCGAAAAAAAGTATATCACAATATATAAAATTCAAATAAAGAATAACAATGAATAATAATATTCCGAAATGGAACAGACTCACAGTATATTGACTTGGTGTACCAGATCGTGTCGGGTTCACCAATGATGATGCAACGGATGTTCTAGTTTTACAACTAGCTACCAGTAGCACCTTCTATATTTGATCGTTCCCAGTCAGATAGAAATCAGAAGTCAGACGAGAAGAGGCAGGAAAGATATATTTGATTCGTTATCAATATATCGAGGACCTTTTCTATGAGCTGGCTAATGAAACGTAGGAGCTGTGTCCCACGCGGTGTTGAAACGTGATCTGGTACGGATGCATGACCGGAAGCCTTCAGCTAAACAAGTCCACTTAAACACGTGGTCAGCATCCAATGTCGAACACTTAATGAACTATTGATTTTGGGGAATTATTTACAGCTACAATATACTTGATAGGTTATTAACATATCGAGAAGCGACTGATCTAGGGTGGCTAGTGATCTCAGGAGGAGTTGATCACGGCATCCCTACCCGTGATCTGGTGCGGATGTGTGACTGGGCGCTTTCAGATAGGTGAGTCCATTAAAACTAATGTGATCAACACCACGTGTCGAAGATTTTCAGAGCTATTGATTTAGGGGATTTATTTACCGCTTCACAATCATTAGTTCATGCGAACGCCACATATATGCAATGTTTGCAAAAACGGAATACATATAAGTGTATTATGGTGACGAAAATTGTTAAATTTACGCATCACTATAACAGAGAGAAGGAAGAGTTAATGGTAAAAATGTGAAGCGAATCTTTCTTGGTCGTACTGTTTTTGGCAATGAATTATTTATTTATCTAAACTTGTCTGCATTCTCATTTCCTTTTTGTTATCTTTAACATTACAATCAACGAACCTCCTACCTGGCAATTTGACAGCTGTTGATTTCAGAAACTCTACTGCCTTAAGATAAATTCATTCGGATTTCAAGTTACACAAGCCCTCAAATAACTCACGAACAGACTGAAAATAATACCAGACTACCTCTCACTTTGTATTATCAATGACCTTAAACTGTTCCGAAGCATCACAAAGGTACTGGTCATTGGATAACCTTAAAAACAAATACTAAATGTTGGCGTCTGAAGCGCGGAAATACGACTGATTTTGCAGTTCACACTCTTCAGAGCTAGCTATATTTTTTATGTAAGCATTATTGTGCGATGATGTTTTCATTTTTGAAGCTTTCGGAATCCTTTATAATGAAGGTTTTCTATGCCATATATTTTCTGTAATACAAAGGCATGTAGACGAAAGAGGTGCTGAAAATTCAATAGATTAATTTATTGCTGAAATAACTCACAATATTTGTTAAGGTGAAATTTTGAGCATTTTTACAACTGAGTTTGTATTTATTCTGGTTTTATTTCAACCTATTTTCTATGGCTCTTGGAGCATTTTGTTTCTAAGATACTTCAAATGCATTTCTTCAAATTGCTCATAGTAGTATTTTGGTCACTGAGAGCTAGCAGTTTTAATTCTTGGTACAAATTTATTTGTGATTGTTAGTCTTGCTAGTTTGTTCCTGTGATACATTGCTGATTACTCAAATTGCATGAATAAGACACTGAATTGTTTTATAATCATAACATCATGTTTCTGAGTAGGTTAACTTGTTAGGTATTCAGTGCGGAGAACATAATACAGAAAAAAATGGCCTCATGATATCAAAATATTTGTTTCAGCGCTACAGATTCTTAATCCGAATAAAAATTAGAGAATAGAATATTTTAGGGTCGTCGTTAGTATTTCAGATTACTGTTGTCAGTCTTCAGTCTTCAGTAATAAGGATAGGAGGTCTAGCGACCTATTTTAATCCTTGCACATTACGGTTGTCATATAGTTTTAGTCTTAGTTATCATGAACTGATGATATTTCACCTGATGTAGTCTCATGAGTTTTTTTCGAAAAGATGTACACCAATCAACCGTATTGTACATTTTATTGTTCCCTAATGTACACACTGCTTTGAAACACAAATTGTTCTAGTGTGCGGAACAGAGTCAGGTGGAAAGTAAAGGAAATTATTATAATCTTAGAAGATATTTTTTCCTAACCATTTCTACATCACAAAATATTTACCACAGATTCATTTGTCCGATTTTTCTAAACATTTATGTCTTCGACATTGTGTATAGCACATTATTCCTATCGTAGACACCAAGTTTCTAATTTGTTATACTCTATTAGTCAATTCACACTCCGATGATTGTAGCGGGGTAAGAAATTGTGTTGGACCAGATTGGGGGATACATTGTAAAAAAGATGAAGTTAAAGGAAACTAGATTGTTAATCTTGGTGATCATAGAGCGTTTACAGATTGCTCAATGTCCCAGGTCTATTCGGGGCATATTTGTTTACATACCTTCATTTAGTTGGCAAAATGGCAACTAACAACGTAGTCAATAAACATAAAACATCAGTCAAACTATTGATTATTTATTCTTGTTTCTGCATCTCTTCTAGCGTTAAAGAACAAGGTGTAATAAGCGTTTTGGTAACCGAGATTATTAATGTGGCTATTAGCTAGATGGCATTCGAAATTGAGACGTATAAAGATAACATAAACACATATATCATTAAATGTTTTTAAAAATCTTATAGTTCTGTCGGTTAGTTAATAGATCTAAGCCAATGAATTGGAATGACGTTTATCAATATACTGATGAACGTTACATAGCCATCAACTGATAGATAACTTTTAACGCATTATTTCCGGAATCTGATACTTATAAACGACGTGCTCCGCGATAACCCCCCCCCTCAACTGACTACTTGGGCGAGAATACAGAAGTGAGGGAGGAAGTATATTGGGCTACAGAATAAAATGCAGAAATACTCATTCACATATATACAACTCTATTACTTAGAAAATTAATCCGTTCCTTAGCCAGTGAAATGCACTTGCCCCATAGGTCACTTTTCGTTGTCGTCGACTGGCCTCATTAGTCTACCTCTGATTAGCTTACCATAACAGTAAATATTTTCGAGGTAAGCAAATTAGTAGCAATCAGCCTTTAGTGAAACAAGTTGCGATATAAGTTTCACTTTTCACGTAACTCACTCGTCTGAATAGCGCTGAGATGTAAATGTATAGCTTTTCTGGTTAATTTAATTGATATATTGATGACGCATTAAAATAGATTCTTTTTATTAGAAGATTAATTTGATATATACCGGACACATGGTTGATGAACAATTAGTGACAAATATACCGTTACCAAATCCAGAAGATCCAGATTTGTTAGATCCGAATAGTGATCCAGACCATCCTAAAGTGATTGTCTTTGAAGAAGTGAAGGCTGCTGGTGAACTTATAAAAGATGGAGTAATTTATACACCGTGTAAAGTAAGAATTTAAACATAAAGTGCATAAATACACACACATGTGTTTTAAAGAAGTCTCAGCTCTCATTGGAGTACAATATGGATATTTACTTTAAAAAGGAATTTCTTCAAGTAACTGGGAGGTTGATATATTCGAATTACGTTTTAATGTCTTCATGACTTTCTTTTTACTAACAGCTTTAAAGATAGAGGAGCTCGTAATGCATTACTTCAGTTGACGTCAGTAAGTAACAAATATATTTTTCGTATGATTTGGTCGTACACTTAAAAATGTAATAAAGGGGGTTGATTGCTTGATTCATTTTTCCTTTTAAGTGTTTAGTGATTTACGCTTAAAAATCAGTCTACAGAAATCATATAAGAGTTTGAATGGTCAAGTTTAACCCCCCAACATTGTTTAGCTTTTATCTTGTAGTAATATGAGGTAAATTATTCTTTGGTAATTTGAATTGCCATATTATGAAAAAGTAACAACATAACAATAATTTTACAGGCAAATGTATTGATACTATTAAATAATGTGGTAATAAAAGGCTGTTATGGTCATTGAGGTAAAAAAGAATGCTTGAGCTAGTTTATTGTCAGATAGTGTAGCTAAAGTGATGAGAATTCAAAGAAATAACCTTCATATTCACTACTTAACTTCGGACGCTTTTCAAACTGATATCAACTAATAAAAGAAAATTTAATCAAATATAACTTTTTTTATTCAAATTAAAGTTGAAAATGCGGATAAAAAATGGTATGACAACTTGAACCGACGCAGATAAAAAGCTCTGCACTAATATATGACATATTCATAGACACCTCAAAAAAGTTTTAGAAACGGTAGCATTTCAATGAGGGGAATATTGGTAGTTCAAAGAAACTAATGGGTTAGTAAGTAAGCTTGCACTTTTTAACCAACCAGTTACAAGTTTGAACCTCAGTCCACATATTCCAATTTGAGCAACCAAGTAGTATCACTAACCTCCTCTCTAATATTGTATATGAAAACAAATGAAATAAACATGTACTTGACGAATAAATCATATTGATTAAATTGATAGAACTCCAATTTATTCAAATGTTGTCAGAATATTTCCACTTCTTTCATCAAAAAATCAGTAACGTTTATAATTTGAGATAAGTTCCACTTCTAAATCTTACATCAATTTCACCAAAGACACGTTTACAGAAAGGCTTTTGTATCTGTTGTATTTTACCAAGTAAATATAAATGAAATCAGTCTTATATGAATCAATATTTTACACCTCAGCAGTAGTAGTTGTTATTAAGTTAACAATAGTAGACAAATAGAACTTGTTTAAACTGATAAATACTGAATTTTATGCCTTCATATCCTATCCATTTTCAACTTGTTCATTATATGATGTTCATTTCATTATTAAGTAAATTTTCTGAGGGAGTTTTTAGTGAAATGAGGTAATAAACTACACTGCACATTTTTTAAATGTATGACTACTTGTTAAAATTAAGGATTACTTCAAAACTTATTGTGAAGCAGTTCAGGCTACTTGATTTAAATCACTAAGTTAACTATGTGTTTTTTTAATACGTTTGTATGTGTATGTGTGTGAGTAGATATAGACTAACTGTTTTGATTGATTGTTGTTTAGTCGCATTTGTACAACGAAGAAAAGTAATGAACGCTGATTTCTCTCATTGTCGAAATTGTTTTTGTCATTCACAGCAGCAAGCTAATGTATGTTTTTATAAAATATAGAAAGGCTAGTCAATTATATTACGTACACCATCATTTATGTACTACTCATTTGCATCTACCAAGTTGGTATATACTAGCAATGGCTTTTTTGAAATCTTAAAAGCAAACATGTCTCGTTTTAGATTTTTTCTTCACTCTTTGTTTTTTGGCTTGAGAATGTCACTGATCACTTGTATATAGTAAGGTTGTGATGCTACAAACTAATTTAGATGTTTTTTCATAGTACTATGGTAAGGAATATTGAACTATGGTACAAAAACCAAGATAACCAACAATTCATCAGTTTCCGTGGGTAAAGATATGAGATCAAGTGACCTTTGTTAATTCTTGCTACTGTTTGTACTATGAAGATTCCATCCTTCTGTGACATCACGTATTCCTGAAGAGAATTTTAGTGATTCACGGCTGTACTTGAGGAATAGAAATTCAGAAGTAAACGATTTTATTTTGATCTTAGAACTTCCCAGGAATGTCCCTACAGATTATCAGCTCTAGATGGAAAAAAAAGTAGGACATAAATAGTAACGAAATCATCTTTCAGTATATGGTCAGTCAGGAATTGATCACTTTTTACGTACGGTAGGATAACCAAAATAAGTTAAGGCTTCAAGCCACTTTGTCGTTTACGCAGAATAATTATTTGTAATGAACGATTGTTTGTGATCAAGTTGCTATATACTTGTTTCGTGTAAATCTGGATGTTTTGTTATAGGAAAAAGCTAGACGTGGTGTAATTGCATGTAGTGCTGGTAACCATGCAATTAGTTTGGCATATCATGGAAGTTTGTTAAAAATACCAATTACTATTATTATGCCTGTAAACTCAAGTTTAATGAAACAAGAACGTTGTAAGAAGTATGGTGGACTTGTTTTACTGAAAGGTAATAATGTTTTTGAAGTAAGTATCAACTATAAATTCAATTTAGATATTTATTTTATTATTTCTTACTCAAACTGTACATTTTTAATGACACCACTGTTATTTAAGTTAAATTAGCTTTCTCAGTCAATTTTCCGTTTACTAAAGTGTAAAGTTCACTAAAGATTTAGTTCCAGAGGTATGGAATTATCCAAAAACAACTGTTATGAACATATTAGTGTAACGCAGCCAAACATTTAGAGTGGAAAACATGTAAATAGAACTATAAATGGAGTCCCTAATAGAAATTACGCTGAAATACAGAAATCAAGCAACACGTTGACACAAAGAAACGACCAAAAGAGCTGGATAAGATATAATCATTGGACATGTTCTAACTTGTGGCTTTGTTCCCTATTAATATATAACGTAATGATACCGTCAATAAGAGAACAGTGACTTATCGATCGGACCAATGACGCATAAACCCGTACGGGCAGTCTAAAGTCCTTATCGGTTCTTCTTCCTGCTTAGCCCTGTCTGTCGGGTTCAGAACACCACGACATGAGTCATGTATTTCAAACATACAAACCAAACAGACCACATCGCACCACAAATTAGAAAACAACACTTGTAGAAGACCTAACCAAAAGTGGCTGTGAATGTGGAAGACTGTACTTAATAGACTGGGCATAAGTCAAGAACGGTAACTTGTATAATGATAGTTTATGGGTCAAAATAAAACTTGTAATTAGGGAAGCATATATATATATATATATATATATATATATATATATATATAATCTAGCTGCTGATTAGTTATACATTAAGAATATACGTATAATATTTGTCCATGAATAGTTCTCAGGAGTTACCATTTATAGTTGTCGTCGGGATATAACAGGACATAAAACGTCACGGATGACCTCAACTATTAAAAATTATTTTGAATTCTTAAAAAGGCAGTCATCGCCTTGAAGTAAATTACTTTTGATTTTAATTCACATTTTCTTTCAACCACAAATATATTTATTTACGTTGATGTAAAATCAAACTATACTATTGTGAATATCAGTGAATAATTACTGGTCAATATTGTAAAGGCACAATTAGAGATGGGCACAATAATTCAAGATCATTTTCAACCAGAAGCACAAAATTTACAGCACAATCCATGAAAAATACTAGATATGTACTTTAAGAACTGTGCCTGTAGCTCTTCTAGAGTTACTGCCAGTCCCAAGCCTGGGTAAAAGAGGACAGTTTGGCATGGGGTTGACAAACTCATCCCGTAGAATACAACCTTACTGGAAAAAACGCTAACCAGAAAAAATAATTCAAACCATTTAAGCTTTGCCCTGGGATTTGAAGGAAGAATTGTGACGCTTCATGATAAAAGCCGAGATCCTACGGAAGTCACGAGGCCAGTGCCCCTTCTAACAACTAGAGCAACAATTTTTATAGGTACATGGAACGTCCGGAAAATGTGGGAGACCGGGAAGACTAGTCAAATAGCAATGGAAATGAGATGACTCGATTTGACGGTGCTCGGAATCAGCGAAGCCCGTTGGACACAAGCTGGACAGCAAAAAGGCTAGTTACGGGAGGGATGCTGCTCTACTCCGCTCACAAAGAGGAAAATGCTCCACACACTCATGGAGTTGTTCTAATACTGTCGAAAGAAGCACGAAATGCACTTGTAGGATGGGAATCTCATGAATCCAGAATTATCGAGGCATCCTTCAAGACAAATTAGGAGGGAATCACGATGAATGTTATCCAGTATTATGCACCCACCAAAGATAGCAACGGCGACGATAAAGATCAGTTTTACGAGAGGCTGCAATCGGTCATAGAGAAGTGCCCAGGAAAGAACCTGACAATTCTGATGGGAGATCTAAACGCTTAAGTCGGAATGTATAACACCGGATATGAAGATATAATGGGATGACATGGACTAGGCGAGAGAAATGTAAATGGGTCGTGATTTGCAAATCTATGTGCATTCAACAAAGTGGTTATAGACGGCACAATATTTCCACACAAACGCATACACAAAAGCTACATGGATCTCACCGAACCACACCACAGAGAATCAGATAGATCACATTTGTAACAACAAAATATTCCGAAGGACAATGGAAGATATGAGAACCAGAAGAGGAGCTGACATAGCTTCAGATCACCACCTGGTTTTGGTCAAGGTGAGACTGAGGCTAAAGAAGCATTGGACAACTGGGGAAACAGCATTACAAAGGTTCAATACAGCCTTCCTTCGATATACTGACAAAGTGAACCAATTCAAGATAATTCTCAGCAACCGGTTCCAAGCCTTACAGGATCTACTGTAAGAAGAAGAAACCACTATGGAGGACAACTGGAAAGGATCAATGAAGCACTAACTTCAACGTGTCAGAAGGTTCTGGGTCTCAATAAGCATCATAATAAGGAATGGATCTCTATGGGAACCCTGGACAAGATTGAAGAAAGGAGGGACAAGAGGACAGAAATTAACGACAGTCGAACACGAGCAGAGAAAGTCAAGGGACAAGCAGAGTACGCAGAAGCAAACAGGCGAGTGAAGAAGAGCAATAAAACCGGCAAGCAGAAATACATGGGAGAAATAGCAACGACCGTGAGAAAATCTGCAGGAGAAGGGAATATGAAACAACTATATGCTACAACGAAGAAACTATCAGGGAGATGTTGCAAACCGGAGAGACCAGTCAAGGACAAAGAAGGTAAAACAATCACGAGATTAAAGAACAGAAGAAACAATGGGCAGAATACTTAGAGGAACTGTTGAATAGACCAACCCCATTAAATCCACCAGACATGTATTCAGCACACACAGACCTTCGTATAGATGTCACTCCACCAACGATCGAAGAAATTAAGATGGCCATCAGACAAATCAAGAGCGGGAAAGCGGCAGGACCTGACAATATACCAGCTGAAGTACTGAAGTCAGACATTGAAGTAGCTGCAAACATGCCTCACCTTCTATTCAAGAAGATTTGGGAAGAGGAACAAGTGCCACTGGCACTGGAAGGAAGGATACCTCATGAAAATACCAAAGGAAGGAGATCTGAGCAAATGTGAGAATTACAGAGGCATCAGTTTATTGTCAGTACCAGGAAAAGTTTTCAATAGAGCGTTGTTGAACCGGATGAAAGACGCAGTGGGCGCTTGATTTCGAGATCAACAGGCTGTATTCCGTAAGGATCGAACGTGCACAGACCAAATTGCGACACTACGGACCATCGTTGAACAATCAGTTGAGTGGAACTTGGAAGATATGGAATCATTCATGTACCTGAGAAGCATGATTGATGAACAAGAAGGATCTGATGCAGACGTAAATACGAGGATTGGCAAAGCAAGGACCGCATTTCTACAAGTGAAGAACATATGGAACTCAAAACAACTCTCAACTGATTTCAAAGTTACTACTATTACGTTTTACATTTTCTAACCAGAGTCTAATGTCTGTTTGAGTAGATCTGTAAAATATTCTGAATTTCGATGAGTAATTTGTAAAAGTTCGTTGGATAATTTAGGTTTCTCTAATAATTTTTCACGAATTAACAATATCTAGTTTTAAATTTAAGAAAGTGAAAATTATGCAAATTTGATGAAAATTTAATTTTTAATCTTTCAGTAAATAAAAGACTATATCTGATTCTGAACTTGATCTAAAGTTCAAAACTACATTCAGATAGTGTTTACTTTCTTTGAATATTAGTGTTTTCAAATAATAATTATATTGTTTTATTTTTCTGCTTGAACAAAGCTAATTCCCTTTAATCATGTGCCAGTTAGTAAAATATATTACCGGATTTATATATGCTAGTATAAAGGAACCTATGTACGTATCTCCACTTAAGTTCAGTTAATTTGTCATTCAAATTTCTTCACCATTGTTTTAGATTATCAGTGAATGCCTTATAATTATTAATCGGGATATAACTAATCTATTTGCACTTTAGATTAAAACAGTTCAGTGCGAAATTAAGAAAAACTATGAATCCAAAACATTATGCATGTAATAACATAAACTTTCTGATTGAGATCATGAATCGATTGGTGTTAAACCACCATTGGAAACCTGGAAACACTGGAGGGCCGTTTCTTCTTAGTACGGGACTCCTCAACAGTACGCATTCACGATCCCACACATGAGATTTGAATCCAAGACCTTCGGTCTCGCGTGCGAACACTTAACCTTTAGACCACTGAGTCGGCATCCAACAGTGTCAATGTCTAACGTCAACCAACCCACGAAACTGCGCGACCATCTTGCATTGTCACAGGTAGATACCTATCTCTACCTGACACGGATTAACTCAACTGGTCATGGCTTCTCATTAGAACTCGGAGAATTTCCTCACAAACCTAGCGTTCGAGTGCGAAACCGAAGGTCTTGGGCTCGAATCTCATTGCGGGATCGTGGACGCACACTAATGAGGAGTCCCATACTCAGTGATCACCCTGTGTAGATTTCTCAGTCCTGTATAAGGTTAGTATCAACTCATTTACGTAGTTTCTGATTACGAAACTGATAGAACATTTATTTTATAAGATTGCGTATGTACCTTAATGATGATTTCAAGCAAGCTCAATGTTTTTAGATTAATTAATTAAAATAATCAAACGTTAATAAGCCGAGGACATTACTTAAGACTAGCACCACAGGACTAGACAAACATGACATTGATCGCTATCCAGTATTAAATCACTTATAAATATCCTATTTTGACAGGGTTTCAGTAGCTACCCGAATAGTTCAGCGTTAACGGATAAGATCATGAAGATGGTTGACATGGGCTTGAATCATAGAGTAAATATGATTTCCTTCACGGTTATGAATATCCTTTGTTGGCGAGTGCCAATTAGGACTCAATTAATTACTTCAAAATAATTAGAATGGTCGTTGGTTGAAATTATCTATTTGGAAAATATTTAACATCACGAACTGATTTTAATTAATCAACCAGGGAGTCTAAAGTAAATTTTCTCAGCCTTATTATCGGATTCCTTGACAATCCTCACCCACAAACTCACGAAAGATCGAATCACAAACATTTAGGCTTCACATTAAGTAAGTTATCTTCAAATCAACTTAGCTGGCATTCAGTGGTTTACTTTTTCAATCTCAGTCAACTCATGATTGCAAAAACGGTGTCAATGTCTAATTTCAGTTGATGCCGGCTCAGTGGTTTAGAGGTTAAGCGTCCTCGTGTGGGATTCTAGTCTCACATGTGAGATCGTTGATGCTCACTGCTGAGGAGTCCTGTACTACGACTAAACGGTCGTCCAATGCTTCCAGGTTTTAGATGGTGGTTTAGCTTAGATCGACTCGTGAATTCAACTGTGGAAATACTGCAATCTCCACAAATCAAAATTGTGTTTAAGATGATGGTATTATTCCTCAGCTGTAGTAACTTTTAGATCTCATAGCTACACTTACGCTACAAATTTTTAGGGAAAAGTTATTCTGTGCAGTATATAAATCAAAAAGTTTGTTTAACTACAAAACAATCTTGCTGGAGATATTACATTAGTAGTTTCTCTAAATGCTTGAGGTAAATCATAATGAGTTCATAGGCTTCAATGTTGTTTTAATTTTCAGTTGACATCAGTCAGATAATTATTGATAATAATGGAACATGAGAACAGCTTTTTTGTTCTTGTATGCTACTCCTTCACAGTAGACACATCCGTAAGACTATAATATCATACAGTAATTTGGTTAAAAATAAGTTCATTGGGATATATTATTTATTCGTTAAGTTTTCATTGTCTTGCTGGATATTATTACAATAACCAGACTATTGAGATCATTAGTCATAGGAAATACTTGCAACCCAAGTAAGCAATTGAATCAATCTCATGCAAACAGAAAGAAGAAACGACAGAAGGTGAGACGAACACTGTCTAAAAAAACCTCTCCAATTACGAAGAACAGTAAATCAAACAAAACGGCAGAAAATTTCATCATCGTCTACTTGAAAACCGATTGGCTTTTGAACGCCACAACATATCTTTACCTATATCAATACATATAGACAACTGTAGAAATATGTTCGACTGAGGAAAACATTGGAATCTTTGACTGAAGCATCACAAAGCAGACTACAAAATCTCTAGAACCTTTACACTCAGTTCAGACAATAATCAATAAACATATCAAAATCTACCCAATTTATCTACCAGTCAGAAAAGTTATGTACAGCCATCAGATCAATAATCAAGTCAGGGAAAAATACAATCGAAATAAATCTACAGGCAATGACAAGGTACGTGTTGACAACTAATGATCAAAGGTAAAGAAAACAAAACATGCTACTGTGGTGTGATCTACTTATATCTATATAAGTAGTATATGGTGTTGGTCAGATATAGAATGTATTTTCGCAGAAGACCGATGAAGAAAGAACTGAAATGAAGCGCAATTGTTTGGAAAATGCATGAGCAATGGAATTATAGAAGATACAGTGAAGATTGAAACAATTGGTTGTTAATTTGCAAATTGAATGTTCATTGTTTGGTTATCAGAATTTACTGAGATAGTCTGTAATCTTTGCTTAAATACATTCGATTGTCCCCAACCAGTGTTCTGTTCACTACACTACTAGTAACCTGTAGATAAATTTCCATAGGTCTTTTATGTCTTTAGTTTGAACTGATGATGTCGTCTAGAAAGACAGTGAAAGGATGATTGAATTAATAAGCTCAGAGAAAATAAGTACAACGAAATCATCCTGCTAAGCTACAAATCGTTTATATTTCATAGTAAAGATAAAACCTTTAGCGGAGTGTCATGAGGTTCAGTTGTTTACATTTAACCCCCTAAACTGATATTATACTTATTATCTAGAGTTAATTATAGAATTACTATTTCAGTTACAGAATAAATGTCTATTTCTCAAAATATACAGATTCCAAGTAAAAGGACTTCAAATTTAGTAATCAGTAAGTTTATGATTATTATATATGTGGAGAAATATTCGTACAGTTTTAAAGTAATTTTCATTGTGAACATTGTATGCTTTCTCTCTTTTCTACTTTAAGAGTAAACTGTATGCTTCAAAAATAGCAAAGTTAAACAACTTACTTTTAA
Organism: Schistosoma rodhaini; assembly: GCA_944470415.2. Taxonomy (NCBI): domain Eukaryota; kingdom Metazoa; phylum Platyhelminthes; class Trematoda; order Strigeidida; family Schistosomatidae; genus Schistosoma; species Schistosoma rodhaini. The sequence goes on from OX104044.1 coordinate 14,274,004, forward strand.
TCAATGGGTAAGTTTATTTATTTATTTATTCTCTTTTAGAATGATCTTTCATTGATTCTGATTTACATACATTTTGAGCACAATCGTACATAACTAATATCCATCACTTATTATTTAGTTTCAAATTATATGATTTTATTGTTTAGTTAAACACAGTAGATACTTGATTAGTCTGAAAACAATTTAAACATGTCTATATATATAAATTTATTGTATTCATAAACACGGTATATGCAAAATTCCTAATCCGCTTAATATTGTTTGTTTGAATCTTCTTATTGATGTTTTTAGGACTGCAACTGGTCAGTCTCTAATTGGCATATGTGCATACTGTGTGTATTGCCTCGATATAGCCTAAATTCACAAGCATGGTAAGCAAAGATCAATAGTGGCTAGCAGTAGAATCCAGGACGCGCGTTTCGTCCTATTTGGGCTATCAGGACTCAGTGGCCAAGTGGATAACGCGATGGCGTTTGAAGCGAAAGGTACTGGGTTCGAGTCCCAGAGTGAACATCAACTCTGAGATGCAGGTACATCCAGCTGGCGAGTCCAAATAGGACGAAACACGCGTCCTGGATTCCACTGCTAGCCACTATCCATCTTTGCTTACCAAAACTCCTAATGTTCAGCGTCCATTTTTCTCAAATGCAGGAACATTTAGTGTGCAATACAGACAATCTTTGTTAAGTTTGCAAGGCATCTATAGTTTGACGGTAATTATCTGACAATTCTAGAGTACTATTCCTTGTAAACCATAATAACATAAAAAATACCACCAATTTTAAATGAAAATGGTAATTAAAACCATATAAATAGTTTGAAAGTAAATTTAAAATCTTGTAGTTATCTTGTCTAATCTCCAAATGTAAACGTTGACTGGAAATTTAATGATTTTTCATGAATTCCGGTAACGTTACGCGATGACTTCCATTTTTGATTCTGTGATCAAATAAGTGTTTTCTCTGAAACATTTATTGCATGAAGTAATAATAATAACAATAATAATATTTTCACCAAGATTGAGAAACACACATTAAAAATCATATTGTTTGTTACGGAAGATGGTTTGATAATAACTGAAAGATTTTTTATGGTGATATAAACGCATGCAACACTGATGGATAGATGAAAATGAAATTGTACAGTGTGCACAAGGAATGCCAGCTCATCAGGCTGAACTGTTAAAAAAAGACATCAAAAGGATGACAAGGCTGTCCAGTAGATGAGACTTTTTCATGTAACCAAAATAACACTCTTATGTACACAGTGCTGAACAGACGAATAAACGTCATTAAAAAAATTATAACAACTCTCCTGCAATCAATATCGATTATGGTTAATTTTGGTTAAGCCCTTTTGTTAACTTACTTAACAGACAAAGTTGTTAGAACAGTAACAGCTCGTTTATTTCTTTGATCTATGATGATCACTATCTTATGTGTATAAACGTGTTGCTTGATCACATGACAGCCTATGCACATTGCTTAAACATCGCTCAGTGAATCATTATATATATATATATATATACTCGAATCCTATTGTTAGACTTTGCCTTACCTTGGTGTGCCCTTGTGCGATTGAAGTATAAATTCGCCTTTGTATTCGTTCGCACACATATGTTCGCCTTTCTGCTTGAAATCCGGTTGAAGTGCTTGTAGCTTTGTTATCTGAGCTATCTGCTAGTGAACTGTAGTCGTCGCATCTTATTGCATTCTGATTTCAAGCGCCATTGGGGTTTATGTAATAACGGCTATCAAGGTGATTGATTAACGAAGCTAAGCCACTACAAATCATTTAACAGTGAGTTAAACAATGAAATAAAGACGGCCTGCTTGAATATATGGGCTACGTGTTACTGCCATCTAGATATTTCGACAAATTATGTGTCTTTTGTTTGTTTCAACAGATCATTATGTCAACTAATTGCACAACCTATTCAGGTGCGTTTGTGAAAAGTTCATGACTTTTCTCTGTACAAGTTAAGAAAGAGTACAATCAGAGACATTGTGATTGATGGCAATATACATGAAACAGAATGTACATTATTCAGATCTCAATTTCTGAACTGCTAACATCTTAATTGGCGACCACTCAATATTTATCGTCAGGTTTCATCAAGAAACGGGAACCTGTTGAAATACTTTGCTCTGAGAATTCTATATTGTATCAAAAAATGTAATATTGAATAAAGCTAATAATAAAATAAATAAATAAGCTATGCATCATTCACTTCCCAAAAGTATTAATCCCTTATTATCTGATGTAATTCTTACCGCATCACATGTATTACGATGCTATCACAATTAAGTCTTCAACAGATGATCTGACATAGTTTCTTACTTTCCACTATAGTTATGATCATCCACATATTTTATCTGGACAAGGTACTATTGGTGTAGAAATCTTAGAGCAAGTTCCTGATGTGGATGCTATTATTGTACCAGTTGGTGGGGGTGGTTTATTAGCTGGACTTTGTGTGGCAGTTAAATCTATTCGACCAGAAGTTATGATAGTTGTAAGTTGATTCCATCGAAATACCTACTCATGATCATTTTAAAATGTAGTAAAGATATTCAGTTTTTTTAATAGAATAAGGTAATCTCTCATGTTATTACTGAAAGATTCAAGTGTCAGTAGGGTGGTTCTGTTGATACTATCTTTAAAAATGGATCGTTTACCCGTGAAATTCTCATTTTCCTTGTGAATAGTATCATGAGTGTAAACTTTGAAGTGAAGTAAGTTATGAGTTTATTTTTTCAGGGAGTTTTTTTAATTTTTGTTGGAAGTAACTGGTCGTTAGTTGAACTAGTATTTATATAGATACGTTTATGATTTATAATTCTGAGAAACTTACTAATCATAATGGACTTCATTTGTGCTATATCATTAAAGGGAACTAAATGTGAATGAAAAGTAGTTCTACTGATTACATTCAAGTATTATACAGAACCTTTAAAACGGAGGGATTATCGTTTTTTTTTTCTTCACTATGAAGTTCTATATCATCGCATTAGTCGGAAGAAATTTCTTTTTATGTTAAGTACATTTTCAAGTTATTTTTAGCAATACTGTACTTGACCGGTTAGTTATTAAAAAACAAAAAGTAGTTGAAAGTGTTACTTTTATCACGATTTACAATGTTTTCTACCTTCTGTCTACATTAATTATAAAACTTCGAACAAATTCAAATACAGGTTGGTCTGTCAGTTTCGGAAAAACATCAAAGAACATGGTTGTCAACTCCAATATTTACTGCTAAAAAAATTTAGGCTAAAATTCGAAATAATCTTATAAGTTCTATCAAACTAAGATATAATGGAAGTAATCGATTGATGACAGAACTAGTTGAGGCATAGTCCTAGTTTTTATTCGAGTCACATGGACTCTCGTGTTGTGATTATATAATTGGAGGTAAAATGAATAATGATGAATTATAATTGTAGCCATTTAAATGAATGGAATGTATTTGTTTAGTGTCTGATAAATAAATTATGGTATAAGCAATTACTTTTATATTGAATATTCTTATAATCAATTAAATGGAAAATTAACTTGTCTTGGTAATGAAAATCTTTATAATGTTATTATCTTATATGAATTTTAGGGTGTAGAATCTAATCGTTGTCCTGGTTTTCATGAAGCTATGCTCGCTGGTAAACCAGTCTACACAGAAAACTGTCAATCATCTGCAGATGGTATAGAATTCTTTTAATATTATGTTTTGTCTGTAATCAAACAAATTGCCAGTAAATTTTTATCTCTCTCATCTAAATACTTATATCACACATATTAAAACGTCATGTGGTTTAATTTTCTAATCAGTTAACATGGTTTTATGTACTACATTGAAATTCTTTGACAAAGTTCTTAAATCTATTCCTCACTTGGAATCAAAAATGCATCTAACTCCTTTACTAGGTATTCAGTGCAAACAAGCACTGTTATGCATGCATATTTTACTGCTGTTATGTACGTATCAACTCTGTTTGGTTCTCAGCCATAATCACATTATTATTATTAATCTCGATTGATTATGTAGCTTATTCACTAGGGCTTTATTATAATTCAACAGTGTTAGTTCAGTTGACATTTCCCATAGAAATAATGTTGTTATACCAGTGAACTGAACATAACTCCCAACTTATGGTTCAGTAAATCAACGTTAATGATAACCTAAACGTATTCTTACTGATTTTCAGTGAACACAGCTGAATTGATACAGGGGACATAATTATCCCAATGAATGAAAGTTCCCATTTCACATTAAATGAAGATTATATTGAAATGACAGAAAATGTTGACTCAAGTATTGTCATCTTTTTGTCTAATCGTATTAAATACTCTCGAAAATCATTGGGTAGTGAAATCTTGAAAACGTATTTCACTTGATTTATTCATACATAGGAATCACAGCAACTTAGGACTATTCTTATTTTCCGTATATATTTTCTAATCTCATTTAGTTCGACTGTTATAGTAAGTAATCTATTGAACTAAATTAGTTTTGTTTAAGACGTAGATCAGCTTACATCAGAGTTTTCATGATGTAATTAAAATCTCTAGAATAGTTCTTTTACCAGTTAAGTTTTTTTGCACGTTCTAAAGCTTCATTAGATTTTTAGAATTCCCTTCATTGTCAGATAACCCTAGATCTAGTTTGAAATCACAGTATCTATTTTATGAGTTGATGAGCATTTAGGAACTGAAAAAAGATTGAAGAAAAGCATCACTGTAATGCCAACATAAATAATCTTCATTGTTTCAGCTACTAAAGTTTTTCCGTCATTGCTACAGTGTTGTATATCAAATGAGCTCTAAGTTTATCTTACGAAGATTATATAATATCATTATAATGATTATTTTACATTTCTTATCGACATCATACAATATAGTGATTAATTACTGGGGAAATGTGGTCGAAGTCATAACCATTATTTGTGATTAGCTTTTATTTTCCCGTTAACTGTGATGTAGATTTCTTAATAGCAAATATATGCTCGTATTTAATACTGAGCATTCATTGGTTAATTTCTAATGTCCACTATATTAGGTAAAAAAAGTCCTCTACCTAATGTCTTAACATCCATAGTTCTTTGAGTAATTTCAATCACATAGATGGTTTATATCCTTTAGTATTATCATCATATTTTAGACTAAATGTATTATTTGTTCTTTCGTTAGGCCTGGCTATTTCTGTGGTTGGTGTGAATTCATTTGAAACAGCTCATAAATTGGTTGATAAAGTGATAACTATCGATGAAACATATATCTATCGTGCAGTTGTTCGTTTATTAGAATTTGAGAAATCAGTTGTAGAATGTTCTGGGGCTGCTTCATTAGCTTTAATTATGGCAAATGTTTTGCCTGAATTAATCGGAAAAAAGTGAGTATTTGGATTTTCGGAGTATTACACTAAATTTGATTTTATGGACCATGCCATGTTGGTAGCATTCCAATTTTTCTAGTAAACATACGTTCCACCTAAGTCGCAAATCAAGGAAGAAGATAGTCTGACATTGTCAGGGTAAGCTATAAATATACATTATGTTAGTGCTCCCGTTCTTCAGTTAACTAATGTATCCAATGCAACTAACTGGGATAGAATTCGAACGTGTTTTTACTATCAAATTTAAATTCAGTCTTTGGAACCGCATATTCGAAAGGAAATATGCCAGCCATCTTATCTCTGAGACTAACTACAATGTGGGTATAAAAATGTCAAAGCTGTCTACTATACTGAAAATATTCTGAAACATCTGACTATTAAAACAAACTTGGGGACTGATATGACAACTATCTCTCACTAGCTTTATTCAAATACTGAAAGTATATTCAATCTGTATCCATAGACCTCTTATAGAGACTAGCAAGCCCTGTGACTTTACGTATAAGTAATATAAACGTTGAGCTACTCTTACGTTATTTTGTAATATTTCTAATCAATTGTTCGTCTGAATTATTTAGTTAGGAGACCCAACATTCGAACTGAAAGACGAATGATTGAATAATACCTAGCATGGGAGAGAAGTCAAACGACTATTTAAAGTGATTTGATGGAAATTGTTGTAAAATCCACACAAAAATTTACTAACTCTGTCAACTAATATCAAATTGTTCTCATTATTCCTTATGTTTTAGAGTTGTATGCATTTTAAGTGGAGGGAATATTGATATTTCAACACTAAATCGTGTTATTGATAAAGGTTTAGCACTTGAAGGTCATCTTTGTCGATTCATAGTTGTTTTAAATGATCGACCTGAAAGTATTTCAGAACTATGTCTAATTTTGAACGATATTGGAGCTAAGTAAGTTAATATATTGGTTGCATTATTTCTTAAACTTATTATCATTAGTAATTTGTAGTTTCGAGATATTAGCTCAATTTTTACCATATTCAGTTTTTCAATTTAGGATTGCCAGACAAGTGAAACACCAAGTCGATATTTTGTTGAGTGAGTTTTCCGACTGAACTGTAATTTCACTTTAGTTATTTTAGGATGCACACTGCCTTTTTTTAAATTGACAATGTTCTATGGGGACTTTTAAACTGCTTAAATAATTAGTCCAGTCAATCATTCAAAAATTCTTTCTAATAATTAGTCACGTTATCTTAGTTTGACTTTGGAAATGTTGTGCAATGAAATTTCGTTCATTGAATTCAAGGTGGTACGATTTATGATGAACCTAAAAATTGTCCATTTACTATTTAGGTTTAAAATTCGTTTGAATAGTGTATTAGTCCTTGATATTTGCTCATTGTAACATTGATAAGTGTTTATCTTGAAATTCGTCACTTTTATTTGCTAGTCACCTTCCTATTTGACTATGCGAGTACGTTATATAAGTCAGTTAATTTACATTTAAATTAATTGCCCATTACATACATACTTAAAGATCGTAAACAATTTAAGCGGGATTATGAGTAGTTAAGGAGTTCAATTTACACAAATAATTGATTGACTAGGTTCATACCAGATTAATTAAAATACTTGTTACTAGCGTATCTTGTAGTTTGGTTTAATAACCTATTAACATAAAAACAATTACCCAAGTTCATAAATCTATTTTTCCATCAACTAATTCTTCATGAATTTTTACTTTTCCATTTTTATATCCATAGCATAAAAGACATTAGTCACGAACGTATTTGGTCAACATCAGGTATACTTCAAGTTCAGGTGAAATGTACTTGTGAAATACAGGATGCTTCACATACAACTGATTTAGAGCATGCATTGAAAACAAAATATAAACATGTTATTTGGTGTCAGAATGAACTTATGATAACATATTAGTATTTTCATACTGAAATTAACTAATTACAACTATGAATGAATCATTGAGTTTCTTTCAGTATAACATTTACATACCCTAAACGCGTTCATATGAGTGCGGGGGGGGGTATAACCTCAAATTTGTGCGTAAAAGCTCATCAGTGTTTATAAAGTAAACAATCATACTGAACTATTGTTAATCCTTTTTCTAATCAGATTTATTTGTCATTTTAATTTAGTTTACGAATAGAAAGGGATAGTACGGTTTTGCATAATAAAATCTTTTTCATAAACATAATTGTTACTTTTAAAACAAACATGGAATATGAACCAAATTGTTTGACTGGTTATAATGTATGAGCATGATGTTCCTTGAAAAAAGGATCACCTTATTTCTAGTGATGTTCGGTAGAGAGGTAGTTTTCAACAGTTCAGTCCCAGTTTATGTGGATATTCGTCAATATTTGAACGAAAGGTTTCAGCAAAATTAAGTGCCAAGTGTATAGACGACGATAGATGTCGAAATAATATTTGAATTAAGTTCAGCGATTGAAATTTAAGTAATTCCAACATTTCATCTACCACACTGGTTCAATGGTCTTCAGTAGAGTACTCAAGATCAAAATTATCAAAGGTTAATAAAATTATTTTAAATCTTATTTATTGATAATAATTTTGGTTGTTGAAGGTCGGGCTAGTTTGTCACGTAAAGCATCGCGATCATTGAAATTTGAATTTTCAGGATTATTTCAAATATAAGTTTTACATATAATGCCATCAAATTTCATGTTTGAATTCTGTTCAACGTACTTCATTTTAAGAAGCACGATAGTAGTAGTATTACTAATCCTCAATGTGATTAAGATTCCAGTATTTCAAATAGTATTCCAAATATAACAGCCATTCATTGGAAAAACTCTGAGCAATAAAGAAAATGTGTTAAGTTAATGTATTTTGATTTATGTCTACTTCTAATATGCATAGAAGTCCTGCTAAATTAAAAGTAACACTACTTTTCATTCGACAATAAACTGACAGAGGTATACTTCAAGGGGATATAATGATTAGAATTTCTACATCTCGTTTCACAAAATACATCATTTTTAATGTAGTAACGATGTTTAACGTTGCATGTCTAGCTTCCAACTTTCCTCAGTGTGTAAAGTTTACAGACAATATCTTCAAATGACGAAATCTCAATGCGTGTTACGAAGCCAGAAATCATGGTAAAATCGCTGAATATTTAAATTCTTAAGGCTCAGATCCACACCATTTAATCACTGACAATGCATTAGTTATCAACAGATATAAATTAACGATATTGGAATGCAAAAAAAATTCCACACTAATTTTTGCCAAAAAGATATATTTTGATGAAGAAAGTAATGTGTGTTTTGTAACGAACCTGTATATGAATAAATTTCAACAGATATAAAGGCGGAATATTTCAGCAATAAAATGTTACCTCTATATATCCTCGGCTAGGGTTATTATCGATTGAAATACTGCAGTATTTTTTTGAACCTTAGTGCAAGCATACGAAATACATAGGTAAAGTATAGTAAGAAATCATTTGAGTTGTTAATTAAATGAGAAATCGATTGAAAATCAAACAAGATATCGAATCATGCATTTCTACTTATCAATAAAAAGTAATGTATTCAACCAAGTACCGGTGTTGCTTGTTACGTAATGTAGTACAATATACAGTTTACCAATCAAGACAGTAATCACTCCGACCACATAGATACAGATATACAGTTCGGAAATTTACATAGTTAGACCAGGGACTTAGTTGTAAATTCTGATCAACAACCTGAACATTTGAAATCAAATCTTGTAGACTGTGGTTGCCAGTATGAAAACAGTAGACCTAACTACAAAACATTTTTACAAAGAAGCATGAATAAATTGCTTACATACTTCTAAGGGATGAAACGTTATTGATTACGAAACCTGACAAGGGTTTACGAGCTTTTCTTGTGAATAAGAGTGATGATATTGACAAAATGGGTACCACTTTAGATGACATTAAAATTTCAAAAACTAACTGACTGAATTGATCTCAATAATATGATAGAGAATGAACAAACCAGATCTTTGAAGGAGCTCAGAGACCAACAGATAGCTTTATCAGGTCTATATGAAATGACCAGATCTGTGGGAACTCATCTGCCAAGATTGTAGAGATTACCGAAGGTGCACAAACCGAGTATACCGTTGAGATCAATTTTTGATATATATAACTCTCCATATCGTAATATAGCCAAGTGGTTGGTAACTATTAAAACCATTCCACGAAAAACGTGTAAAGTATAGTGTTAAGGATGTTCTTCAATTTGTTGACAAGATCAAAAGGCAAATACTATGGAACAAACGATGGTGTCTTTGGATTTAATATCATTGTTCACAAGTGTTCCAGTCATTAGGACTTAAATATATGTATGTAAACAACTTGGAAAAAACGAAATCGTAACTATTATTCCAGAGTGAATGCAGCTACAGAAATATTAATCCAGAGGCCATGCAGAACGTTCCGGAAATCATTCAACTCTGAAGAACTTCGACTAATGTTTTCTACGCGTTCATCTGTGAGACCGAGGCTAAAAGATGAATAATCTAGAATGACCAGCCCGTTTTGTATTTATCAATTCTATTGCTGTTGGTTGGAGTTTTAATAACTTACATTCTCGTGCTCATCAACACCTCCCAGCGTGGCTAAGTAAAAATCTAGTTAAGGAAGAGAATAGCTCAATAGTTGATATTTGACCTGATATTTAATGACTGAGATGACAAAGTTACAATGAATGGATGTTTCTTATATATGTAATTCAGATTATGTAGTGATTAAAATGATGGAATGAGTGTAAGTGAATTTAAACTACAAACTATGACACATACAACCGTTGTATTTAGGTACGAAATCTACTGTAGTAAAGTTTCTTATTGTTAGTACACTTTTAAAGATCATCATACATTAGGACTGAATGAGATTTTTATCCATATAATAAAGTTGTCAGTCATGTTTACTGACTGCTCTATGGTTGATGCTTTGTATTCTCCAAATTGTTTCGCAAACTTAAATGATTTTTACATAAACAAGGTATCTACAAACAAGAAAATCTCTGTTTTCTTTATTACGGCTTATACCTACAGAGTGGTGATAATTCTCTAGATAAGGGAGGTTTGAAAAGTAGATGAAGCAGGGACTAGACATAGTTCTGTTGAAAAGCTATACTTCAACAATACTCTCATTTTCACACAATAATTCTAGGTTCCAAAATGATGTATATCGTGTAGTGATTCACAAATCAAAGTGATTAATCGGAAGTCAACAGAGTTTATGAACTAAGGCTCTCTTCATCCGACTCTCGGTTCGATGTTAAATGTATACCATAAAATCTGAATATGTACTTTCCAGTGGATTCATAGCTTAAACCTTTGATGTTTGGTTAGCTATGTATGAAATATTCTGTAATTCCTTTGTTAAGAATACTGAGGACCAGTATTATTAATAACATTGATGTATACCAAGTTAGCTTATATAAAGTTTAACCCAAAAATACGTAGTAATTGAGGTTGGGTTAAAGCTGGTGAAGAATTATTTATTTAACCTCAAACCAACAGTTCAGTAAATATGAAAAATGATTGGTGTCAATGATATTTCTGTTATCAATATTCAAGCCAAAGGAATTGGTGTGTTTTTCTATTAACGTAATCCTTTTTTACAAGAAAGACAAAGCTTTTTAGTAAGTGATCACTACAAAATGGGCAAATAAATGTTAAGAAATGAAGTATCTGCATTCAGTTCCAGATTACAGTCATTTAAATAATAGTGTAAATTCACCGGTTGTTAATTCCATTATGCTTCATATGACATTCCCAAGTCAGAGCATACAGTTTTCTTGCCATGTAAATTTCCGTTATTTTCAAATAATCCTTTTCTAGTTGAAGTTTATTCAAATAAGAATTGTGCATATTACAATTTATATGATGGAATGGTTACTAGTAAACTAAATGCAGATATTTATGCCCACAATTTTCACTGATATGATAATAATGTTAATACTGTCTAAGCTGTCCATTTTATGTACAGAATGAAGAAATGAGATTGAAAGTGTTGTCAATAAATCTGAAGGAGAATGACAACACATTCAAGCATCAAGAATATTATAAGCAAAGATCTTTGCTTATAAAGCTTGTGACTTAAGGCAATATTGAGGCAATCTGCACAGTATGCACATATACCAATAAGAGACTGATCAATTGCAGTCCTAAAAAGATTCAAACAAACAATACCAAGTGAATTCATAAAAAGTATTCTTAACAACTTTTGTTTTGACTTATTATTTTATTAAATAATCTATGGAACGGTTAGATCAATTCAATTTGGTTCAGGAATTTCCAAGTACCCTCATTAGTGTATCATATAGTTAAACGTATGTGCTACATGGAACTTATTGAGCAAAATATAGTTTTCACAATACTTCAACTGCCTTCAAGGGACTGAGGACTTATATACAAGCCACTTTATCCATTACTTCTAGCCTATGATGAATCTAATGCAATACAAATTAACTTGAGGCATAGCCAGTGTAGCACAGCTGAAGATGTGGAATGAAAAACACGTTTGTCATTAACTTTAAAACTTTAGTTGGAGGTCTTAATAAATCATATTACTCAACATGTTTATTAGACTCATTGAACGAACTAAATGATGTCTTGTATGAAATATACTTACATAACAACATGTTTACTGTTTGTGAGTTAAAGTTAGCGAATAAATTTTCCCACTACACAAAAAGTGAACACCTGAACACATTGAACACTTATTTTGATATCATTTAAACTAACCACCATTTTTTCTAAGATTATTAAACATTATCTTAACATTTACTGAGGAGGTAAGAAACGCGGATCGTCGTTCTTTCACTGTCAATCCAGAACGATGAGGTTAGAGTTCAGTGGTAGAGAATGTAAAACTCTATTAGTTTACGTGATATACCGACTGAGATAAATCTTTGACGGATACCTTCTGCATAAAGACAGTTTTTTTCAGCGTGTCATTTGTTGAACATTGTATGCTATTAATGGAAATAAGCAATCTTGTAATATGAAATAATATGACCAGTGGAGAATCAACCTAAAGGGATACCTCAATGCTGTGATTTTTGTCGAACAAGTAGAATTCATTTAATTTAAAAAGGCTTTTAAAAATATTAAATAGATAATACGTTCTAGTCATCAGAAATTGTTTTTAAGTTATATGAAATCCGTCACAGGTAACTTCGGGTGGGTGAAGTAGTCACTATTAATTACTGTCTATTATGATTCAATTCAAACACACTGGTAATTAATTATTTATTTGAATTCAAATAGATTACCTTAGATGTGCTTTGATGGACTAATTTTTCCTACAAAAGCCAACAGTTTCTTCATATTCACGGAAAAATTAGACCGCAGATTATCAGTGAGGAACTGTCCTAAAGTACTGTATTCACAATACCGCCATTTTTATTCAGTAAGCAGCATTTAAACTAATCAGATCTTGTGCCCAGGCCAATTGTAGTGTGACTCTGGATGAATAAACAATAGTGAGTTTGCGAAAATAGTTCAAACTTTATTTTCCTGTCGCTGAATAGTTACTCTGCAAAGTTGATACGTTCCTAGTTATGAAAAGACAAAGACATTACTTCTCTCAATTCCCCCCTTCTATGTGATTTAGGATTAATATCATTCATAATTTGTAATCTTGCTGCAGGATAATCATTCGAAAATCGGGATGTTTAAGTTTATTTATTTATTTATTTAAACACATAAATATTGATACAAAAGGGCATCAGATACATATGCGCCACACAAATCTCATTTGATTTGTGTGAGGGCTGTAATACTATTCGGGTGCCCAAACCGAAACAGGTGGTTTTCTTAGGGGGCCCCACACCCGGAGTCTTTGACCCAAAAGTCTGATCCACAAGCAGTGGAGTATCGTAAGGAGATGCAGTCCCGTGGTTTGAAATCAGGGTTTTCCAACTCTCCTGAGTGAACTTTCCGTGTACACCAGCCCTGTTAGAGCACCGGACATTCGTTTTTCGTCCTCTTAATTTTGTAAACAATACCCCCGCCGCGAGAACACAGTGAGTAGGACTTCTCTGTCAGAGGCTATATACGCGTGTCCATGTGAGAACATTTCGAGAGGGAGAGAGGACTCTCCCCACTCTCGGCCGTACCAGGGCATCTTAAAGTATCCTAAGATCATATCTTATTGGCTTACCTGAAGAATGGGCTTAAGTTTGTAACATATATTTCATGTATATGAATATCATATCAATTTCTTAACATGATTTTTGATTCAGTAAACTATCAATAAGCTTAAATCTATTAAAGTATTTTTTCAATTCACTTAGGAAGTTGGTTAAAATTCACCTTAAAATAAACTAGTTTATTTAAGAATTAATTTAACCTTTATGCTAAATACACATTGTATAATAAAATCTCATATGATATGAATTATGGGTGGTTAAAATCACTTGTTACCAATTCGTTCAATTTTAGTTATTGTAAATAACCGAAATTTTGATTAAATTTCACTACCGTACTGAATTATTATATATGGACGTTTATGTTTAAGAATTTTATGAAGGGAGTCAGTAGCTGCATCAGATATTTGAGCCTTTTCTTATTTAAAATTAGTTTATTAAGTGAATTAATAATCAAAATTGTTAGTATTACATTCAATAGACTATAAACTAGCAAATGCTACAGTCTAACAGGTTAAAATGTACTGTAGATCATTCAAATAATTAGAGTATTGCTTGTTACGCTATCCAGATGACCTATATTAAACATTTACTAAAGTGTTTTAAAGAGAATTAGCAAATACTAAATACTAAATTGATTTTCTTAGTTGAATCCTGGGAAATCATTTTACAATACATACTAAAAGTTTATGTATTAAGTAGTTCGAAACCAACCAGAAAATTTGTTAGACCACTTAAAAACCTTAGAAAATTCCTATACATAGACATATATATGGACATTGAGAATGTTGTTGTTGAAATCAAGAAATTAATTACTTCAGACTTAATTCCTCCAAGTTTACCCAACAATTAATGTTCAGAAGAAATTCCAGGGAATTTTTTCATTAGCGAAATTTAATTTTTCCCTTTTTTGGTTATATCATGATCATAAATGAAATAAGTTCCAAAAATAATTGGTGTAAAAATCTAGTTCGAATACAGGAATCAAAATTACAAGTCATTCATTATCCTGAAAAGTACACAATTTTCACATGATCATTAAAGTGATTGAATTACTATTGTTACGTAAACCTGAATCACATTATATACAAATATTCTAGTTTGTTGTAGTTCAGTAAATTGAGATGAAATGTTAAGGATTATTTATGCTTGAAAAAATGATTTAAATGATGATTGAATATGTAAACTTTTGGTTTTCCATTATAAAACTTGATTTAAATAGACTAACGACAGAATTGAGGAATGGTTATCTTCTAACCCAGTTCTCGACTAGTTTAGGATTGATATGGGGGGGCAATTTATTTCCTGTTAACTACATTGAGTTAATTTTTTGAACATTTGTTAATGAACAGGTTTCTTCAGAGTGTTAATTTCGCATTATCTAAGGTTTACCTTTTATCATACGATAGATATCAAAATCTGTGATCCATTTTTGATTTCATTCACATCTGTTGGGTTCATTACTAGGCATTTTAATTCTCAATAATTAGAAGATGAAATTGTAACTGAATGGTACAGATCTAATATTTTTCATGATCTGTGCTCAAATCTACCTTTAAAATGAATATTACCATTGGAAATATGGTTCCTGACATAATTGTAAGAAATTATTCTCAAAATAGTTCTTATTCTCCGATTCTTATATGCTTCTTATTTTAAACTTTTCTGTTTCAATTGAATCTGTGTAACTTCGCTAAGGTTGGGAAGACATCACCTGTAAGGAAATCTCAACGAATTGGTCTACGTACAAGCACTATTTTTAATTTTTTCCATCTTTCGTTAAAGATTACCAGACTTTTCACGTTTTATATCATTTGACATCAAACAATTACAGCTTTAATATTTTACAAATTACTACTTGTCTGTGTCATACTTTGTAGAGATTGTGGAATCTTCGTACTTTTTGAAACATGAGCTGATCTTTGTTATATCACTATTGGAAACCTGGAAGCAACAAATAGGCGTTTCTTTCTAGCATGGGACTTTTGAACTGAGCTCAGAAACTTCTGTCTCGAGTAAGGATATCTAAGCTACAGACCACTGCGACGGCATCCAACAATGTTAATATCTAAATTGGGTCAATTTTCTAAAGATTAAACGTTCACGTGAGAAATCTAAGGTCTTGAGTTCAGTTTCCCGATGAGAGGTCATGGATTTTCACTTCTGAGGAGTATCACGCTAGGACAAAATGAACATCCAATGCTTCCAGATTTTAAATGGTGGTCTGACTAAGATTACATAGTGGTTTAGGAACTATGAACAGTTTTAATTCATAAATATTGTCGGAATGGAGGTTTATGGGGATTGTAGTTATTTAATATTTGAATTCATGAGCGTTATAGTACTTCCAGGTTCTCCATAGTTGTCTGGCTTAAATCGACTCATGAATTCAACTATCATATATATTAGCTGTTTGAATCTTCACATTGATGCTTAGGAATTTGATTGATCAATCTATTTTGGTATTCATCTATCCTGTGAAGATTACCTTGTTATTGTCATTCTGTCACAAGCATTTATCTCTGCTTAAAATACTTTTGGCTGAATGACAATATCGAGGCAATCTGAATATGATAAATGAATGTCAAAAGAGACTGGTCAATTGCAGCTTTAACCAGCTCAGCATCCAACAAGATAAAGTGATGGCGTCTGAGGTAAACAGTACAGATCTCAAGTCCCGTGGTAAACATCAACTCAGATACAGATACATCCTACTGACGAGCCCAAACAGGAATGAAACGTGCGCCCTGGATTCCTTTGCTACCTACAATCCATCTCTGCTTAGTATGAATGTTCCTGTCTACTTCATACTAAATTGGTATTTACAGTCAGTGCAATCAATACTGTCCTCTCATCTTTTAGTGGGTGTGTTCAAATATTGTTACTTGTGAGTTTGTAGTGCAATACTTGCTATGTCGTTCCCAAAGCTACAATAAAAATAAGACGTTTATAAATATCTTTTGTGATTGTAGAAAGAAACTTGAAGTCATTGTTATCATAATTTTAATTAAGCCTGTTATATTTTTGTACATCTATTATTACAGTAAATTTCCAAATTTTCTAGCTCTTCAAAAGTATACTACTATTGAGTAGTTTACGTTTTTTTTAGAAAGTTTATATATACATTGTCTTCACTAAATAATTTTTATAATGGAATCCTAACATTAAAAAAGAGTAATCTATGTAATCATACCGAGTGCATCTCTTACTTATTTAGGCCTAAATTTCTATAGATGTGTATCGTTCCTTAGGAGGATTAAAGAATAATAAATATTTGAAAAAAGGTAATGTCACAAAAATATGTTAAATAAGTATAATCTTTAAATAAAGGTGATATGATTGGATGAGAAATTTTAATCCATCATTTACGGTGCGTAAGGTGGATGTTGCAAGTTGATTCACACTTTTCTATCTAACTGAATTTATTTGTAGGCAGATTACATCACACACTGAATTTGGCTGAAGGACAATTGGAAATTGTATGGTTTTTTAGCCGGTTAAGGGTAGTACGTAGACATTCCTAGGTATGGAGGTAGTTGGCCTTTATTAAAAATGCATTTCTACAGACTGAAAGGGCCAAAAATGAACTCCTGTGCGATTATGATTTCTACCATTGTTTGATTAGTGATCAGTGAGCTTTGTCATAATTGTCTGGTCCTTTACAAGTTCTGTAGTAAGTTAGTCACACCCCTAGTAGCTCAGTAGTAAGATCTGAGGCTATATAAAAGGATGATGTGGATTCTAATCCATCAAACAGCTTCAGTTTCCCGACGATTACTGGTACGCCTTACCAATGAGTGTCAACTAACATTAAACCTAGATCCAGAATTTCTTACAAATCGCCTCCAAATATCTAATGTTACGAAATTGTACATGCAATATTGAGTTACCTTGATCGATGGCCATAATGCAGCCTGACCGATAGAATTCTACCTTTACTGATGACCAGAAAAATGTTTCATTGCATTATTCGGATTGTCAGGGACCTAAATTACTTTTAGTTCCACTGAAATCATGGATCAATCAATGTTAGACAACCATTGAAAACCTGGGAGCACAGGACGATCATTTTACCCTTAAGTGGGACTTCTTAACAGTGTGTATCCACGATCCTATATGCAGGAACCAAGAACCTCCATTCTTGCGTTGAGAAAGTGTAACCTCTAAACTATTGAGTCATCATTCAACGGTGTTAATGTTTAACTTCAACCAATCAACGATGTCGTGCGACCATCTTCCATTATCCTCGGTGGCTAACTGCCTCACACCCGACATGGTTGAACTCAGCTGGTCACGGCTTTTCACTAGAACTCCGAAAATTCTCTCTCAAAGCTATTTATTATTAAGCGCATTATTGCACTGCTGAGGAGTCCCATATTAGGGCGAAATGACCGTCCGGTGCCTCCAGGTTTTCAATGGTGATCTAACATTGGTCGGTTCATGACTTCAGTGAAATTCAACGATTTCCACAACCCGAGATTGAAGATTTTTAGTTTGTTTGAAAATGGATGTGCAAATATATTGTTATCTCGTAGGGTATATTTGTATTGTGCTCTCAGATTCACAACTGTCATATAGATGATGTCAGACTGACAAAATTCTTAAATTAAATTATTCTTTGCAAACCATTGAACTGCGAACTGAAATGAACATTGGTAAGTTAGGAGAGTAATGAAGGCGTAAAATTCACAATTACAAACCTATGTTATGAGGTGCTTTAAAGTATGAGTTTCATTCAATCTATAGATTGATAGAAGTTGACAACATAATAGGTAACCAATTATTTGAACCAAGCAGGAAAAAGAATAATTGCTGATTTCAATCGAGATAAGTTACGTTTACAGTTATGTATCATATTGCTACCAAACTATCGTACATTGTCGTTGTGTGTTTCTATTGACTAAAATAGTTATCATAAAAGTATTAAAGTCTGAAGTATGCATCTGAAGGAAAAAATTTCATTGAGATATTTACTATTCATTTGTAATTAAATAAATCTAACATATAATAACGTTCTCCAGTAAATAGAAAGATATAACCTAAAGTTAGCTTGAATCATAATCATATATCTGTCGGCAAAAAGTACATTGCACATCGAATAATTTGTCATCGTATATTGTGGATTATTAAAAATTGAAAATGAAAGCCACTGAACTGTTATTTAATGGCTGGACTATATCTTACTCTTTGTAAAACTTGAAAATTTTGAATATGGTTTCATAAGCGACGTAGTTTGATTACAGATCTGTGCTTTCGATATATAATTAAATGACTACTTAGAGCTCACTGATATTTTAAAGTTTTCCAGTTGATATAATTCCGTTGTGTGAATTGTCTTTACATTAAGCATATCTTGAATAGACCACCACGGGGAACCTGGAAGCACTGGACGCCCTTTTCGCCCTATTGTGGGACTCCTCAACAGTGTGCATTCACGATCATGATCAGAACTATTGAATTTACTATAATATCCGTAAAACTCTTTTGATATCCTGAACAGTTATTCAGCTGATTTTCTGTTTGTTTTCAAAAAATAACTCATTTATTATCCACTTTGTATTCTTACTTAAATTATGCTGTTGTATTTGTCTATCCAAATGCTAATGAACTTCCTTTTTTCACTGAATACTGGCATTTACTTTACTATCCAAACATGATTATTCCCATTTAAAAAAGCGCCAAAATATAAATGTTTAATTTGTGAAAAAACTTTTAAACAGTAATTAGAAATGTTATGTCAGTATGTGTTGGGGGATGTTAGATCCCCAGAACTCACTTGGTAAATACCTTATTTTTGTAATTTTATTTTGAGATTTGAAATTTCTTTGTTTTCTCACCAAAAGCACTATTTTCACCTCCATGTAGTATTTCCCACTTGGGAAAATTTTAAATGCTATTGGTCCGTTGTGTCTTTTGGTATGCCATTTTGTAACGTTTCCCAAGGACAGTTTTATGTTGTATATAAACGTTTAATTTGTACCCGTTGGATCACTTGTGCTTCTGGCTGCTTGCGGAATGTATTTGTTCCCCATTCGGGTCTCGACTTCTTTCTCTAGTTAGCGGGGCTGGGACGCATCAGAATAACTAGCTTACTGGTCTTCGGTCACAAACCTTTGTTCCATTCTTAGACTAGGTGAACTCGTAATAGCATCATACAGTATGTTAATGTAATATTTCTTTAAAGTACAGTAAATTAGGTATATGAAATTTGTCAATCTATTCCTTTCCTTAGTTGATCTTACTAGAATCCAGAAAGAAGTATTTTTAAACTTTATTCAGGAATACATATCGTTTATGTCCAAAAACATAAGCTTCCCTCCTACGACATAACACCTTTAACAGATCGACAAAACAATTGTAGTAAAATAATTCTTTTTTATCATTTCATTCAGGATGATTTGTATTTTTAGGTTGTATCCGCCAGAGATGGAAATCATTTGAAGTTTAATTAGAAACCAGGGAACACTGGATAACTGTGCCATCATGATATGGGGCTGTTTAGCACTATGTGACCACTATCCGACTAAATTTCAGAGCCAGCATATTCAAGTTCCACAATAAACGCCCCACCATTCAGAAACCTTTAAATGGATAGTATTGACAAATTCAAACCTACTTTGTAATAAATAAATAAATTCCAGTTGAACTGTGATATTTTTCTATAAAATTTTGTTCTTTTTAACAATTTTCTTTATTTTCAAACAAAAAATAATTAAATAATTATCGGAATTTTAATTTCTAAACAGTAAGAAGCGAAGTCATTATAAGAATTTTTTGTTGTTTTTCTTTCTAATAAAACAGTAGAAAAAATAAAGATAGTCGAGATGTTCAAATCTTTATCCTTTTGGGAATTATTACTTTGTGGATGCCTTGAAAAAAACCCTTTAAATTAATAATTATTTAATTAATATTCATACATTGACTAATTCAACCAAGAATGGTCGCTTAGGATTCAGTGAAAAAATTCAACGACAACAAAATTAGAACCATACAATAGTTAGGAATCGATCGATTTAAGAAATCTAATGGACTGATGAATTTCAAGTGGAACACTTTGAATACTTCATTACAAAAGAAAAGTTGATTGTTTGATATTTCGTAAAACTAAATAGTAGCTAGCAGTAAAATTTAGGACGTTCGTTTCCTTCTGCTTGTCATGTGACAGCTGGAGGTACATGGATCCGTGTTGATGCCCACACATAGATTCAAATATAATATCTTCGGCTTCAAACCACAATCGTATTATTCATTGAGAGACGGAGTTTAGATAGAGTCTTGAATTTCCCTGCGAGCCACCACACAACTTTACTAAAAATACTTATTCTTAAAAAGGCGATACAATCTGAGCAAGGTGCAGATATAGCAATAAAAGACGATAAGTTGTAATCGTTAAAGTTGACAACAGGAAGATTCAAACGCTTTCAGTCATGCAGTCCAGCATGAAAATTGAATGTCCTTTTTTGACTGGGTTACCATATCTAAGAAGTTCAATATAATCAGAATTATTTTGTTTCTGTACTATGTACAAAGAATTAGTGTAGACTCGCCATATATATATATATATATATATATATATATATATTCAAAGTTGTAAAAGTATATGCAATCATCATTTTTACATTATTTTTTTTGTATGTCTTAGTCTCTAGACAGGTTATTTATCATTCACTATTTTGTTGCGATTTTAATTCGGAAGTTCTATGAGTGAATTACATACTCTTCACTAGGTTAGTCGAATTGGTGTACTTCTTCAGTACTTACTGGAATTCTGTTCTATCTTGAACTACGAATAAATACCATGTTCAAATTTGTGGTTCAGCTTTCGAAATTTAGATGCTTTTCTTTTTAGAAAAGTTGTATGAGTCATAGATATACTAACTACAACTGGTTTATCTGCGATTTCAAACTTTAGGTGTTCATTCAGAAACTAAGAGTACTGTTGAATTGCTCTAGATTTATGAATGTTAACGTTGCCATGTCAATTATGCCACACAAATATGATCATCTCTTTAAATCTGTTGAGTATCTAACATGGAAGTATTCACTTAATGTTATCATTTTTAGGCAATATGGCATATAACTATGTTTAAAGTTTACAAATTTGGATACTTATCCACTAGATCCATATTTGCAAACGATCTTAAGCCGATAATTTGTGCTGAAATACTTTTAGCTATTACAATCAGAGAGTGATTTTTCTAGATATCAAACCGCTTGAAGCTTTGTAAATTTTTGAAATTGTCAAGCTGAAAGTCGCCTTAGATACAGTTTTCATAGTATTGCATTTTTTAAGTACTTATCATTCAATGCTTTATTTACAAGTTTATTGATTTTTCATGGTTGAAAGCGCGAGTCAGTTGAAGCTAGACCACCTAGGAGAACCTGGAAGCACTGGACAGCCGTTTTGTCTTATTATGGGACTGCTCGGCAGTGCGCATCCACGACCTCGCCTCGAGATATTCGAACCCAGGACCTACTATGAAAATACTAGATCTCCACAAAACCCTTTCTGATTATTGATTTTTTTAACATCACAGAAATATTGATCTCTAGGAGTACAATACTTGTATTTTTCAGTTATATTGTTATTTAAAAACAGTTTTAGTCCCAATCGAAGATTTGAAATCTTTACTTCAATTCGCAAGATACCAATTAATTAAACATCAGCTAAACACTAATAAGTACATTACTTAAACATACGTAAAAGTTATCAAAATATGAGTTTAAACTATAAATTACTACGTCACTAATGGATATGAATCCATGCAACGTTATAAGAAGAATATTTAGGACATTTAAAGTGTAATAAATACAAACAACTTTTTCTCATCACTCATCGATGAAGTACTTAGGTAACAAAATTCATAAAAATACTCAAGATGTATTGAGGTAACTGTTTTTGAATGTTCACCTCCATGCTGTATAAGCAACATCTGAAAGTGTATAGTATTGGTATATAGGATGATAATGTAGATTATCATGGTTCATTTTGAAAAAAAATATGAATAAATTCATTATCATTATCATTACTTCAGTCTTACAAATCTTCACCATTAATAAGACTACCAGTTCTCATATAACTTAATTATAATCATCAGTATACAGCATTCAAAGTTAAAATATTTTAATTTTTTAATGTATCCGGGTTATTATGCATAGTGTAACAAATTTTTCTACTGAATATAAAACTTTATTATGAAATGGTATGATTAAAACTACGTATACACACCACAACATCTGGTATTTTGTATAACTGAGACGTTGTTTTCTGAATTTTCCTCAACAAACAATCTTCCATACATTTGACTCGAAATAGTATAGGTGAATTAGATTGATTAGTGGTCAAAACTGTCATCTACAGAATCAGTAAACAGATGGTTATTTGTTGACATATAGGTGTATAAATAATCATGTGTAAATGTTCGTTTATATAACATCCATTGGAAATTTCTACGACTTCATACAATTATTTAAGAAAAGTTTCTTTTTTGAATAAGCGACTAATATGTTGAATTATTCATGAGTTGTACAAGTTTCAATCTTTATGAACGGTTATTTAAATGTTGCGTGGTTCAGGGTAATGGTCAAAAAATTTATATTATATGCGTCTCAATAAGACATTTTCAAACTCAAGAACAAAACAAATGTATCCTTTTTTAAATTACAGCCTAAACAGTGAAAACCTTATTAAAGTTCTAACGATCATCTTATGTAATCAAATATTCAAAGGAATTCCAAAAACCTATTTTTTTTAGAAGAAAATGATCTTTGAATTCATTTTTGTATTATTTGTTCGAATCTCCCCATTGATGTTTAGAATTGGAATTAATCAGTCTCTTATTGGTATATATGCATCCTGCGCGGAAAGCCTCTGTTCAAAAGATCTTTATAGTTTAGAAACACGCTATTTTATAGAAACAGGATATGTAGTTAATCAACTAAACGTTTATAATATGCTCAAGAAACAATGTAAACCTGCTTTGCTTAAACCGCAGAATTCATAACAATTTGAAGGCTTAAATCTGTCAAAGAGACCAATTACATGAGGAATCTAACTTCCATTTAGGTTATCAAAAAAACTGTTCAGTATAACTTAATACACTCTTACGGTTATTTTTGTGATTCAATGAAAGCTTGATATCTTAAAATACATAATTATTACATAATTAATTTATCCGGTAATGTCATAACACAAAGTACAATTATAAGCAATGATGGACAGTGTCTAGCAGGGAATCAAGGACGCGCGTTTCGTCCTATATGAGACTCGTCAGTTGGATGTAGCTGCATCTCGGAATTGATGTTCACTGTGGGACTGCAACCCAGTACCGTTCGCCTCAAACGCCATCACGTTATCCACTCAGCTACTGAGTCCTGATAGCGCGCGTCTGCTAGCCACAATCCATCTTTGCTTATAATGCTTGTGAATTAAGGCTATACCGAGGCAATATGAACAGTATGAACATTTGCCAATAAGAGACTGATCAATTGCAATTCCAAAAATCAATGAGAAGATTCAAACCAGCAATACCAAGTGAACACAAAATACAATTGTTTTTATGATTGTGATCGGAAGTTGATAAATTTAAAACAGAACATTTCTGAAAATATTTAAAGACAGAATGTTTCTACCCAACGAAATATACTTACATTGAATATCTATTGTTGAGATAGCAGATATTTATGGCTCAAATAAAGACCAATAATGGTGATTTCGCTGACATAGATGAGTTAATCACTAACTTTGTAAACAATATACTCCGTTCAAAGATTTAACAGAAAATGAGGCATTAGAATTATCTTCACATTTAGTTAAAAGCTTGCTGTCTCAGTATCCGTATTGTGATCAGTTATTACTATAAATCGCTCTGTCAACAAAAAAAGTGATGACATATAATTTGACAGGACAATCTACCAACCAATTGTAGAGAAACTCTACCAGCTCAATTTCGTTGAATTAATTTCCCGATGACTCTTGGCTAAACAATTATAAAAAAATTGCTGAATGAAGCATCTAGTTGACGTAGCACAATAACAAAAGTATGTTCACTTCCTTTAAGATAGAAGGTTTAATTAACTAAATAAATATACTGGCAGTAATTATTGATTGATTTCTAAGTGTTTAACATTTTTGGGACTGTGTACTTTGTTAAATATCCTGTTATTGTTGATATCCCCAATACTGACTGATTTATCATTTCTCACCAAACAAATTTTTGTTTCGCAACCTCAAGTTATTGGGATTTATATTTCATTTAAACTAGCGGTTTTCGAGGGATTATTCAATTAGAAGATATTTTGTATCATATGCCTGGTAAACCATCAAAAACTAAAAAGCACTAAAAATATGTCTTTTCATGGTTTCGGCCTCTTCATTAATGGAAACCCTCAGGCCCCGTAAAACGTATGATAAATTATGACCACTAATTTTGAACTTTATGACAGATTTCCGGATCGATTGTCACCATATATCCTGTTTTTAAAAGACAATCGAGTGGTAAAGAAATAATATTTCGATTTTATACTTTTGATATGATTTCAACCTATAAAAGAAATATAAATGATTTTCAAATCAATAACAGATGTTATAAGGAAATCCAAACACATCAGCGTCTTGCGAATATTTTTATATTATGATACATCGCTGTTTAATGTATCCGTCAGATTGAACAGAAAGTTAATCAAAATCAGACGTCCTATGCACATTGATGTTCACTGATCTCTAATTATCGACAATTACTACTTCAGTTATAGCGAAAAATATCAAAGAATTAACATGAAACTTCTATTCATATTTACCGTACTTGTAAAACAGGGTTTAGAGATCAAGTTTGGTTAGACAAGTACAAAATGTTAGCTCAGAATTCAAATCCATTTTTAATGATTTCCAGTAGTGAACGAACCTGAAATAAATGTAATAATGTAATCAGAATTCCATATTTATGAAACTGAAGATTCATAATGTTACCGTGATTCTAACCCATAATATTCCATATTTTAGATTCAATATTAAAGTTACAGAAATTGGATGCCAACTGAGATTTATTACGGAGATTGAATACAATTACTTTACTACGGTGACTGTTCACTGATGAATAACAGTAGTAACGTAGTTGACTACTTGATTATGCCAAGGAAGTCGCTGTTTAATGACTGTTTCAAATTTCATTTAAAAACGGGAATCAAAATCTATAAAAAGTAGATATACAGTTTTCAGCCGAATAAATGTAACCACTTACTATTAAGTGAAGTAAGCTGTTAGATTAAGTAATCTATGTTATTTACAGGTTAGTCAGTCATTCGTTGTTACTTATTAAACAACCTGACAGAGATCCTTATTCACAAACTGAAAAATGAAATAAATACTAACTTAGTGGACCTGATGACAAGATTTATTGTAAAGAATAACCTGTCTAATTGTTAGTTTAACAAACAGAATAAGAATAATGGATGTTGGTTTGAATGTTTAGTTGAAAATAAGAGCTTATCTACTTGGACCATATGTAGGGTGAATAGATTTGTGCAAATAATTCATTTTAACAATCGGAGTACTAATAGTCTCTTTCAGAGACTTGGTGAGATCACTGTGATCTTTTAATTTTATTTACACAAAGTTACACATTGATACTAATAATGATTGTCCATACGCCTCGAATCTAGTCAGAATATCCTTTGAAGTATACTTACAACTGTATCAACTGCTTTATTATACTTACCTAAAATTATAAACTAAATCTTAGCTCCATCTTTTTGTACAGTGTAGTTGTATACAAATAACATTTATTACTACTTCTCAGTTATTTATAAAAAAAGATCTTATAAAAGGCTATACACGAAATATAGGGACAATTATGCTGAAAAAATTTAGGGAATGTCTATCCAAGAAACATTTATGTTTGTCTTCTGACTGCAAAAATTTACCTGTCTATAATAAATGAACATTTAAAAATGAATTGTTCTTGTAACAACAGACATTTTTGTACCTAATCAATAATTGTTACCATTTTCGATTATCTGGGACAACATTCTATGCGCATAAAATTAACCAACTTAATAGCCTGTTTTTATGAAATATGTACTTATGGTACTTACTGCGTTGGAATATTTATTACTGGGATTCGGGTTTTTTTTATGTCAACTAACTAATTAGATTTGATTGACACTTAGTTTTTACCTGCTATTTTTGCTGATTATTAGCAGTACTGACAGTATGAAACGAAATATCTGTATATTTGTAATAATTAGTAATTTTAGTCATCCTTTAAGTCTACTTGTATATTTCTGTCCATCACCTTTAGTCATTTGCATCTTCAACGAGTTTTTGTTCATCATAAGGAAAACAATAGTCATATTGATGACTGAAAGTAATCACCATTTTGTAAAGAAACATTATTGTGTTAATCATGATAGACTTTATTTAAGTTTTATTCGGAAATTCTTTCTCTTAAAATTTTTTCAGTAAGTTAGTCCTAGTTGTGAAGGAAATTGAGTTTCTTACCATGTAAAGTTATCTTGTCAGTTAGATTTACGTATCTGCGCTTTCTTTGAACAATTTATTCACACTGATATACCATTATTTTTCGACTCACAACTTAGTGAAGATTCATGTATTTGGCTTCTATGTACACTCTAATTGTGAAGGCAAATAGAACTACGCAGTAGACTAAATTGAGGTAGGTGCAGTTGAGTTCAAGTCTACGGTTAAGTGACTAACCACTGAACCGTTGAATCCAGTACCTTACTTTTATCTATAAGAACTGGTCAATTATGATGGTTTATTAGGGTTCATTGATAAAGGTCAAGTTACTTACATTGTTCATAATCTCAGAAGATTACTTCATAACTCAGATATTAAAAATCTCAGTGAACTTTTTACAGTTATTCTAGTTAAATTATCGGTTCATAATTAACAAATTAATTTCACTGATATCTTTCCCGAACTACTGATATCAGATTATCTATTAGGCTAACGCTTGCGAAACTTAAACCTGAACTACGTCGAAAACTTTTTCAAAAAAATGATATATATCTTTCATGTTTACATGGAAATAAATTGATTTTATAATTAGCCAAGAAATCAAGCGACTGCATACATTAATGATCAATGGTCTGGTGGGTTGATAATTTCTTATTTGCATCATACTTACATAGTTTGGTGACATACCTTGTGATAAGACAATGTTGGAGGACAAATTACTAGCTCATGTTTTTTTATTGTTTGTCAGGTTATTTAATCAAGGTTTATTACAGTAATATATTCATATAACTGAACAAAAATACTTGAAACTGGATACACTTTTTCAATATCAGGAAAATCTCACTTAAATAACATGTAGATCATGTATATTATCTATAGAGCCGTATCACATAATGAAATGTTAAACTCTGTAATGTTGAGTATACATTTATTATCTACAAGGCGTTCATTAGTACTTCTACTATAATCCTGTTGCATTAGTGATTTAGATATTAGAAAATAAGTAGTCATTATATATATATATATATATATATATATATATATATATATATATTACTTACGCCTGTTACCCCTCGTTGAGGAGCATACACCGCACACCAGCATTCTCAATCCAACCCTGTCCTGAGCAATCCTTTCCAGTTAAAATTCATCCTTTTCATGTCTGCTTCTATTTTCCGGAGTAACGTGTTCTTTGGTCTTCCTTTTTTCTGCTTCCCTTCTGGATTCCACGTTAAGGCTTGCCCCGTGATGCAGTTTTGTGATTTCCTCAATGTATGTCCTATCCACTTCCAACGACTTTTCCTAATATCCTCTTCAGCTGGAAGCTGGTTTGTCCTCTCCCATAAAACGCTGTTGCTGATAGTATCCGGCCAGTGGATGTTGAGTATTTTGCGTAGACAACTGTTTATAAATACTTGTACCTTCCTGATGATGGCCGTAGTAGTTCTCCACGTTTCAGCTCCATACAGTATAACTGACTGTCTTGACGGTCGTATTAAAGATTCTGACCTTGAAATTGGTTGAGAGTTGTTTTGAGTTCCGTATGTTCTTCAATTGTAGAAATGCTGCCCTTGCTTTGCCAATCCTCGCCTTTATGTCTGCACCAGATCCTTCTTGTTCACCAATGATGTTTCCCACGTACATGAATGATTCCATATCTTCCAGAGTTTCTCCATCAAGTGTGGTTGGGTTGGTGTTCTCCGTGTTATATTTTAGAATCTTGCTTTTACCTTTGTGCATGTTGAGGCCCATTGACCGCAGCTACACTAGTTGTCATCATCTGCATTTCTTCGTGTGTATGGGGGAGGATGGCTAGGTCCTCTGCGAAGTCCAAACCGTCTAGTTGATTCTGAGAAGTCCATTGTATTCCGTACTTCCCCTCAGATGTCGAGGTCTTCATAATCCAGTCAATCACCAGAAGAAAGAGGAAGGGGGAGAGTAGACAGCCTTGTCTGACTCCGGTCCTTACTGGAAATGCATCTGTCAGCTGTCCTACATGCACCACTTTGCACTGTAGTCCGTCGTATGAGTTTAGGATAATGTTGACAATCTTCTCAGGAAATACGTAATGTCGGAGAAGTTTCCATAATGTTCTCCAATCCACGCTATCAAACGTCTTTTCATACTCAACGAAGTTGATGTATATATATATATATATATATATATATAATTCTCCTTATTGTCTTAAAAGAAGTATGAACAAATATTTGAGTAAAATAACATGAACTCGTTCTTATCCTATCACGTTATAGTTAATATTTTACAAAAAATAATAACATAAATAGATTTACTCGGGAAGTTATTGTGAGCAGGCATCATTATATTGACGGTTAGATCTAAACAAATTTAGGTTACTAAGTAGGGAATATTACAAATGTATATCATATATACAAAAACATTATACATTATAGTATTGAAAGACCGAAAGATTGTAAGTAAATAGTTAATTAATGGATGCCGACTCAGTGGTCTAGTGGTTAAGCGCTCGCGCGCGAGACTGATAAGTCCTGGGTTCGAATCACCTGAGGCAGGATCGTGAATGCACACTGCTGAGGACTCCTACAATAGGACGAAGCGACTGTGCAGTGCTTCCAGGTTTTCCATGGTGGTCTAGCTTCAAATGACTCATGGTTTCAAATATAAAATTACTAAAATCTCCACTAACCCCCTTCTGATAACTAATGAATAAACAACAATAATAATTGAAAATAAAATAAGTAAAGGTCAGTTAGTTAAACAACTAAAATTATTTATTTAAAAGAGAATTTTAAAGAAAAAAGGATAAATAAAATGAATTCATGTAAATTCTGTTGATTTCTTTCCCCTTGATCTCTTTAAAAAAAACAAAAAGTCATTAAAACAATCGTTGATTGTGTGAATTAAAATATCAGAAGTGGGATTTGTGGCGATTTTAGTAATTTTTTATAGTTGAAATCATGAGTCAATTGAAGTTAGACCACCATGCAAAACATGGAAGCATTGGACGACCTTTTCGTCCTATTGTGGAACTCCTCAGCAGTGCGCATCCACGATCCCCCCTCACGAGATTCGAACCCAGGACCTATAAGTCTTGCTACATTAAATCCAATGTAAAGATAAAAGAAAATATGATAAGTGAATGGATGAATTTTTTGTTAATGTCAGACTGTACAGATTTGTACATTAAGATTTATGTATGCATTGCTTTATGAAAGAAAAAGTTTATTTTTACCATAGCCCCAAAAACTGACGAGAATCTATATGAAACTTTAGATAGTTCGTCCATCTTTAATTTTCTTCTAAATGTTCATTTTACCTTTACTCATTTAAATGATTCCTTACACCTTATTACTATGTCAGGTTATATTATATTAGCAGTGTTACATAAGGAACATAGGTAACACATAATTTGATACAGTATTATTTCGATAATGCAATGAGAAGTCGAAGATTATCAGAAAGAATTATGTAATATACTTGTGCCATACATTTGGAACAATCTGATCACACATATACTTGTTCGCAATTCTTTTAATGACTTGAAGTGCTGAAAATTTAATACGCTTCTCTGCTTTGGTTCATGATTAAGAAATTGGTAAGCTATTTCCACTAGTTTAACTTTAAACCAACTTTGATTCTCTAAGTATGAAGAGGCTAAAATACTCAAATGATCATAGGGATTTTCGAATTGAGCATTGATTGTCAATTCAGAGATTTGTGTTGTAGGGACAGAAACACTAAAACCCAGAGAAAGAGCATCCTTTCCATGAACAGACAATACAATGGAGGATAAATTAATGGCATATTTATCAGGATTGATTAGGAAAGAAGTGAGATGAATAATATTATTATAGCAAGATTTTTCCAAAGCAGAAGCATACTAACTTTTCAGCATTTCAAGTCATTAAAAGAATTGCGAACAAGTACATGTGTGAATCAGATTGTTCGAAATGTATGGCGCAAATATATTACATAATTCTTTCTGATAATCTTCGACTTCTCATTGCATCATCGAAACTTATTAAAAGGACTAATTGTTTTAAACAGTAATATTATTCCTCGTGGTAAAGTTTAATTAAAAACTTTTTGTTACGATGGAGAAAGTCTTAAGTTCTTGTGTGGTTATTAGATGGTTTAAGATATTTCTGTTAATATTTTGAACAAATTTATCACAGCCTACTTTACATAAAACTATTTTAAAAGTATTCCACCAATCTTAGATAATTCTATTGTGATGGAAATAATACAATGTAAAAGAGTTTGACTACTTCAAGAAGGTTTATGGCTCGAGCCATTGTTCATCACCACCATAAGTTAAATTCTATTCTGTAAAATTGTGAATATTTTTAAACTGGTGATTACATTTCACAATAATCTTTTTGCTATTATAGACTTTAATTTCGTCTTCTTTATTCGCATTTCTGCATTTATAAGACGTTCCTATTGTGTTGCATTCGTCTTGATGCATATTTAATGACTATTGCTGGCTTCAACTAATCTTTATTTCCAATCTCGTGCTTAGATATTAAAATTCGAAGGGAAGTTATGTAGTAAATCGTTATTTACCATTACGATATTTAGCCATTGTATTGAAATTATTTTTAAAAGAACAGTTTTAACAGCTAACATACA
Source organism: Schistosoma rodhaini (assembly GCA_944470415.2). Lineage (NCBI taxonomy): Eukaryota > Metazoa > Platyhelminthes > Trematoda > Strigeidida > Schistosomatidae > Schistosoma > Schistosoma rodhaini. Next base: position 14,305,627 of record OX104044.1, read on the forward strand.
ACATAGGGACAATGCCATTCACTTAAGTCCGTTCGAAGTCATGCCTTTAAAATACCACCGCAATTTCAACCCTTTTTTCAAAATTTGATTGGTTATTAAATTTAACCCAATCATATAACATCCAATATTATGTTAATAATTGTCAAGACATTTTCAAGTCTGAATAGTTTTTCAGTTCAAGGTATTATTCAGTTGTAAAAAACATGCAAGAATCGAATGATTTAAAGTTCCTAACAAATCCAAACTATTTTCACTGTTTAGGCGATCTAAACAAATTAGACAATTATTATCAAATGAACAAAAACAGTGTATTCAACGTTAATAATCATAACAAAGTTAACGAAGACTTACCAGCGCCCATATTTCCATCTAAATACATTAATGCAGATGAATTTTTCGGAGAAACATTAAAACTTGGTCAATCCTCATCGGAGTTAACTCCGGCTGAGTCCATTCAAACTTACTTAATGAATACAGCCCTATGGAATGCATTAAATTTAGATCAATTCAAACAACAGTGTTATAATTTGAATGAACACACACTGAATGAGAAAAACTTATCTCAGCAGATAAATATCGATACAGTTAAAGACTTTACAAACTATAATTTTGAAAAACGTAGGAAATTAAACGAACACTATCCATCTTCTAGTCATAATTCTTATTATTTAAATTCAAATTATGATAATAAAACTGAATATCAGATAGAAAAACGGAGACGTCAAACAGTTCATGATCAGTATGAAAATCAATCACTGAATAATATAAATAATTATACTGCTAAATATATGATCAATTCACAAGTGAACAATAGTACCAATAGTGATACTGTGGAGAAATATCAATCGTCACCAATACAAAAAATGACTGATGGTATGTGAAACCATTTTATGTAGCGTAAATAAATCCCATGATACATTTGTAACATGCAGCTATTGCAAGATTTTCTTCTAACCTAAAGGCACCTTGTGTACTTGAGTAGTGTGAGAAGCTGTATGAGAGACCACCCGGAAGAGAAAAAAGCAACAGAAAAGTGACCCAATCATCGTAAGAATGAAATCCAGGGTATGAAATTACATGATAAAGGAATGTAAACTAAAAGTTTACTATCTGAAGATATTGAGAAGGCTTTGAAGCCAAATATGATCAGAAAAGTATTTACTTTACGTTGTTAATATATTTTGTAAAGAGAAAATACCTGAGACATTTTGATTCATTAATTTCAGAGAGTTGCATGTTTAGGCACAAAGATTTTAGGTTGAATGATTAGTGTTTTTAGTCATCCCAGTTATCAAGTAGTACAAAGGAACATATCAGTGTATGAATGCTTTCTTAATATTTGATAACTTTTCAATGTGTGTTATTCCATAACAGATAGTGTCTTCATGTTACGAATACCCGTCATAACCACAAAACTATTTTAGACTTTTTAATCTACGTATTAATTTAATTTACGTTTTACTACATAGACAATCCGACTGAATCACTGACCAGTTGTCATCTAATCACTTTAGTAAATCTAGATGTCCTAAGAGTTTAAAACTAAAGATAAGCCATTGTCGGTGAAGGTTTATGATTTATTGTTGTTGATGATAAAGACTGAAACTGATTAATATATGTTGTCATATGGGCAATTTGAGGGAATTACCCCGACATTGTATAATATCACAAGTTTAAATATATTAGTTATGTACTCAGTAATAGAGTCCAGTAGGTGCATCAAAGTTACGGCAAATCGCAACTCTGGCTAACAAATTCATTCCATTTGCACAAGTCGGTGGATATCTTTACCAATGAGCTCAGTGTATAACGCATTTAACGTTAAAATGGGAAAATACCGTGTTCGAGTTTCAGTGTGAATACAAACTGCGAGATGCAAACGCATCCAGCTAGACAGTCCCAAACAGAACAGAACGCTTGTCCTGGATTCCACTAGCAGCCGCATACCAAATATACTAAAAGACACATTAATTTTTGCATCCAACGAAATCGTTTGATTAGTTTTTTTAGTCTAAACTGACTAAAATAAAACAGAAATTTCGGCCGAGAGGCACAGTTTTAAAAACCTTTCGTTAGAACTAAAGTTTGATTTCACTTTTACTCCCGAATCTCTTCTTTCACTTAGAGTTTTCTGATAATACTCAACGGCAATATTGTAGTTACTGATAAAATTTTTATATATTTGGATAAGATAACGCACTTTTGAACTTGTGAGGATTAACCTGAACTAAAGTTGAGATTATCGTAGAGCAACAGAATTAATTAACATTGATTTATGTGATCAACAATACGAATTTTAACAAGTCTACAAAGTTCAATTTATTTATCTTTGTATTTTGATTATAGTAATCAAGGAATCCATAATAATTCAGTCTTGGTAGTGGTTATTGTACTACCTAAATTCAATGGACACTGGATAGGTGTTTTGTTTTAATATGAGACTTGACTAGGAATCTAAACCATGACATTAAGATTTCTGGACAAGTGCATAGCCTTTAGATTCATTGGCTAACATTCCCAACTTGGACCGATTTATGACAAAAAGTACCCATAAATTAGACTTCTTCCCACAAAACCTGTCAACCAAAATGACTGAGTGTAACTGATTCGTTTTTAACTTGTATACAATATGCTTCAGCATTTTTCTTGTTATTCACTGAATTCTGACCAATAACTTAAATGACGATGATATCACACATCGATTGAAACTGGAAATGGGTAACATTAAATTTTAACACAGATGATCGGCGGTTAAGCACTTTTCGTGAAATCTAAAAATTCTGGTTTCAGTACCTAATGAGGTGATAGGTACTCAGTTCGGATGATTCACATGCTAGGACGAAACGGCTATCCAATTCTTTATGTTTTCTAATGGTAACTAAATTAAGTCTAGTTCGTTACGAATAACACCTAGGAATGAAACTAATTTTCTCAAAACCCCTCCAGTAAATTACTGCATGTTTTCGACTGAATTTATGCTGAGAAATTGTGACATATGGATGTTTACGTTTCAACAGAGACATTAAATCCTTAAAAAAGTGGAAACTTATTAAGATTAACTTTAAAGCTTTCTGTCATTCCTTCAGTTATGAGGACTGATTTTACCAAACTGTGAGATATTTTAATATGCAGGTTCACCTTACAGAATACTCAGAAACCATTTATAAGTTTAGGAAATCCCAATTCACTGACTGACAAGTCATAAACTTTCATAATAGTATCACATATGACACTAACGTAAATGACTTGAAAGTCTATTGATTGTAAAGTGATCAGGCTAAATGATGCTACAAAATACGTCTAACAATGCACGGAGTTCTATTTCAAAATGAATGGAACTCTTTTGACTGTTTCTCAATTACATTAATGAATCTAATTAGCTTATGGCAAGCTTATTTGAAGCTGTGAGAGTATTAACAAAATACTAGTTGCACATCAAATAAGTTAGGTAGTTGATGAGTTGGTGGACTTGATTAAGACGTATCTGAAATATAAAGATTGATAATGTTACCATTGGAAATACATTCTACATCATCCTGTATCATCGTCAGAGAAGTTATAAATAAGTTATTTGTGTTGCAACTGACCATACATGGGAGCAAGATATTTTCACTTATTGATTATTGAATATTGTCCAATGTTGTGTCTATCTAGTTCTCATTTCCGGTCTTATTCTATTGACCAAGTTGTATAATGGACATCAGTGTAAGTGATTTGCCCTATTGTCCATAATGTTTAGATTCTAGATAGTTAGAGATCTGATACACTAACGTGTAAAATTACTTCATTAAAATAGGATTTATCAAATCGGAGGAACTATAGGTAAACTAGTTGTGTTAACAGCATTATATTTGCGACAAATTCTTATTAGTTTCTTTTGACGCAAAACAAAGTTATCGTTTACGATAAAATTCATTCTCAATGGTTATTTAGTGATCAGTCATTTATTCAAACTAAATCTATTTGATGACTGAAATATTATGATTTTGCAAAGGAATTCTAAGAAAAGGTATCAGATAAATGGCAGTAAAAAGAAATCTCAGCCAGCACCTCGTAAAATTTCAAATTAAATCTCATAATTTCCAATTTTCTTAAAACTAGTAATTGCACAGAAAAGTTATACTCATCATTGAATGTGATCAACTAAGCAATAATTGAAAATCAAAGAACGTTGAGTATTTGTTTTAGTCTTGCTTTAGATTATTCTGTAAAACATAGAAAATTGTTGTATTGACTGGTTACTGGGTATTAACCGATATGGTGTTCGTTTAGTCGAAAAGTTTGTGACGAAAACCACCCATAAGTTAGATTACTCTCTACAAAACTTCTCAACTACAATGACCAAATATGAACAATTGGTCTTCATTTTGATGTCGCGTGAAACATGTTGAGATTGTAGGTGGTATGAGATAGTCAACAAGAAACTCCAGATACATGTGTCGTGAGCAAGGGGTTTCTGAAATCCTTAGTAAAATGATGTTTTTCACTGGATCCAAACTTGAATCGCCCATTTTCGATCAAAATAAATATTTTGATCTTCCAGGATATTAGTCGAGACCTTAATATCTCAGTTGTAATTTCTGAGACAACTTAAGTGGTTGACGTGAATCTGAATTCTGTAAGAAGCCTCAGCTTCGTAAATACTGTAGATGAATGCTAAATATAAGAAAGCTAGGTCTAGAATTTCCCGTCAATTATAGGTAATGGTGTAACATAGGAAACGAGTTTGACTGCAGCAACTTATGACTTAGCATTACTTAAAAAAAGAAGTTATTTATCATGGAAATGTCATTTTCTTCATGTCTATGAACATTATGCTCGTATTCAATAAGAATAGTGTTAATTAGGATGAATTAAATTCAGTCTATTGTAGAACTTTTCTTGATCAACCCCATTAGACATCACTATTGATGTTTGTTTAATGTTTGTTAACTTCCTGTCATTGGTTTATTACTGCTAATCTATAATCACTATCTTGGAGTAATGTAAACCCAGAAAAATGGTCGAGAAACCAAAAGAAGTAAGTTAGCAATCTACAACGAATCAAGAATGAGGATAACTGTAATGGGAATGAATTCTCAAATTTACAAAGTATTCACTTGTTAGTAAGAACTCTATTACTAAGCAGACTCTAAATGGAAAAGTTTTTTGTTGTCATCGTTGAGAATTCACACGCTCTCTGATTTAGAACAGTCTTGATTTAACATTTTTGATCTCATTCAACGTAATGAAATCAGTACTTAAAAATAACATTGTTAATGATACCTCTAGCTTAATTTAGTTAACTGATAACCATCTATGGTATTCAGTAGTATCTAGATACTACCTTATCATTTGGAATTAAAGAATAACAAAAAATTTTAAGAACATGGTCCCCCATGTTCTTAGATTTCATTTTTTTCAATAAAAACTGAGAAATTCCTATCAGTAGATTTATTTTAAATGTAATATACATATATAAAAAGGGATTAACATTAGAGAAACAAACAAGGGAGAAATTATGACAGTTTTGATGTTCACAACTCATACATCCATTAAATGATCATTTATATCAACTGTTTAGCATTTAATTCCTCGTTCTATTATCATTTTCACCACCCTTACAACCTAGTTTCAAAAAAGAAAGGCATATGAAAACTGACAGATTAATCCTCATTTTCTGTAAGAGAACCAAGCACTCAACTTCTTTTTCTTTTTTAATTCTCTCTAAAAATGAATTATCTTCAAATCTTTGATTCCAATCTATTTTTTCCTACTTCACTTTGTTCATTCAACTGACTTTATTTATCAACGAGCTTACAAAAACTAACTTAAATGTGATTAGATCAGTAAATAACTGACTAAAATAAAAAAAATTTTGTCTACTTGTTCAGTTATTGGTTGATCAACTTTTTTTTCTTTTTTTTATCGCCATTTATGTCCCATCTTCTCTCGTTCTACCTAGAACATTTACATTATTTACAGTGACTGAATTTATCTTACATACGTTCGATCACTACTTATTAGTAATTCCATTTTCTGTTATATAACTAACTAGACACGTGTTGATGTATAAATACTCTAGTGATTCCTGTACACATAAACATCATCTATACACACACACACACATTAATTATTCGTTTGAATATCATCATAGATTTATCCTTATTGTTGTAAAACTAAATGACAAACTAGTTAAAGGGTATTTCTTCTTTGTCATTTCCTTTATACACCCCTTTACAGAAAGGAGTAGATTTTAAAGTTTATCTCATTTGAAATATTTCACAGAAAAAATATTTAAGCACAAGTTAAACTAATTAGGTAAATAAGAACTTATGTAAATTGACTGTCATTTAAAAAAATGGAGTACAGTATAATATATATTTCATAAATCATTCAAATTTCCTTTCTATTTCATGTATCTGAATTAATGACTTAATCACAGTACGAAAGAAAATGATAAAAATAAATAAATATTTGACTAATTTCAAGAGGTATTTCCTGGAGCGTCGCTAAATTTCGTGGATCAGTTGAAGTTAGACATTAACACCGTTGGATGTTGGCCTAATCAGTGGTCTATCGGTTAAGTGCTCTGACGTGAGACTGGTAGGTCTTGGGTTCGAATCTCGCCAGGCAGGATCGTAGGTGCACACTGCTGGGAAGTCCCATAATAGGATGAAACGGCCATCCAGTGCTTGTAGGTTTTCCATGATGGTCTAGCTTTAATTGATCCGTCATCTCAACTGTTGATTTTTATATTATTTAACTAAAATATTTCTTAGTATTTGATTGACTCAATGGTATTATTGTTTCTTGTAAGTCATAAACTTATATCATCAGTAAACACATGGCAGTTGTTTAATAATAGTAGTCTGGGTCTAAATTACAACCACTAGGTATCATAGCGAGTACAATCTGTATTCAGTGCTTCAGTTTATCAACTTTGGGGAATTTATGATATCAATTGATAGTCACTCACTGATATATGTCCTACTAGAATCCACTCATCACGAGAAATGAATGTTAGTATTTTTTTTTACTAATAAGGAGTTATTTTTGTCTAGGATAGCTTGTTCGTAACATCTTTAACAGTAACAGTGAATTATGAGATTCGAAATACAATGGCATTATCAGTTCATTGAGGATTACAGATTTATCTTTCCGACATGATTCAATCATCAATAAACCTATAGCTTCCCAATTATTCTCCCTCAATTTTCTAGCATCTAAACATAGTCCATATCATTTTTTGTTAAATAGATTAGTGATCATTTGATCAATCAAATTCAGTTAGCGCTAAGAACTAGTCATATATGACATTTATTAATTAATGATAAGGTAAATTAACAACAGAATAAGGCAAGTAAAAATTATCGTTCCCTTCTCTATCTCACTATAAATGAAGTATTTTCAAAAACTAATCATATTAATTTTTCAAAGATTATCATCCACCTGGTTATTTCTTTAGTTATCCATCATTTGTCGTTGTTTTTTTTTTTTGAATTCTTTCCAAGAACCACCTAGTGGAAACATTTTTATGGATAGCGAATTTTATATGGTCGAGATGATGAATCAATTGAAGCTAGACCACCATGGAAAACCTGGAAACACTGGACGGCCGTCTCGCCCTATTGTGGAACTCCTCAGCAGTGTGCATCCACGACCTCGCCTCGCGAAATTCGAACCCAAGACCTGTCATAAAAAATTATATTCTTGTGTTTAGAACTAATTTTTCAAAGTAGTTTCTATCAAGAACGAAAATTGACCTCATAACTTTTAAAGTAAGATAGAATACTGAACATTTGGTTCAGTCTGGCAAAAGACTATTTAGAATTCTTTATTCACAGTCCTAGTATAGGATTTAGAGAACAATTGCCAAACTTCACAGCGAATATAACTACTAAAGATTACTGAGTAGAAATTCAAGTCCAAAGTGAAATTTAATCTATATTGTATCATATAACAGTTTACAACTTCATGATCTAAGTATACTAGCGATGAGATATGAAGATCCTTAGTTGAATTCCATGGAGAATTGAGAGTATTCAACCTTAAACATTTTCCTGCCGAGACAGGACTGCTGTTTATTGATCTCCATTGACCCTCCGTATTCATGTAAATATAAATCTTCCATGTAATTTTTTTTCTATTTTTAAATTAATTACTATCAATAGAAATAGGCATTTGATGATTGAACAAATTTGTCATTTATAGTCCTGATTACTTTAATTAGTTATAATAATTTATTTGATTCATATCATCACCTCAAAGAGACATTATATGATCTATCTATCTATCTGAACAGAGGTCGATCTTTGTTATCGTTACAAATTGATAATTTATTTTCATTCAATCTAATAAAATTCATTCACACTTTCAGAATGAACCACGAAAATCAACCAAGCAAAATGAAAATAGTCTTACATCATCAATCATCAATTAACAAATTATTCAGGCATGAATTCAATTTATTTCCTTAATAAGTTACTCTTTGACTTTTTAACACTATAGTTATATTGATACCATCATTTTTATATACCTTGTTCATATTTATCATAGTGCTTTGTTTATATAATTTGTTTCTGACGGATTTCTTTTCTTTTCTTTCTTTCTGTTTGTTTGCTTAGTTTACTGTTAGACAAGGTTGTTTTGTATTATACTTCAACGTTGAATTTTGGCATGTTCACACTCCAGATGGTTAGGACACATTATATAGTGTATAGGATATGAATTAAATTTATATTATTACATGAAATCAAATGAATAAATTGATTTCAGTCAAATGTTATTTGTCACTTTGTGTTCGATTGTGATAAACTGATGATTTAATAGTGAAATATGCCTTGTACATACAAAGATACGGGTTCATATATAAAAATGAAAGTCATAAAGGGGTGGTTGTATAAATTACCATTATATTTCTTTTCATTACTCGTTTATCACTGACTTATTTGTCTGTATTTATTTTCGTCTAAAAAGGTATATGAAAAATGTTTTCCTTTACTTTAAATACTATCCTCCCTAACCAAAACTAAGGCCTGTAATTACTGAATATATTTTTACTGAATTTTCATTGGGTAGTTTATTCAGGGTGTATGAAGTTTTTATTAGATGACTAAAGTACAATTCTGTTATCGGAAGGGGGTTTTGTGGAGATTTTAGGAATTTTATAGTTGAAATAATAAGTCAGTTGAAGCTAGACCACCATGGAAAACCTAGTGTGGGACTCCTCACTAGTGCTCATCCACGATCCCGTCCCGCGAAATTCCATCTTGGGACCTGTCAGTCTCACGCGCGAACGCTTCACTTCCAGACCACTGAGCCGGTCATCCGACGGTGCTGAGGAGTCCCATACTAGGACGAAACAGCCTTCCAGTGATTCCGGGTTTCCTATGGTGGTCTAGCTTCAATTTACTCATGATTTCAACTATAAAATTCTGTTATCGATGATCTTACAATCAATGATACACTGGATATATTTGGAACTTTGAACAGCCTTAGTTCTGAACTCAAAAGTTCACTACATATATTCTGCATCGAGGAACTTAAATCTTAGTCATTTAGTTGAAACCAGAAAATTTTTGTCACTAATTTAACTCCGTCACTAATCATCACCTTCATAAACCGTTTATGTGATTAATAAAAAAGAACTCATGCAACTACTAATTAGTTCGCTCAAGTTATATGCCAGTCATGTATCTCATAACCAAGTGTGCTTTAATGATATTTCACAGTAACTATAATGTAATAGAATGCATGAGACAAAGAAATAACGAATGAAGAAATGTAGAGCTATGCATGAATATTAAATATTTTCTGGAAATATATGTAGTTAACTTAACCGACAGGTTTGTATCAAAAATGGATTGAGTTAGAAGAGATTTAATCTGAAAATGAAAAAATTCGTCGTAAAAAATAAAAACTTGATAAACTAAAAGCGTTTTTAAATTTATTCACTACTCTTTAATAAATTTCCCATACAAGCAACCATCCATCGTCTTGAGCGTTATTACTTTGCCGTCATTCAGAAAAATGGACTTCTCGAATTCACTTAAAATGTGTATATAGTTGAATTGGTATGACTTTATAAACTTAAAAACTTGTCTTCCATGACCTATTTGTTCTAAACGAAGATAGTTTCGTAAAGAACCTCATTATTTCTGTATAACAACTTAACAAGGGCAAATCTTTATTAGTGTCATTATTATGGGGTTTTGGGGATTGTTGAGTTTTAATGAAATCACGAAATGATCCATGTTAGACAGCCAGTGAAAATATGAAAAAGCTGTACGACCATTTTGTCCTAGTATGGGACTACTCATCAGTGCACATCCACAACCCCTCACATAGGAATCGAACCCAAGACCGTTGGTATCGTGCGAAAACACTTAACATCCAGACTACTGACAAATGAATGCGAAGTATCACTGACTACTCAGTGACTTTTGCTTTCATCATTAATTTGTGCGTTTTTATTCGATAAATAACTTATGTTCACATTATCTCGGTTGGTTAGTGATTTTGCATTTTGAAATCTATTACTGATAGAATGTACTCCGTGTTCTCACAAGAACTCCCTAGACACATTCCTAATACAACGGTTTTCTTACACAAATAATACTGATATAATGAATACTATCTTAATGTAATAGCTTATTGTTGCTTGAAAAGTTGACTGACAAATTCAATACATTCAGTCATTTAGTGGGGCTCAAATATGGAGATAAGTGCATACAGATAATGTAATTGGGAGAAAACTTTTTGTAAATTATACAGTATATCAGGGTAATACAGCTCGAACAATTTGATCACACAATAACTTACTAAGATGTCAATGTATATGAAAAATAACTGTCAAACTAGATGAATTGACACACAAGATCAAATTCACATTTCACTTTTTCACTATCCTCGTTTTGACATTTAATTTTTATGATAATACTGACAGTCTAAACTAAGACAAGACTTTATTTCCCCTGACAATCAACATCTAGAAGCTCATATGAAAAAGATTTTAATAACTAAACAAGATTAACCTCTAACAATCAAATGATAGAACTAGATAAATTATTCATATTCCCAAGATTGATAGTTAGACTACTGTATACTTTAATTGATAAGTTAAACTTATGTGTCGTAAATACTATGGAGATGTACATTAAAAAATTATCATTGTGCCTTGATATCAATCTGTCTTATTTTTCCCATATTTGACCAGTTTCATTTACAGTTTTTTCTTTGATTGATGGGATCATTATACATAGTTTACCTGGTACATAACATTCATTTTATTTCAACATGTATTTACCCCCCACATCGTTGCCGTAGCAACAAAAAATGACATTTAATGTTCACTGGTAATTGATACTGTTCTTATTCCTTCTTTCTGCATACTTAAATGCACTAGGAACTGCTTAAGTTTGAATGAAATTTTTGTTTTTGTAAAGTGTTAAACAAATAATGTTCATTTAAACAAAGAAACACAAAACATTGGATATTGTATTAGCATAAACATGTGTGTAAAATCATTGTGCATTTAAAGAAGTAAACAGAAACAAAACAAGCATCTACAGAAAAATTCCTTTCAGTCATCTGTAATTTCTTTTTCGGAATGTTATCGAACTTCATTAAAATACAGACAACTTCACTAAAGATAGTGAAACATATGTAATGTTTTGGATTATAAACACTAGTATACAATGGGATAGATTGGTTGAAAATGTTGTGAAGAGATTAGTTTAATTCTTCAGTTCCATTCAACGTAGACTAGTTTCACCTGGGCAACCACTAAAAATGAGGAAGAAAATGAACAACTATTTTCTTCTAGTGCAAGACTGTCCAGTAGTGAGTACCCACTACCGCACAAGGAATAAAAAGTGTTGGAGGAGATATAGCTGAAAGCATACTATGTTGTGGATTTAAAGTGAACATAATTGCTAAGTCCTACAGTTTGGTCTATGACACTTGTTAAAATAAATACATCAGCTTAACGTTTGTGAGACGTTTAGATGTGATATTGAATTGAGTCAATTGTTAATGACAATGTTGGATAGGAAGTTTTCAGCTATCAGATTCTTAAAATAATAATAACAAGCTGAATTTTTTCGAAATAATAATAAGATGGTATTAGGATAAAGGCGGAATGAAGGAAGCCTGTTTCATTCTATTTCCTACTTGTCAACTTGATTTAAACGCACCTCAGTGTTAACACTCAAACTGAGACTGGAACCCAGTTTTTTTTACTGTAAACTCCCTTTCCATTAAACCTTTATTTCATGAGATCAAATCGCCACTGACGTAATCAAGGTGTGTGAAGGTATCAATAGGGTTTAAAAATTTCCCGTTTTTATTAATAACATTTAATCTATCAATATCTGTTATCGTAAACCCCTAAAGATACCTACAGAATGAACATTTTTTTAGCATAGGTGGTTTGTAGGGATAAATTAATTTACAATTTTAAAAAAATAATATCAGAAGGGGTTTCGTGGATATTATAATAATTTAATAGTTGAGATTATGAGTCAATTGGAGCTAGATCAACATGGAAAACCCGGAAGCACTGGACAACCGTTTCGCCCTATTGTGGGAATACTCAGCAGTGCGCATCCACGATCCCGTCTCGCGAGATTCGAACCCAGGACCTAGAGGTTAAGCGCTCGCGAGCTCGGTGCTTTCAGGCTTTCCATGGTGATCTAGCTTCAATTGACTCATGATCTCAACTATTTAAATTTAAAAAAGTTATCCAATTCCTTGTAATTTTCAATTATTATTTAGTTAAGATAATCATTTCTTCATTCGAAATCTCATCCATTAGACTACATAGTAATTGCAGTAAGATTAAGAAAATCAGTGAAATTCGATACTTTTAAGTAAAATAGCCAAAAAATCCTAAAACGTTGAGAAAAGCATAGATCAGTCACGATTTTGACACCTTATATTACGTAATTACCGTCGTATTATAGTCCGTAATCTAAAAGTACATAAAATTCCTTTATCATCTTGTTCATGAACTTTAAATTCAAAGTCAGTTAAACCAGACATAATCCATAGTACATAAATTCTTTCATAATTATTTTCTATTCTCTTCTCGTTTTATATAGGAGAAATCATCAATCAATTCATTTGTCCAGTATGTCGAAGTGAAATCAAACCCGACGATTTAGAAAGTCATTTTAAAATTGAATTGGAAAAAATGCAAAATTTCACAATCAAGTTTGTTTTTAGTACTAGATTGTTTCTTTTTTAAAATTTCAAATAATATTTAAACGAAGATGTAATTCATTAAATAGGAATTATTAATTCCTTGAAAAAGCTTGGACCAGATTGCCAGGCGAAACGTTGGATTTACTACAAATTCATTCGCTGAGATTTTACAAATATATTATTCCTATTTAATGTCTTACATCAACTCGGCGCCCAAATACTGTGAAACTATTCGCTCTAATTTAGACGACAGTTCTTATAGAAGATGTAATTGTTAGTATTTTTGATACTTGGCTATTTGGGATTTTTCATCTGGATGTAACGGCATCCTTGTATTGATATCCACACTAAAACTGGAAATGGAATGAAATGCACATTCTGGGTTCTACTATTGTAGTGAACAAAACACTGGTTGGGGACAATCGAACGTATTTAAGCAAAGATTACAGACTATCTCAGTAAATTATGATAATCAAACAATGAACAGTCAATTTGCAAATTAACAATCAATTGTTTCAATCTTCACTGTTTTTTCTCTTATTCCATTGCTCATGCATTTTCCAAACGATTGCGCTTCATTTCTGTTCTTTCCTCATCAGTCTTCTGCCAAAATACATTATATGTCTGACCCAGACCATATACTACTTATATGGATATAAGTAGACCACACCACACTATTAGCCATATAATAAGCCTACCAAAACTTGCGACGTGACATTTTATCTAGACAATCCTCTCAGGATATGTATTTGGCAATAGAGACTGATGAATTATAGTCCTGGATATCAGCAACGAAAAATTACGAACACTTCCTAATATAAAAATATGTAATTAGTCTATAAAATTGTAATCCCAGTATCTCATCACTATAGAAAAGACTTTTTCAGTATATAAACCTATAAGAAAACAAGTCAATTAGCCTTTGAACAATATGTAAAATTATTACTATTCTAATAATCCGTACGACATCATGTCAGCCTAATCCAACAAGCTAGATGCTCGAATATTGGACGACAAATCGTAAGGTTGTCGTGTATTCACCAAACATTGCACAACCTTCTTCCATTGAATACTAAAACTTCCCAAATAAGTTTGAATAAAGCCATTAATAATGATAATACTTAAAACGTTATTTAATAATATGATGTTAAAATCTGAAGTAAATGGTATAACTATCAAAAACAGTAAAAAGTATATTAGAGAACTGGAAAAGATCAATATCAGTATCGTATAAGTATGTTTAATCAGACGTCCTGGTCAGTGACATATGAATCATCTACAGGACAAAATCTAGTAAATTTATCTAAAATCTTCAACTGAAACTATGAAAAGAACAAAATATAAGCCTTTATTTTTAACTTAACAAAAGTTGTTATTTGTAATAACAAACAAAGAAGATCATGGACGATAACTCAAACTACAATGATCTATGATCAAGTAGTTCACATCCCTTATTTACTTCTAGTTTACAGGAAGCACACAGGTTCATCGTTTGATTGAAGTTAATAGGGTCTGTGTTCAATTCCTCATTCCATTAATTAATATGAAGCTTAATATAGAACAGGAAATAGATTTAACTGCCAAACACTATGAATCCCCAAATACTTAGTCATAAAACCTATAGAATAATTAGTGACACTATTCGGTGATAAAAGGTTAAGCCGGCTCATTGGTTTGTCGGTTAAGTGCTTTGGCACGAGACTGGTAGGCCCTGGTTTCAGATCCCGCGAGGCGGAATTGTGGATGCGCACTGCTGAGGAGTCCGGCAGTAGGACGAAACGGCCGTCCTGTGCTCTCAGGTTTTCCATGGTGATCTAGCTTCAATTGACTCATGATCTCAACTATATAAAATATAAGGCGTTAAAAAATCAATTATTTTTAAGTTTTCCTTGAGAATACTATCGAGATTGTCTATGAGAACTTTAAAATACATTAAAATAACATGTGACTCTGAAGAAAATAATAATTTACCTAAAATTCTAGATTGTAGTTGGAAAAATGTTTGCTAACCCAGAAACTTGCATCTCATACTGTTATACCTTTAACAGTAAGATTTACTGGAAATAAACTTTACTTCAATCTAGTTCTAGTTAGTTTCCAACGAAAAAGCTGGAAATTTCAGTAATCAGAATGGTTGATTCTAATGAATTACAAAATGTACTTTTGCCTATACAATACCTAGTTCATAATATCTGATATATTGCAATTGAACCAAACAAAGTCAATTCATTTTGTATTATTTGTTTGAATGTTCCTATTACAAGTAAAAAATGGATTCCATATAATTCCATGAAACTACTTGTCGAACAAATGCTATATCGGATGAAATACAAAACTCATGCTGTCCCATGGATTCCATTCATCTGCTTAATTTCTTACTATTAAAGTGTATACTTCATAACGTTTCTTATGTTTGTCTTTTCAGTTTACCGATAGAACAAACATCTCCAGATAAATTAGAGGTATCTAAATATGTATTTTTTGGTAATTTATTCATCTAATTAATTTAGTCACCTAAATATTCTCAACCTAAAATTGATAAAATAAACAGTGATTCAAGATTTGAAATATTTAAGAAAGTTGAAAGAAATAGAATAGAAAGGAGAGGTATGTTTGTTTTATTAAAAAAGGAATAAACCAATGCCTAATAACCGTTTCAGAGAAATATTTCAAGAATCCTTATTTATTAAATCCACATACAGTGCAAAGTGAAATGGCTGGTATGTTAAAAAGTTCTTAAATGTTTTATGCAAATTTATACTACTCATAAGTAGCTAAACGTTTTTTGATAATATACTATGACTTGGACTAAATTTTTGATATAGGAGATAGTGATCTCAGTTCGGACTGCTTTATTCATCCAAGAGTATTCTACGTAGATTTTTAATCACATTTCTGTTTGTGTAGTGAAGTTCCTCAGTCATAGAGGAAAGTGCTTGAGAGGGATTATTTCACTTGTGTTTAAATTTACTAAGATGCAATGCTAATTAGTAACAGAATTATTAATATTACAGAAAATATGACTAAATTTATAAATTTCGTCGACACCTTCATTGTATACACCAGTTATCTATAAAATAATCTTTCATTATAAAATATACACTTGATAATAGTAGTTACTAAGTGTACATAGGATTATTCAGTGGGGAAGTTCAAGTTTTGTAACGAAGATAATATCAATGATTAAAAAGAGAAAGAAAGTTGACCATACAGTGAGTAATCAGTGAACAATCAAATTTGAAAATGCCACCCAAGTAAAATGACATTAAATCAGGAGAAATCTGTAAATTTAAGGAACAAAAAATAGTAAACAAGATTAACCGATAGAATGTTGAATAATAACGTATTTACATACAGTAGGTATCAGAAATGATTCAGGGTTAAAATGATGAGATTAAATTCTTGTATACTTCCCGACACTTGATTTGGTGGAAAAATTTAGGTTACAGTAATGTTTTGGTCATGTGTAAGAGATGACGAAATAATCTGAAACAATCAATATGAAATCTAGTAGATAACTGTGAACGTTTTCATGAAGTCAAGTTAGTACAAGGAATTATGTATGGAATACGACCATTCTTCAGTTGTAAGTACCTCGAATTCAATTACTCAATGAAAAGCTAACAAATGCTTCTAGGATGTAAATATATAGATTGAAAAACCATTGAATGAAAGTTTTGGATGTTTTCTTAGGAAATGGTCTCATGTAATCTATAAAATATATTGTATTTCATGATACCAATAATCTGCCTAATATATACTTCTGGTTTTCACTTTTAGGTGGTGATAGCTTACTAAGTTTGAGGATATTTATTGACCAGTTGTTTCGCAACAAATTTAACAATTCATGTACCCCCTACTAAATTTCACGGAAAGATTATTATTGCTGAAGTGTTATAGAGATTAGTTGTTCGGGTATCTAGAACTCATAGGTTTTGATCATGGTGGGCGGCATTTTTACTTGTTCATAATTTAGAATAATCGTGATCTATCTCATTATACCACAATATGTATCCTGAACACAGTTAATGGGTGTAAATAAACTCTAGCTATTCGTAAATAGTAAAGCAAATATTTTGATTTTTTAATTAGAAATGAATACTATTAAGATATATCCAAACATCTTTAATGAGAAATATCTAACCCTCTAATCTAATAATATATAAGGACTTTTAATGTTCAATTAATATTATCAGAGACATTCTTGCATCTTAAAAGCTAGATTCATCGTGTTTATAGTTCAAAGAGAGGTTTTATGTGTCTGGAGCATTTTACTTCAGATGTCAATTCTGTTTTCATGTGAACCATTGCCAATCAAAAGATAAACTGCTTAGCTAAATTTTTAGGATTATCAGTTCATAATATTGTATCCATAAATCAGAATAACTACCATAAACTAACCATCGCGCATGATCGTGGATCGTTTAAAGTTAGACATTAACACCATTGGATGCCAATTCAGTGTTCTAGAGGTTTAGTGTTCACGTACGAGACCGAAGTTCCTGGGTTCGAGTCCCGCATGGGGATCGTGGATGTACACTGCTGAGGAGTCCCATACTAGGATGAAACGGCCATCCAGAGTCTTCAGTTTTCCAGTGGTCGATTCATGAATTCAATTGTGAAAATACTACAATCTCTACCCATCCCCAAACTGTTAACCATTGGTAACCAAAAATAAAACTAGTTTATGAAATACACAATATACAAAGATTTAAACTGATGATCCCCTTACATTTACTGGTGAATTAAAACAAACCTTTTCTTTCCATCTGTGCTTCAAATATCATATTACTTCTTTTTAATTTTTCGATTCACCGTATTTACAATTTCTTGGTTCAGACCACTGACCTCTCATGATTTCTAGAACCACTATTTATTATGGTTTCAGTGTTGTTAATGAGTGAAACTTTTAATTTAAGCATAATTTCCACGTTAATTTGATACCATTTCGATAAAAATTGGAAACCTTGGAATAATGAGCAATGTTTTCCAATTCTTCAATGGTTTCTTAACAAGTAAATTTTCTTTGTCTATTACAATGGATGGTAGGTTGCGACTAGACTTATGTATGACATAATAGTTCACAGATTTCTACTCAGTAGCTCAACAATAAACTTCTCAACAATTCTTCATCGTTTGTTCTTTTTTGTTGGGTTAAACAAACTTTCAGAAACTTAATGAAATTAGTAATTGTTTCCAATATATGGTTTACTTAATGTTTCGGTTTTTTACCCCCTAGAATAATTACAGAGAATCCTAACAAGAGCTCTCTAGTAATGAAGATATGATTTGGTAATCAATCCTAACTTCACAACGGTGCATTATGAGGCTACTAACGTTATCTTCAATGGATTTATTTATTCAGTGAACTCTAGTTTGTAAATATATAGCTTCTAAGTATATTTTTTACGTTTTTAAAAAAAACATGTTTTCGATAATTTCAGTAAAGATATTGTTTAGCAGAATGTCGTTGTGTTGCTGAAAGTCTGCACTACGATGCTAAGCTATTGAAGTGGAATGATTGTAGATCTTCAAACCGAGGTAGATTACTGAGATGACTTATTTACAATATTAATGCTATCACAGAGACTTGGACGTATATCACTTTAAACCTAACAGTAACATAGAGGTGTTCAGTGAAATAATTCTAGATTTGTAATTATCAAAGAATTCCCTCAGAATCTCGCGTAAGTTTTGTAAATAATTACAACCGACTGCAAAACGCTTGTCCCAGGTTCTGAGTCAGTTACCTTAGATCATTTAATATTAATGATAATATAATTACATAGATAGTCATTTAGTTAAGTAGCTATTTAACGGAATCAATCAGCTCTTTGTAAATGTATGAAGAAATAAAATTATTATCGTCTTTTAAAGCTGGACGGAAGTGAAACGTTTGGTTCTATTTAGTTTTTGTTTTTAAGCTGTTTAATAGACGGAAGTCTACGTGCTTCAACAATGTTGTTATTCAGATCGAGGTTATCATTAAAAATATAGAACGTATCATCTGTACTATTTACAGATATAGATTTTACTACTACTACTGCTTTAACTGAAATCTTCATACATTAATCACGTGACAGAAAGCTCCGAAGGTGCAATAAGCATATACATTATTCAAAAATACCTCAGTTCGCAATTATATTTAGAAAATTAAATAACCAGATTATGTGGTTGATAAAAGCAATTCAATCTATCATACGTAAATTAAGACCTAATGCATACGAGAGTTCATGCACTTGCAATTAAAATCGATTTGGACCTATATCATCCAACATCTCCAACATCCGCTTTTAATAATCGAACAGAGCCCAACCAGGTAGTCTTCACCTACCTACATGGTCTAGACTTTGATCACTGCCACGTTTTGATTTGGCCATCCCGATCTTTCCAGACCACTTATTTACTAAACAACATATGTTAATATACAGAGTGGTTGGGAATATGTAATGGATATCTTAGCCACCTGACCTATTATGAAAGATTATCTATAATTATAATATACCCTTGTGGGCCAAGGTAATTTTGCATTGGTTTTTAGGAGAACCAGACACCATCCAGACTTTAACGTAACAACCCAAGTAGTGCAGCTCAATCCCGTTTAACAGGAGAGCCATACACCATATAGGTTTTAACGCTACAATCTGAATGGTACAGCTCAATCTTGTGGCGCAACCACACAGGTACCAAGCAACCTGGTGGATTATTCGCACCATTCATATACACATTCCGATCAATGATCGCGTAAATCTATTATGCACAGCATGAACAGGCCGAAGTCGACCTATTCTGTTTACACGACAGTCAAACTCAGTACTGTTAGCAATGGCGACATACCTTAAAATGTTCCAGTGACAATGGCCCCTGAGAACACTGAATAGCAACCACCAGTATGAATGGAATCGGTTAACCAGAAAACCAATTTTGCGAAAGAACAATCAGCAAAACTTGACAAAGTAATGCCGAACCATTCACAATGTCAATCACGAACCTCCAGTCTTGTGTGAGACCTTCAGTTCTACATGGCAATATAGCTTAAACTGCATACAACACATATGTAGGGTAGCAAACGTAATAGCCCAGCCTAAAGCGTTATGTCATAAAGAACGCTTAAAACCCATTGTCTCGTGTCGGAATACTATTACAAGACCACCAATATCATTGTTATCGCATTTGCGAAATTATCATTTTTACGACTTTAGGGGTAGTATCCCTGTTATAAAAAATTACATGCATCAACTTATTAACTTCCTATTTACGTCATGTTTCAAATCGTTATTATTTTTTTTACTTACAGACTTTCTAGAAAATAATAAGTTATTCCAGATAAACTATACTATTGAATGGTTAGATTATGCACATCTATCACTGATAGGATAAAAATGTATGCTGTGAAGAAGTGATTAGTATTGACTGCTATCTGGGATCCAACCTTCAGATTCTGAATGAAATATTTTTTGGTGAAAGTTTTACTATAGTGTAACTCATTATCACTAATTTAAAAAAGCAAAGGACAATTAATCATAAAAACAGTGTTAGGGATTGTTCAGGTGATTTATAGTCTTGAGTTTTTTTTCAATACATGACTAGTATATGGAAGGAGCCTAGTTAGAATTCTTATTTTACATCTAGAGTTAACTATCGAAGACCACAGCAACTAAACATTTTACATACTGAGTGTCGTTAAAAAACACTTGCCTAAAACACTGAGAATAAACCTATTATCGAGCTAAGGTCAGAACTACATTCACAATGTTTGAAATGATGACAATACAGCTGAACTCTATAAAATCGTATGTATCAAAAATGTTAAATAATAAAATAGGTTACATTACGGGGTTGTAAGTAGTCGACACGAAACCATAGAAATAGGTTTTCTACTAGTTGACACTCATCCTAAAGGCGTAACTGTAGAATTGTGAGAACTGATGCTGCCTGGTGGATTAAAGTACATATGACCTAATTTAACAGTTTGAGATATTGCCATTAAACTATTCGGGCAACAACCGGGTAGTTGTTTATAATCAAATAATTACTGAGTAGTACTCATATTTGTCTAGACCTCTAGAAGTGACCAAATTCTATCGATCAGTTAATTAAATCACTGATAAGATAAGATGAATATCGTAGTATAAAATAACAACCATCTATTGAGATACTTATTCTTCATTAATGTTTTCTAAAGCACACAGACAATATCATATTCTCCATTTATTAGAAATAAGCAGACATATATATATATAGTGGTAGTAATTGCTTAAAACAAAGATATTCATATATTAAAACAAAAATGGTAAATATTATTTAATAATCACTCGATATATTTCTTTTCTCTATCTCTCATGACAACAATCATTATTCAAAATATACAGCATGTATAATGCCAACAGCAAATATCTTTGAATTTGAAAATATGGCTGATGCATAAGTATCACCCATTTCAATATTCCATACAGACTGACTACCAATAAATATACTATTATGTTCCGGTGAACCAATATGAACTTGTACGACAAATTTATACCTTGATGGCGTGTTTAATTCACGTACATTTTTTCTTAACATATTTGCTAAATTCATTGATAAAACACGTGCTTGTAATGGTTCGTAGTTAACATCTTTCAATGTATGATCCAATGTCGTTTGAATTAAATTTCGTAACTATCAATAGATTGATTGAAGTAAAATAGAAATAAAATACGATAGTGAAAGGACAAAATATAATGTGTACTGTCATAGTTAACATGTTACATATCCTTTAACTACCAACATAGCTTATCAATAGAATAAATTAACACCATTGAAATAACTGACACAATCAATGTTCAATATGTATTTTGAAATGAATTCCTCTACCAATAGTGATTAAGTATTAAAGGAAGTAGTTTTTATAATAACAAGTTTTGGTAGCTTTGTATATTCTTTACAAAGGACGTTTACTTTCTTACAAATACAACAACAGTTATACTGGTCTGATTACAAGAAAACGGAAATGCTAATCATAGACAGTAGAATATTGGTGTTATTCATATGTTTCTAAGAAAAAGAGAGTTTAGGTTCCTCATCATAATCATTATAATCAGTATGGAGGTTCGAGTGGACTGCTGAATGATTTTGAGATCACGGACCAACCTAAGTTATTATTGCTTTGAATAACCCTTTTACTGATGACTAAATACATAGGTTACAAACGCAATTCGAGCAAAATTAAAATCACATTATTATAGAAGTTACCTAAGTGTCAAACCATGGTGACTACATCACATCAAAACACGTTATTAAGTATTCAGTCGAGATGAAAGCATAATACTAGATGCAACTGATGAGAATTAGAATTAATTACTTCGTTAATGCTGTGACTTGTATCTGGCATTTAATGTAGGTATGTTCTCAAACAAAATTATTTGTACACAATAAACACTCAAGAAAAGTTGCATTTGTGTTGATAATAACTGTACCAGCAAAATCTCAATAATTAACTTATAAGACCATATAAAACTTTTCTTCAGGTACTTAATTCATGAACCCGCAAATGCCTTTAAAGTAAATGATATATATCAATGGTTTGCAATCTCGATGATCACTATGGTAATCAACATTGAATATAACAGAATAATCTAAGTTATAGTAAACGCAATCTGGAATACATAAGTCATTGATGTTTCGGAATTGATAACAACGAAGGTGAATATCAGCGAAACCTGAAATTATCCCTGCAAAAGTTAATGATGATCTAGGTAACTGAGTGTCAATACTGTTAAGTGGTCTCATTAATCACATGAATAAATAAGTGAAGCTATTACAGTTTTCGGGTCGAAATAACTAAGGTTATTCTTTAATCATAATTACAAATGAGTACCAATAAAGTTGTTTGGTGAACTATAATTTATGGACGACCTTAAAACGACACTAAAGTGACCTAGAGAATGAGGGTTTTAAAGTAGTGTGAAGAATTAAGATTACAATTTTCAGTTGATGGTTAGGGTTAGGAATTAGATTTAAGGTTTTCATCACGAATTGACGTCAGCTGAAATGCCAAAACGTTATTTAGCCAAATGGATGAATGAATTTCGCGCAAAAATCCTGTTATCCTAAATCTAATTGGTTCGTCCATAAATTATAGTCTCGCCAATTATCAAATTTCACTGATAAAAAAACTAACTTGTTTCTGTTTAATTCTTTCATTAGGTTTCGGTTGTATTCTATATGTATTCTCATATTTTATATTTTTATTAACTCCACCACGTAACATTCCAATAAGTGAACCATGTCCACCAAACAGTGATTTACGTGATGCAAAACTAAAACGACTTTGTCGTCTTGACTGAGGAATAATTGATGGACGTCGACTATCTGTTTGTGATGTATCATGTGATCCTTTACGAGTTTTATCAGTATCATCAATTGAATCAATTCTGGATAATTTTTCAGCAGACATTCTTTCAAATTCAGTCTAGATATTTATATGCTATAGTAGATAATTTTTAACGATAAATAAAATTGCTAGGAACATCAAGTTCAAAATAGTGTTAAACAAAATCGTGCATAATTTATGTTGGAAGAAAATACTGCCTTAGTTATTCCATGCAACCATCACAAGTGGTTTACTAATTTTGTACATTTCATCTCCTTCATACAGTGTGAAAACAAGTAAATTCACTCACTAATTATTTAAGAGTAAATTGTATCATACTGTTTGGTATGGAATGATGATGGGATACTGTGTATCAAACTCATGAAGTAGTCACTCAGTTAAGTAAGTGGACATCATTTTGCTATGTAATTCTTATTTGGTCGTTGAAATTTAATTGATAAGGCTTTTTTGGACAGTTGAGTGAGGATTTCATGCATCCGGCTTTAATTATTCTCGGATTATTTCTTTTACGAAACAAAAATAAAAGAGAGTAATAGATCCCACTGAGATCAAATACTTTTATTACATGCTGTAGTTCTCATTCATCACTTCTGTGGATATTGCTTTTATAATTTATGAGAAATTCACGCGACAATACCAGAGTTACTACAAATACAGACACATATTCAGTACTCACCAAAAAGATGTACCAGTAATCTTGAAAGAATTGATGGCCCGTGTCACTCAACTCCATTCAGAGACATTTACATTGATCTTTTTGGGGTACATGTAATCTTCTGTAGGGCTGAAATATATTCATAATTGAGTGACCACTGGGTATCGACCAATGTCATGTGTAACAAGCCCTTAGTCCTGATCGAATTCTATAGATATAAACACTTTACATCCCATTATAGTGTATGTGATATTGAGTAACTTAGACTAATGATCACATTGCGACTTGATCGGTATAATTCAATTAGATTTAAGAAAAACTTGGTATGCATTAAATCATTCACTACTTAGTGATCAATCAATTTTAAGTACATTTGGTGATTCGCAAGTAAAATAAAATATATATGCAAGATCCTACAGTTAAATTTAATAATAGATACTTTTCTCATATTGTTTTTCTCTAAGGCTATAAGATATTAAAATGAACAGTTATGACAGGACTATGTAAAATGCTCTATGAAGATTTAGATATGCGTTCAGACCTAGTAATCAGTATGCTTTCAGAAAGTCTTAAGATTAGCACATTTCATAAACTAATTATTACAGAGCTAGAAATTCAAAATACTAAGTAAATAGATGATCATTATTTTTCGGTACACTTGACCGAGACAGTACTGTGTAAATGGCGCCTTTTCATTTGATGATAAATGATGTGACTTTCATGTATATCAATGACTATAGCTAGACTTTTTATAACTTTATCAAACAACTATCAAAAATTAGATCCTTTTTAACTTTAAAGTTAAGTTCTCTCAAACAATGGTAAAATATCACTGCACATAAAAAATACAATAGATTCAGTAAGGTTTACGAAAATGTTTATTGTTTTCATTCTAAAACAGATATTGGAAATAATTCCTCTTTGTAACTGTTACATCCTAGCGAAGATTAAATTATGAGTAACTTCTGGGAACTGTTTATGGACTAATATTCTACACATATTCTCATTGTATAACTATTGATTAACTAGATTATATATATTTATATTCCTCTTATTATAAGCTTTTATTTAACCTATTAATTACTATTATACGATTTACTATTCTTAAGTTATTCGCAGTCGTTTGTAACAGTATCTCAGTCACAGCCACTTTTGACCTGATCCTATATAATTGTTATTTTCTGTTTTATGGTATGGTGTGGTCTGGTTTGTTTGTATACAAACCAAATATGTCTGAAATACATGATTCACATAACGGAGGCTGATATTGGTGTTCTGGACTGAACCGACTGGGTTAGGAGAGAAGATACTCCTATCTCGGAGGTCCAATAAGAACTCAGAGTGACTCTAGACTGTTCGTAATAGTTTATGAGTCATTAGTCTGGTCAATAAGTTAGTATTGTAATTGTCGATAAGCCACGTGATATATTCTCAGAGTATAAGGACATAACAGTAACATTTAATAAATTTATTAGGACTTTATTGTGAATAGGTAAAAAATATAGAAACCAGTGATGCTCTTAATAGAACACTACTTAATGATGAATTTTTTAAATTTTTTCTTAATCTGAATACAAGTTCGTTTCATATACTTTCAATAATTGTTAGTACACAGTAGATGCAATTATTACGAATGAATTACTATTTTCTAATCGGATAATTTTTGTGCTTAGGTTAAGAGTGGTCTTAAACTTTGAAACTATTCGCAATTCACTCTTTTAAATTTATCATGTTCATGCTAATCGTATCATTTTATGATTAAAACAGTCTTTCGAGGTTTGAATTCTGCCAAACAACTTATCTAACTAATTACTGATTGTTAATTCTGTCTGTAAAGATAAATTTGCTGAAATTAAAAGAATAGATTGTTATTAAAAAGAAAACCATTCAGTTTAAAAGTGAAACTGGGTACTGATTACTAGAATTCCATAACTTTCTGGTGATTTCATGAAACATTTGAAAACATGGTGACAATTAGTATTCGTTCACCCAATGTCTTCGTATTAGGCAGGACATTTTTATTATCAGGACACAATGTTTACCTATTACTAATCAATAAGTAAAGTTACTCTTAAATGACAACAATAAAAATTAATAGTTACATATCAATAAAACTTGTCCATCATCTCAGATAAGTACTGAAATGTTATTGTGAATAGAAAAAAAACATTTTAATATAATTCATTAAATAATTGAACTATTGTATTGTAGTTCTCCTTCCCTAATAGATCCTATCGTATTGCTTGTTAATAATTCATCTATATGAAAATGAATATAATAACTCTATTTATTGGTATGAGATGGGTATGCAACTTGTAATTATTATCAAAATACTTTCAAATAGAATTAAAACTCTTTAGACTTAATCATTGGTTTATACAAGATCAGTAATTGAATTTGAAATTAAATTTGTATATGTTGAGGTATTAACCGTACCGAGATACAACTTATTCACAATGAAATGGATAGCCGATAGTTTGAAAGTTACTAGATTATTCCTATTTCAGTCATTATTCAAACAGAACACCATACATTATCTCAATAGAAAATAAATCAGATTGGATGCTGATACAAAAGTCATATCACATATAGATTACAAAGTACCTAATTCTAATTTTTAGACCATTGTTTCTGGATAATGGAGTAACTTCTAACTGTATTTGTTGACAAAATAAACATTGTCATATACAATATGCTTTTTCAAAGTAGTTAACCAATCAGGTGCCACTGTTATTGCTCGGAATCATAGTTACTTTTAAAAGTTATGAATAAGGGTTAGTGATTAAGTAATATGGCTTCCAGCTTTATCACCGTGAGAGATTATCCACCACTAGACGTTAATAAATAAAACTCTGCTAACATGTAAAGTTCAGCTTAGAATCCTTGAGTAATACAAGATTAAACAAATGAAATTTTTTAAGACTATTGAAATAGAGTTTTTAGTCGATTATAACTTGAGAAAATTTAAATTAAGCTGAAGAACCAGTTAAATGATTAAAAAGCCATAAGTTGTATCATTTTGCTTATATGAAGATTCTTTGTAACCGATGTAACATACAATCAACCTGATACTCTGCTTAGTTAAAACCATTTATCATGATATATGCTGTATTCAACTATTCATATATCCACCACAAGCATGATAATCAGTAGACGGAACTATCTTAGACAACAGTATATGCATAAAAGCATGTATGTAAAAAATGCAGTTACACTTACCGAATTCTACAATTCCGTAACCGTTGAAATTGATTTTCAAATTCTTTTCTAGTTGGTTGATACAATTTCAACTATAATCTATTCATAACGGTTGTTAAAAATTAAATTTTTTTTTGATATCGCGACTATACGCGTAGTCACTAGCAACCATAAATATTGTTATTGGTTAAATTGAGTTCATAGTAATTTTCTTCTTTAAGTTGATTTGTCTCTTGTTAGTTTGAGAAAAAGATGACAGATGTTTTAACTTTTTTATTTATTTATGTAATTCATAAAACTTTTTTGTTTTTAAACAATCTCTTGATTAGAAAAATAGCTCATTCAAGTATACCTATACATACAGAAGTTGTACATCTTGTTCTACTAAGAGTATCCTTCTTAAATTCCTTTTTGCCAAGAATTTATTAGTCACAGGGACAAATGGGTTGCATTAAAAAAAGGTGATGTTATTTGAATAAGATCATTTTGTGGAACCTAAATATATTTGGTAGATGGGTAAACATACAGAAAGAGAGAATGGAAATGACTACATTTTGTTGAGTAGTAACTTAAATTAATGTAATTTAGGTGAAAACAAAAACTACAATCTTTTTAACTGTCAGAAATTAAATCTGCATACGGTTAATAGTTGAGAACAGAATCATGATATTTCTAGCTATTCAAATGAGGAGAATAAACATTCCTCTAAAAAGTTGAAATATTAGTTGGTAAGTAATTTTAAAGATAAGTATCACTAGATGCTCATTTCTTCGTAGTTTTAGACTCCTTAGGAATGATTTAAGTCCTTATGTTGGATTAAACCGAAGGATTTCAGGTTTTACGACGGATATAATAAACTTAGCGAACTGAGTTTGAATACAACGAATGAGACTTTTAATTTAAGTTGACTTCTAGTAATTATGAAATACCTTAGTTACTGTCCAGTGCTTTCTAGTCTTCATTAACCGGTCCGTAATGAGAAATATCAATAAATTAAAAAAGTCTTCACAAGCTTCCTGACCAATCACAAGTCCCTTTTGACTAGACATATCAATTAGTTTTTGAATAACGTTTATATGATTGAAGTTAAATGTTATAAGAAAATGTGTAATAATATATGAAGTGTATATTTATGAGAAATTAAATTTCCAAGGGAGTGTGTGGTGTTATTTGAATGAATAGACATTGATATTCATTACCAACGTACCTAAATTTAACCAGTCAAATTAACATTTTCAAGTCGCATGAAGTAATCAACACTGACAGTGTGAAACAGCCAAGTTTTTTTTATTCAAAACAGTTGCTGTAGTTCATAGTATGTTTTTGTAATATCTCAATGAGTAATAATTTGTATTTATGACTTAAAGTAAGTCCGCTTGTAGCCCCTCCTAGGGCTACTGCCAGTCCCAATCCGGCATAAAGGAGGAGGGTTAGGTGAGGGGTCGGTAACCCTATCCCGTAGAAAACTAACTCGCTAAAAAACGCTAACCAGAAAAAAATTATTCAAACCACTTAAACTCTTCCCTGGAAGTTGAAGGAATAATTATGACGCCTCATGATGAAAGCCGAGATTCTTCTTGAGTGACGAGGCCCATGCCCCTTCTAACAACCAGAACAACAATTTTTATAGGTAGATGGAACGTCCGGACAATGTGAGAAACCGGAAGAGTCTTCCAAATTGCTGCAGAAATGAGGAGCTACAATTTGGAGGTGCTTGAGATCAGTGAAACACATTGGACGCAGGTTGGACAACAACGACTAACTTCAGGGGAGCTTCTGTTATACTCCGGTCACGAAGAAGAAAATGCCCCACATACACAAGGAGTGGAGTTGATGCTCTCCAGAAAAGCACAAAATGCACTTATTAGATGAGAATCTCATGGACCAAGGATCATCAAAGCCTCCTTCAAAACAAAGAGAGAGGGCATTACAATGAACATCATAAAATGCTATGCACCTACCAACGACTACGATGAAGAAGTTAAAGACAAATTCTACGATAGGCTGCAGCCGATCGTCGAGAAGTGCCCAACAAAGGACCTGACCACTCTGATGAGAGATTTCAATGTCAAGATTGGAATGGACTTTATTGGACGACATGGACTGGGAGAAAGAAACGAAAATGGTGAGAAATTTGCAAACCTATTTGCTTTCAATAAACTGGTCATAGGCGACACTATATTCCCACATAAACTCATTCACAAAACGACATGGACTTCACCGGATCACACTACGCAGAACCAAATTGACTATATCTGCACCAACAAACGTTCAGGAGGACGATGGAGGGTATGAGAACCAACAGAGGAGCTGATATAGCATCAGATCATCACTTGCTGATCGCAAAGGCGAAATTAAAACTTAAGAAGCATTGGACAACGGGGCGGACAACATCACAAAAGTCTAATACGGCCTTTCTTCGAGATGCTGACAAACTCAACAAATTCAAGATAGTCCTCAGCAAATGTCCCAGGCGTTTCATAATCTACTCAATGGAGAGAGAACTACTATGGGAAGCAACTTGAAAGGGATAAGAGGCAATCACTTCAACATGTCATGAGGTTCTAGGCCACAAGAAGCACCATCACAAGGAATGGATCACTATTGGTACACTGGATAAGATTCAAGAAAGGAGGAACAAGAAGGTGGCAATCAATACCAGCTGAACAAGAGCAGAAAAATCCAAGGCACAAGCTGAATACACAGAAGTAAACAAGCAAGTGAAGAGAGCATCAGAACCGACAAACGTAAATATGTGGAAGATTTAGCGATGACAGCGGAAAAGGCTGCAAGAGAGGGAAACATGAGACAACTGTATGATACAACAAAGAAACCCTAACCAGTACTACTAGTATAAAGCAAGGAAGGCAAGGTAATCACCAACATTGAAGAACAATGAAACAGGTGGGTAGAACACTTCAAAGAACTCTTGAATTTACCAGCTCAACTGAACCCACCCAATATCGAAGTAGCACCCACGGACCTCTCAATCGATGTTGGCCCACCAACAATTGAAGAGATCAGCATTGCCATCAGACAAATCAAAAACAGCAAAACAGTAGGACCAGACACCGCTATGGGAGAGAACAAACCAGACTCCAGCGGAGAAAGAAATCGGGAAGAAGCGCTGGAAGTGGATAGGACACACACTAAAGGAAGCACTCAGCTGCGTCACAAGGCAAGCCCTCACACGGAATCCTGAAGGACAAAGGAAAAGAGGAAGAGCAAAAAACACATTACGCCGAGAAATAGAGTCAGACATGAGGAGAATGAACAAAAGTTGGATAGAACTAAAAAGGAAGGCCCAGGACAGAGTCAGTTGGAGGATGCTGGTCGGTGGTCTATGCTCCATTGAAAGTAACAGGCGTAAGTAATGTAAGTCACTTCTTCAGGGTAATTGAGTAAATAACCGAAATAAATTAACACATGTTTTTGAGCAGAAATGGGTGGTAGTGAGCTATGGAATCCAGGACTCACGTTTCGTCTTATTTCGGACTCGTCTGCTAGATGTACCTGCTTTCCAGTGTTGATACTCTCTTTGGGATTCAAACAGTGCCATTTATTTCAAATCTTATTAAGTTATCCACTTAGCTACTGACTTGTGCACTGGGGTGAAGTTTGATTCATTTAAATTGGTTGTTTGAAATTTCCCATAGACAAGGCAAAAATGAATTAACACACGTTTATATAGTCCAAAGGAAACAAATCAGGATATTTTTACCACAAAAGAAATCCTAATACATTCGAACATGTTATATTATCTTTGGTCAAGATGATTCTGTATGAGACGTCACTGTGTTTATTTGTGTATAATGGTGAGTAGGAAAAGTGTATAAATTTATAATATGAAGTAGTAGGGTTGGAATCGTGTGTGTAGATTGTGTGTAAAATAATTAAGGTCAAATGTGGTTGTTCGGATAAACAGTCCAGGTTGGATGAATATTCAGGCCTTCTTTCTTATTGAGGTCAGAGGGGCTTAACATTGTGTGGAAAGCTTCAGTTACTTGCCTCTCATTATAGTTGAAAAAGCCTTTCTGAATTATTTTGATAATTTTAATATCAATTTGGTGATTATTGAAAATAGCATGTACTACTATTGTTGATTTGGCTTGTAGATTTGCCAATTCTATAGGATTATTAGGTCTTTTAGTGTACCTTACGTGTGCCTTGGCACCACTCGAGACCTCAAGAAAAGACTTTCCAATGTAGAGCATATCACGACCGAAATAACCTAGTCTGTTGATACAAATTTGTATGGATGTAAACAGGATTTTATCTTTTATTATAACTAAAGCATTTCTTAGAGTGTTAGTTGTTTTATAGGAAGCTTTAATTTTGTATATTTTTAAGGGCCATAGTAATTATTCTGTAGTACCTCGACGGTAGGTTAAAACCATGGCACCAGTTGAAGATCTTTCATTGAAATTGTTAGTTTTAGATATGTTTCTGATAATATTCTTAGGAAAACTATTAAATCATAGGATGTTTATTATATCATCTTTTTCTCTAAGGTTCAAGAGAGCAACAAAGACTATTACTTAAGAAGGAGAGTTTGTGAGCTATCTATATGACATGTAGTTTAGAACTTTTGTTCTCTATATTACGTAGTTATCAGTTAAATAATTTATAAAATGCAGTCAATAAATATAATATTGGTCGAATGTGATTTCAATTTCTAACAGGATTCAGCTAAAAAACTAATTGAACGGTGTAAATTATGATTCTTAGCAGAAATATGTAAGTAACTAACAAATTGGTGAAGCGATAATCTCATCTCGGCAATACCGAAACGTTTTTACAAAATTCTTGGCTTATAATTTTGGTTTTCAAGAAAAATTCTATAATTATCCATAACCAACTGATGCCATTAACCTTTTATGCCTGTGATAATAGTTGGAGGCTGGAATTGGATAGTTCAATCTAATTCAATCAGTGGAGTGAAACATGAGTAGAAAATTAAAGATAAAGAGATCAACTGACTATAATCTCAAATATTTTCCGACGAAAGGTCGTTAATTTTGTAAGATGACTTCAATGAATCCTTCAGAGGAAATTATATGATACTGACATCAAAAATAAACTCATCTGAACGTATTAATAAGCGGTGTAAAACACCAACTGTTAACAAGTGGAAATAATTCTTTTTTTTCTAAGAACTATGAAATAATTGTTTAAAATTAGTTACTATTGTAAAAATATCAGTTGAGGCTAAGCCCATGAAGAAGCTTGAGCAACCCCCGAAATAAGCTCATGATTTATAATTCACTTTTTGGTCGATGACCAGAGAGCTAGTATAAATTAAAGGTATTTTGTAACACAGATGAAATAAAAAGTGCTCCAGTTTCGTGACCTTAGAAAGTCTGCTGGTTTTTCATGGGTTATTGCCATTTTTATTGTACGTTTAACACTGACATTTATATGCCATGTTAACAAAAAGAATTTTTCTTAACAATTTTGAACGTTATAAGCACTAAACAAAGGTGTTACTTTTACACACTTGAAGTGATGAAAGATAAAAGTCCTTTGTTTTTAAACCCTTAACAAAAACTAAAATATTTGTCACGATTCTCATTGGGTCTTCCGTGCGTTATACTTTATTATTATATCTTTTAATGATTTAAAAACTCAACTTCATTTTACTAATTAGTACATAGAAACTTCGAATTATTGTCAATCAGTATTTTGGTGTAAGAAGAATGTATTGCCTTGCTTTATATTAGCGATCCCATTTTATGTATGAAAATCAAGAATTGCATATGATAATTGATCATATTACAAATGGTCGTTTATATATTGATTAACTACTGATATGCTAGATGTAACTTCTAAAACATTTTTAAAGATATTAGGGGGTTAGTTGGTCGCAGTCGACAAGAAACACTTCTCAACCTAGGTCTCCTGCTAGTTAATACTAATCAGTATGGCATGGTTGCAATCTTGATGGGACTTATGCTTCCTGTAGGATTCAAACCCTCAATATCCTGTATTGGACAAAACTATAATGAACTCCATTCTAATGGACAAATAATGATGGATTTAGTTAAAAATGTTCACCATGATGGACACTAAACATAACTTTAATTGAATAATACTATCTAACACAACCGTTATTTTGCTAAATGTCGGATTCCCAGTTGCTTGATGGTTCTATTAATTTGATCCGAATTAGAGAATGTAGTATCACAAGTTATTCACTTTTAATATTTACTTATCTATATTTATCTGTATCAAGCCATGACTATTAAGTTTGTCATTTTAATCCGTTAGGTATTTTGGGAATTTGTACGCAAATACGTCTCCTATTTATAATAGTTAGACCTATTGCGTACGTGTACATTTTACCTGCTTGTGTATGTTTATGCGCTTACTTATAATACCAATCATATGTCTCTTAACTTACTGTGGCATTTGTACCAACTAATGATTATTTTGTACTTGATGGCCCGCTGATTAGAAATTCCAAATATAAGGCATTCATTTGTTCTCATCTGATTCTACTTGCTGTAAATTGCACTATTTTGAGAATTCCTAGACTTTCATAAGCAATTAAATAAGGCTTTAAAAAAGATCTTGCAGCTGATGTATATATTTTTTACTTCAAATGATAATTCACTCTACCACATGTTTTAAGCAATTTCGCGGAATAGTTTGGTCTGTTTAAAATTTATAAAAATGTTATATTTTCCCCAAATAACAAAGGCAGATAATGTTTTCTAATATTGCTGTGGCGCAAGTAATATTGAAATTCGATGTAGTAATCGTACTCTTTTGTCTATCCACGTGTTGTCAGAGTAAATATTTTTTACTTTAACGTATATGATAAGAATCAGTGATGATTAGTTTGCAATACGGATTATGAATGAGGCAATTTAAAACAATCCATTCTCAAGAAGGCGTATAAATGTTACAACCAGAGAGATTATATTTAATATGTAAGTATGTGGAGATAGGACCATAAAACCTATTTTGTAAATAATTTTTCATAGTTTACGCATGTATTTTCATATTCTGTACATTTAGCATTAGACAATTGTACTTGTTGTTTAAGTGTATTACTTTGAACCCTGGTAACTTGACTTCCTTCCGTTTTGAGTACAACATATCGTGGCACTGTTACTGCTCCTCATTAAATACACTCTAATTCACATCTGCATCGTTCTGCTATATCTGCAAATATGTTAAATGAAATATTCATTGGATATCACCTATATTTATAGACAATTGTGACATTCTTATTGAATTCTACGCTTGGTAAACCTACTGGATCTATATCGTCCATATTGGGATTACTAATCTTTTATAATTGTGGATTACTTGGACCAAACTCAGCCGAACACGCAATAGCCCGAAGACTTAAGTAACGTCCCTTATTTTTATCTATGTGTAATTAACTTATTAGCTGTTAATTGATACGTAAACTTTAGACGTAATATTTTCGTTGCTATTTTTTTTGGTTATCATACTTTTGGCCCACCACAAGTACAAGATAAGTATAAATCATCAGTGAGATGCAAAGCGGACGCCCCCTTCATCTTCGCCTGCATGAACATCAATTAGCAGTCAAACGCCACGACATTTCTTCACTCATATCAATACACGTGGACAACTACGGACATACATTCGACTGGAAAATGTGGAGATTTTGGATAGAGGTGATTCCAAAAGCATCAGAGAATTTTTAGAAGCTTGGCACTCAGGTCGATCAGCAATAAACAAGCACATTGAAATCAATCAAATTTATCAACCAATCAAGAAAATTATGCAGAAACATAGGAACAAAAATCAAACCAATAGGAGATACAACTAAAAAGAAGAAATAAACAATGACAGATTTAAGGTCAATAAGAATCAATCAGCATCGAGGTGCACAGGACAAGCTGTGAATCACATGTGGAGAAATTTAAACACTTCACTTTTACCAGAATTTTGTGCTGATGATGTCGTTCAGAAGGACGATGAAAGCTCCACGACCAAACCATCCAGCTCAGAGAACAAACCTACATCAAAATATATTATACAGTATTTGGAACTGTTAATTATAGCTAGCACTATGTGTAACGTCCAGAACTTCTAGAACTTCGGATTGTTTCTTTGTAAACGTTATTATGACAGTTACTCACACATCTGGGCAAGTAATCAAAAACGCAGTAACTCGGTAAACAAGTGGTATGTATATAAAGTACAAGTGTACAATACCTGTATAGCTTCTAATGAGGTTTGTGGTCAACAGGTGTCCAAAAATCTGGCGCACACCAGTCCAATCTGCAGTGACATTGAACCGTAATCACACGACCTTTGAAACCGAACATATAATTACTGAAAAGACTTATACTCAACAATTGACACAAAAAGAAGGTTAACAATGGAGAACGCGAGGACACTAATTCGAAAAATCGGATGGCATGACTCAGCCTCGTAGACGTGGTCATTCTGTGTAACTTGTCTTTACCTACGTTAAATATATCATTCTATCTTTAGCCTAAATGTGTTCCTTACAGACTTCAGGCATCATATTGTTAATTGTTACGATACGATGAGTCAGTGTAGACAATGATGTGATTTCTATGTAAGATCTTATCGATTAAGTAGTCACATCACGACAAATCTATAATTATAGGATTAGGTTTATTATCAGAGCAGTACTAATAACGAAGTAGACCATAATTCTACAAATCTACTTACAAGGTAAGTAATCTACTATAAGATAATGAGTAAATCGAACTTTAAAAAAGTTAGCTGTCGATTCATTCTAATGAGTGACCAAAACGTTCTTAGCTGTATGTGTTTCTAACAAACAGGAAAAGTGGCTTCTATCCATCGGGAATAATTGCTTCAATTAATCAAGTAGTAACAACTAGAAATGCAGTCCCTCAATAAGACAGCCACCAAAGCGCAAGTTTAACAAAATAGACGCGCTGAAAATCTCACCAATTCATTTTCTTGGAAAGTATTAATATTTATCCGTTCCTTTTCCCTGTTTTGTATTCGAACCTTTTCCAGGTCTCTTGTTAGCTACACTTTATGTTCTTCAGTCTTCTTCGTCTGGGCTTTTATTATTCGTTTTTGGTTAAAGATTCGTCTTTTAATACTTAATTTCGATGTTACATGTAGCTGGACTATCTACAATAAGGTCGTACATGACTAAACTCAAGGTTAGAGCACGGTTCAGTGTGTGACTAATAACCTTTAACTGTTTGCTTGAAAAGGTTACGGGAATCCTTGCAGACATATATCAGGTCCCATCTTGTTAAGAACATTTTTCTGGTTCTCAAATATCGAATTATTATTTTTGATGTCTAGCATTTTATTTTATGCTAAAGAAATCCCTGACTGTTTAGCACAGGCTGTATCGCTTGAGGTATTTTATACTTTTGATATGATGTTTTTTTACTAACCATTTTAAATTAAACACGGAGTTTGTGTTTTAAAAAAATACAAGTCACTCAAAAACGCTTCGTATGGTATACAGAAGAACGTAGTTTGGTCCAATCAAATAAGCTTTAGTTCGTTAGTTCTGCATCCAGACCGAATACTAAGACTTTGGTAGTTGCAACAAGTATGTAAAGTAAACCAAAGTGGTCAGCGAGAATTGATTAGTGGCAAGGAAATGATCGCAAAACCTATAATGTAGGAAGGTGAATGACTTTAATCGAGCGAGATTAAAAATATTCCATTAGTTAGGATATGAAGATATCAAAAAAATGATGACTTTACACTTAGGTCAAGACAAAAAATTGTTTTCCGATGAAATGCACACATTTACACAAAACCATGCAAAAGACATTCTACACCACTCGTCAAGTGTCTTGCGAAATGCTCACAGTGCACTTTTAGTCGACTTACAAATGCATTGAATTTTGTTAAAGATTAACTATTTATCTTTAACATCAGATTATTTTTTAAAACGCAATATTATTTTCAGTGTAATAATGTTAAACAGTGAATAGTTAAAATGTCCTCATGGAATTAGGCTCAGCTCCTTTCAGTTCTCGATGCATCTCTGCTGCTCACATTAGTTATATGATGTGCATACATTGATGAGGACGGGTCAGAGGTTAGAGCACTCAATCTGTCAACTTAAACACATAAGAAGGGTATATAATAAAGACAACGATGACAACTAGTTGTTAGCTATGTCCATAGCTAACCAATCAAATCGTTGCTTAAGCTCACACCACGTTAATCTGGTCTGATGTGTCTATGAACTGTTTCTACTGCATGTGACACACCAATTGAAAGACATTATTATCTTATTATATTAATGTGATTTACAAACTTTTTTCATTTTGATAAGACACACAATACTGGTCGGTATGCTTGTGCGTTTCATTTAATGACTGTTATTCTTTAATTATTGTACTAATCCAATTGTTTTTACGTTTAGAAACAGATAAAGTTTAAAGCCAAGTTGTCCTTGTTCTGATCGTAGCTTTCATATAGACTCTGGGATCGCCAGTATCGCGTTCACAGTTCTGGTAATATATCTGCAAGATAAATTAAATCCTGCACTAGTCTCATGTAAACCCGTGAGACCAAACTGATTTGACAACTTCAGAGCAACTAAGAAGCTCACCTAAACATGGATCGAAGGCAGACGGTGTTGTCCGTAACTAAACTATATGGCTCAGTAAACTAAGTAGTACCAGAACCATGAAACCTTAAACACAATTTTAGGAACCATGAGTACTTTTAACACACAAAGAAGACGGTGAAATATACGGAAGATGTAGAAAATATTATGAAACGGAACAAAGCCTTGTTTTCCAATATGAAACGTTTTGTTCAACGCAACAATATAGTAACAGTCACTATGACACCATTCTTTATGATAAGCTAATTAGTCTTAGAAATCGATGTGTAAATGTAGCTGAGCCCAGATGGAAATAGGTGAAGGATGTGTTCCTCAGTTGGTTAGGTAAGGTGTGGCGACATACACGAAAATGCATTTAATACGGACAATTGTCTATGATCTACATTCGGTAAGTCCATAGCCCTACATCTGACAAGACTCTTAACAGGCTAATATCACTTAGTAAAATAAGCCTTGTTGATATTGTTTATTGTTAGGGAATACTTTGAAAACGGTCACATGACACAACGGTTGAAGACGTCAGGTGAAACACCTTAATCGAAGACCTTAAAGACATTCACGAGTTGATCACACTTCAGAAATTGTGAACGATTTATGAATACTTGCGAATAAAACCACATAAAAATAAAATATGCGGAGACACAAACATCATGAGAGAAACGTTGCACATAAAGAAAAATAAAGGAATAGTGTGATGTTTGAATGAACCAATGATTTATTTGTATTGATGACCATTTGAATTTTAAATTTCAAATACAGTACATTCGTTCGTGTTCATCTAATACTTCTTGATTAACTTGTGTTATTGCTGGGATTACTAGTTCATACGCAATTCAAATACTTTAAATCATCACAAATAGTCATTCGGAAAAACACATTGGGGAACATTTCACATATCATCACAGGAATAAACAAACGGATTCTAGGATTGATGAATGGCCTGAAAGACAGGCTTCTGAAAAGTGGCGGGTTTACCTAGCTTTTTGTCAGTAACATTCATACAGATAGAATGGATGCTATATGGGTTTTCAACACCAACAGTACAAGACCTCGAAATGAAAAATAACAGATCAGTAATTAGTAATTCTCTTTCCGACCACATTGAAGGATTGAAATAAAGTAAAATAAAATGACATTGAA
The DNA here is from genome assembly GCA_944470415.2 of Schistosoma rodhaini. Lineage (NCBI taxonomy): Eukaryota > Metazoa > Platyhelminthes > Trematoda > Strigeidida > Schistosomatidae > Schistosoma > Schistosoma rodhaini. Next base: position 14,344,771 of record OX104044.1, read on the forward strand.
ATAAAATACTTATCGGGTGTGTTTGAGTGAATGACGATGCACGAAGTTTCATATGGAAGTACTTAACAGGTCTTAATTCAAGAATAACCAAGATCTGCAATCTTATAATCAAATCAGACATGGAACTGCCGTTTGATATCACCACTGATTTGTTAAAACTCCTAGGAACAGGGGTGATACATAAGTCCACTAGTGAATTGAATGAAAAATGTCATAGTATCCCTTAGCACAACCGATTCGCTCTAACTTTAGTACAAATGATAAAAACTATTGTCAATAAATGGGCTCATAAATATGTCTACTAATAAATGTCTTGTTTGGTTGGACAGTCTTATATACAGCCAATATAAGTACTCTGAATCAGCATTCTCTACTGTTATCACAGTCCAGTTTAGTCACGACTAGACCGATGACCGAAAGCATTCAAATATTCATAATAGTTTTATGTACTGAGCTCAAACACATATGTTAGAAAAGACTTACATGAAATTTGTCCGTTATTCTTCTTATTGTTGTCCATCAGCAACTTAAAAAACGAACACTGTGAGCCCTGCTTTCATACTATTTAAAATTCCGGAATGTGATGATATGTTGGAAGAGAATATCAAGCACTTACAATAATATCGGTCCATCACTTTGCTTTTGACATTTAAGAAGTGATATCAGTTTCTGATTCCAGAAATTAAGCAAGGAAAATAATTCCTCAACACAAGGGAAACCACGAAATTCAAACGAAGACATCTTGGATCGTCAACCTCAGTCAAGGGAAATGCTATCCGAACTACACATTTGTAAAGTGAAACAGCATGTACGCTTAAGTGTGTTCGAGGAGTGTTTATAAGGTTAATGACAAAAATTTTGACGCTCCCCATATGAAGTTGTTACTATTACATTCAGATGGTAATCGAATATAACAATATCAGTTTGACAGCATGTATCTGTTTCCATTCACATTATATTGCGAAAAAATGAAGACGGCTGACCTTAATAAAGGGCAGAGACATGTCACTCATCATAAATAGAGGAAAATAACAGATACAGTTGCATCAAAATAAGGAAATAAATGATTCTTGGAGATTCATTAAAAACTGTTCCGTCCTCTGGCCGTGGTTAACGAAGAATAACGAAGTTGAAAATACTAGTTATTCAGCCGTCAGTTGAAAACTCCCGCAAAGAATGCTTCTAAGCAATGGAATTACTAAACTAAGATTATAAGCAATAATGATGACCTATAACATCACAAAAGTCTGTAGGTATTCTTCAGAATGTCTAGTTAAATTCACATTTATTGAGCCTAGGATCTAATAAATACATTTAGAAATTCAGTGAAGTAGGTTTGATTGTAAGTCTTCTGTCTAATATTAGTCCCTCAGTTGAATCAGCTGTTTCTAGTGCATATTTCAAAAATTATTACGATCTTTGCCACATCATATCGGTAACTACTTCCTATCTCTCTTGTTTCCATTTCCGTTTCTCCTCTCATTTTTTCCATTCCGTCTTCCCACGCTATCTGCGACACCAAATAATTGTCTTATTTACTTGTTCTTGAAACAATCATCTCTCCTTAGAACTCAAAGAACCACTTTATAATTGTACCATTGCAACCAACCAACGTCTTACCAGGGAGCGTTGAAGCTCCTGGTATCCAGAAACTTCACTACCCTGAGACAAACTCACTCATTCAACCAAAAGGTAAACAAGTCCACAAATAACATCCAAACTGATTGGAATTGTTTAGTCGAGTGACTAGACTACCAATAATTGGACATGATCAAATACTTGGAACTGTACCGAAATAACAAGAAGCGAATGGAAAGAAATGAGTCGGTTTATACAAGTTCGTGACAAAGTTTTGATACATTGAAAGTGTTGATATTCATCATCGTCCTAAGTATATTGAGATGATCCAAGAAGGACCTTGTGTTACTCCATGAGATTCAGGAAAACATCTCATATCTATCTGTTAGCACATTTTCATTCCTGGGTGTCTCATATTAGTAAGTTCCCATCTAAATATATCGACAGTTCTTAGCTACTTATCATATGAGATCTTTAAGAAGAAAACTCTGTCTCTCGAATATTCATTTAAACACTTTAACTAGCACCACTACTCCAGTCCATATACAAGTTAGTGGTAGGGATACTGATTACAGATTGGATAAATTGAATACCGAGATTGCTCTCAAGGTTAAAAAGAGGCGGTCTTGGCTGTCGCACCGTTACCATCGTTACCTTAGTCAGAACATCAGTGACGGATACAATGTCTTCTGAATAGGAATGTGTTTGTGGGTGTGATTGCAGTTTGTACTAAAATGACTCAGTCAGTTTTCATTCAAGGTAACTATTTATAATCACTCGAATTCGATTTTGCTTCATAGTAGGTCAGTGTGGTAATCAAATAGGTCACCGATTCTGGGACTTAGCTCTTGCAGAACACGAGATTGCCAATAAAGTAAGTCATTAGTGTACACTTACAATCATGATATCAGGGATGCCTGCACGATAGCTCACTTAATTCGTTTTTTATGAACGGAACGAATAACAAAAATGGTATCCTGCCTAAAATTTCTGGCCTCAAAGCTAGAGTAACTAAAATTCTGAATTACAATCTCGAAGGCTTTGCTTGTAGATATGGAAGAAGGCGTTGTCAATGAGATGTTAAAGGGACCATTGAAAAATATTTACGATTCCAGTTACCTGATCACTGATGTATCAGGTTCCGGAAACAACTGGTATTTCACCTAGCTACTAAATATCTTAACTTTGAATTCAGGGCAGTGGGAAACTTGTATTACGGCCGAGTACACCAAGATGCGTTGTGTGAAGCTCTAAGGAAGTCTGTAGAACTTTGTGATTTTCTGCAGTGCTTTTTTGTCCTCCATTCAATGGGCGGAGGTAATTAAGTGGTTTGTTCGACTTATTTCTGAAGGTACTGGCTCTGGAGTTGGTACTCATATCTTGAAGATTTTAGCTGACGATTATCCTGATGTATATAAGTAGGTTTAAAATTTTTCACATAAATCAGAATGGACATTGCTGTGTTTCCTTCAACGGATGATGACGTTGTCACTTCTCCGTATAACACAGTTTTGGCTCTTGATCAGACCACTGAATTCGCTGACTGTGTGTTGCCTATTGATAATATAGCTCTCTCAAATATAATCGATAAAGTTAAAAATGTTCATTGCAACTCTAAAGGAAATGTGAATGAGAGTACAGGTTCAGCAATTTGTCCAAAACATATCAAACCATCAAAACCTTTCGATGACATGAACAATATTGTGGCTAATATGCTATTAAATCTCACAAGGTATGGTTCCGTCTCGCTATGGCTGTCATTTCTTGGCATTTTAAAATTCTTCTGACATGTATTTCTATAAAGTTATTTGTAGTTGTGATAACGCGTACTTTATGTTTTTTTTGTGTTCACACTTGCTAAAAGAAGTATCAATATTGAATTCTTTTTCGGCGTCGTCGAACGTATTTTTAGTTATCATACGTTTTGATTCCTGAAGCTACTGTGTTTGACAAAATAATCTCTTGACGAGCTAGTGTAAACTAATTGTTTTTGTACGCCTAGATTTTGGTTCTCGGGGACGGTTCTAGGTCTTTGATTGCATTTGATAAGCTGCTCGGCTAGTTTCCCTGTTAGCAATAATATGAGTCTAGTTTCTTCATTCCTTTGTTTTATCAGTAGGTATCATATCAAGCGTAGTATGAAGACTAAGAGGAACAGATTAAGCTCCTAATAATTACACAATGAAAGAAAATTCCAATATCAGTAAATATCAATGGATAAAGTAGTGGAAAAAGAAGGGGCAAAGGCTGTAAGGCGTAACTTTGAAAGATAGCAAACTGCCAAGTGTGACTCCATCTTGTCATTATGTTGTCATGTATTGTTTCATCTAGTACAGAACATCCTGTAGGTTTCTAAATGGTTGTCCGACGATAACTTAAAACATTTTTCTAATAATATTAATGCTCTCAAGTTGAATTTGCACGCGCGCTTATGTTGCGTTAGGAACAATTCAGAAGGTAGCATACTGAGCTGCCAACGGACTGAATGAAGTGTGGTATAGGATTTAGCCACGTTTCCTGAGTAGCTAGATTCGTGCCCGACCTCATTAGTAGTACACCTTTACCACCGTTTGTTAAGTTTCTAAGGAGGCGATGGCCAAAAAGTACACAGTTTATCTGTTGTGTTGTATGGGCACGAATCCACATGACCTAGCTTTTGTGTAGAGTGGATTTAGAACCATTCTCTTATTTCTTCAGCGACGCGAGGTCCCTTTGAATCGACATATGTCCACACTTGGTGACTCTTTATCGTTTGACATCTCAAGCATAAAGATGAAAAGGTCGTATTATGTTCAATTCATCCTATATCAGTACACTCAAACCATGTGGTAAACTGAATTCTTCTTTACAGAATAACAGATTTTTCTGATGAAGTTCAGTCAATAGTTAAATTTTTTGCCTTCATTGATGATCTGTCTTATGGCATATTGACCTTCAGACCCATTAATATATTTAATGTGACCAGACAAAATTTCATTATTTAGTTCCTCTAAAATATTTTGCTTTAGCTCTGCTTATCACATTAGGTTTACTTTTCATGATAACAAGTAGAATACAGTTTTCAACGGTTGTTGCACACAAAGTCATATACAGAGAACGAGAAATATAACTAAAGTATCATATTCATACTTGATGAATAGCATTGCTGTGATGAACCTAGTTGTGGAATATTTGTGTCTACTATTCGGTGATATCCTCAGTCCTAGTAGATTGCTCCTTAAATTAGTAATTTCGAGGAAACTTTTCATTATTAGAGATAAATAGTGACATGTGTCCTAGTTCTGTCAACAAAAACGTAAGTCAAAGATATACACTAATGCACTATCATGATACATTTCTGCAACGTTTCCCTGAAGTATCTTGACATTTTTCCTTGGTGTTCAATTTATTTAGCTCTTCTCGATTTGAAGGTACCATGAATGTTGATTTAAATGAAATCAGTATGAACTTAGTTCCGTTTCCTCACTTACATTACCTGATTGCTTCACAAAGCCCTTTATCAACCATCTCTCGCATATCAGCTCCTAGAAAGTAAGAATTAACACCTATTTCTAATATGTGTGTGGTTTTATATATATTCTCATTTCATCAGTTTTGTAATGGAATCCTCCAATAACCAAAATCCTAGTGTAGATCAACGAACCATTGAATCATATTTTGCCCATATGTTTGCTATATCATGTCATATATAAGTCAGTAAGTACACTGATTGTCATAATGAGATATAAATTCAAAAACTGATGCTGTAATAAAATGTACTTCAGGGATTACACAGTCATATCACCACAAAACTTTTTAACTCTGTGAACTCTATGTGCATTGTAAGAGCTACTAAAGTTCTTTTAAAAATTTTGAAGAATGTGACTAGCACTGTTCCGTTCCTTTTAAAGGGATACATGAATAACTTGTAAAACTGACAAAAACTATGGGAAACCGTCATTAAGTTTAGGGCTTAATAAAAGTAAACTTGAATATTATCCAGTCAAGTATTAAAATTGTATGTTAAAAACAATATGGGATATGAAATATACCCCAGTTCACTTGATGTACTGTCGTACATAAGTCAACATCGCCATGTAATTAAATGAAAATTCAGAAAAGTCAATCAGAATTTTAACGTAGAAAATTCAAACGATTGTGGTCGAAGTGATGAAACTTTAAAAAATGTTTAAGCCGAAAATTATAGGTTATAGTGATCAGTTATTGATAGGATTTTAAAAAGTTGATCACACAAAATGATATGTTCAGGGAATCATTTTTTCAGTTCTTCATTTCAAACCACTAATATTTTTGAATTCGCGCTTTCTGGTTATGAAATAATTCATAAAACCGGCAATTTCTTTGTAGTTTGACCTAAAATAAATTTCTAATACAGTTTCTGAAACTTTTAGCCTTCATTACGATTCTTAATTTGTATATGTATTTAGTTTACACATCACTTGCTTTAGATGTATTTGGTATTAGCTTGAGTTTTCAGTTTATAATTTGTTACTACCAAGTGACTTTTTAAGTCATATGTACTATTTGTATGATAATGTTTCATTCTAAAAGTCTCATACTTTGACATGCAATGATGGGTGGAGTAGGAAAAAGTACGCTAGTAGTGACCAAATAAAGACTTACCATCAATCTACAAAGTCAGTCAATTATTTGAAATATTCGGTGACTTAGTTCAGAACCAGTTGGCGGCTCAGATACACTTACTCTTCATTTTGCTCTAGATTTTAGGTCCTTCGAGTATTATTTTGGACAAACTCAAATTTGTGTCAAACTCTACATTGATTATGGCTAACTAGCAGACCATTTAATTGAAGTCATGAACAAGTTCATGATTTCAATGAAATTCAACAACCTTCCCAACCCCTTATGCTACTCTTTCTTTGACTCAATCAAAAAGAGTTATTTTATGTTTCTATTAATTATTTATTTTTCGTTAGTGACACTTTAGTACAAAGTTTATCATAGATTTATCTGTTGTTTATTTCCTTCTAAATTTAGTTCCACCAGTTTAAAATTCCTATTTATGGGTGAAGTTTATTATTTTTTTTGATTTTGGGTTTTTTTAGGCTCGACCAAGTATTTTCAGATACATTTACCAGAGATTATCAGTTAATGTCTACTGATCCTTGTAGACATGTTTATCTAGCAGCTGCTCTACTTGTTCGTGGTGCAATTAGTGCATCAGATCTCCGTCGAAATATTGACAAGTAAGTTGTTATGAAAATACTATGTTGAACTTTATATAAGAAATTTATATTGTGTCGGTTAAATCTCTTAGAATGGTAACATAACCTTATTTAAAAGAATATAATACTGTATATGCCAAAAGCGTTTTGTTTGTGATTGGTAGTGTTAGTTGTTTATTTGTCAATGATTTCCCTAGAGTCTTAATAAACTTAACTGGTTCCGTTAGTAATATGCTGAAGCTTGTGAGAGTTAATCGACAGCTCCATTTAAATTCACAAATCGTTGAAATAATACAGTTGTTCAGAAAACGTCCGTTAATTGCAGTGATCTCACACCATTTTAAGATCTAAAATTTTCAAATCCCTTACAAACAAATCTTGGGCTTCTTAATAATAACCATTAAATGTCTACTGGACTGTCCCTAGAAATACTATTGGGTCACACAGTCTACAGAATATTTCTTTCGTAGCAGTTCGTGTTTAACCTAAAAGCACATTTGAAGGAAACGTGCAGACTAGCGTATGTGAAGAAACCTGTAGAAAAGAATAATAAGCGAAAATGTTGGTCAAGGACTCAGTAACCACACAGAATGTACTTATATGAAGTGATGAAAGCAATCAGTAACAATTAGCAATAACACAGGTGGGAAGTTAAGACATTACGACAATGGAAACTAGAAGTGCTATGGTGAGAATCCGAATTTTTTACAGCTATTAGAAACCAACTTTGACGCCTCTAGTTCGTGTAATAATGAATAAATCAACTTCTTTCTCTTTATTTTTGTTGTTTCGGCAGACTTCGATCTCGCTTAAATTTTGTTCCATGGAACCGAGAAGGTTGGAAAGTTGGACATTGTTTAGTTCCACCAGTGGATCATAAATACTGTCTATTAGCTCTAGCTAATAACACTTCTATTCATGAATCATTCACTTTTATTTTGGAACGATTCTATAAACTATATAGAAAAAAGGTATGCCAGGATTGGTTTTTCAATTTAAATGGCTATTTCTATTCAAAATCATGATGTGATTTACATTTATTACTAAGGTAAATTACTTCATTTAGATCGTTTCTTTAAAAAGTCAAATAGTTTTCACCAAAAAGACCACTGAAAACCAAGTAACGCTGGATATGCCGTCAACAAGGAGTTTTAGTAGAAGGTTGGAATCGGCAACAAATACTTTACTATAGCACATTATTAATCATTTTAGACAGTAAAGTGAGTGAGTTTTTAAACCAACGACTCGGTGGTGAAGTTCCCCTTGTAACATCCTAACGTTAGTGTAGTGAATGAGAACACGAGTGGGGACAATCGGATGTATTTGACACGAAAATTACAGACTATCTCAGTAAAGTCTGACAACCATACAGTAAACAGCTAATTTGCAAATTATCAATCACTTGACTCAATCTTGACCGTTCCTTCCGTAAATATCAGTTCCTCGTCTCCGATTATCATTGTTCATGCATTTTCATACTAATTGCGCTTCTTTCCCGTTCTTTCCTTCTCGACCTACTGAAATACATTCAATGCCCGACCATCACCATATACTACTTATGTGGATATAAGTAACCCACACCACAGTAGTAGCCGACTAGGGTCATGATGGATGGTAGTCCGTAAAGAATCGAAAGAGTTGTTGAGCTTTTTTAGATATTCAGCTAATGACTGGTTACTCTAAATAACAATACGTAAAGCTTGAATACGGTTTTGAGCATCAAATTGCACTAGCAAATGCTTCTGCTTAGGTTTAGGCACTCGGGCAGTATCACAGCTTATACACAAATCAAGTAACTTGTGTGGCGCATTTGTATTCGGTGCCCATTTGTACCAATATTTATGTGTTCAAATAAATAGATAAGCAAATGCTCATACGCTCTTATAAAAAAACAGTTCATATGTAACTTATGTATTACAATTATTCTGCTTATGAATAGCTAGGTCGATTGTAAACTGTTTCCTATTTGTCGACATATATTAAATCAGCCTTTATTCGTTATCGAATTCTTTGGGATTTAACTATCATTGTTGGGTTTATAACCTTCGATGTAAGTTTAACACAAGCTAATCGTTTGATTTACCCGACCTTGGGCATATTGTTTTGGTGACTTTGACAAATCATTGTAGCAAAATTCTGGGTATATTTTATCAAAGCACAATACAATAATTAGACTTGCCATTTATTGTATGTGTTATGTGAGAATAGTAGTAACAGAGACGTATCCGACCTAATTTACTAACGTAATGCCCTGTGAAGTCAACACAATTTGTTACGATATCATATTGAGTGCAAGTAACTAATTAATTCAACTTCTGCACAGCAAAACCATAAATAGCTCACCAATTACGAGCTAGACCGCTTTAACCGCGGGTAGCAAAATTTGTTTTGAGGTGCTTATCAACAATATCATTCATTAAACACCGTTCCATGTAATTTTTGTTATATGCCTCCAACAACTATGTTTGAAAATAACTGATATAGCGACATTATTTTCAGGATCATACTCATTATCATTGGCCGTCAGTCCGCTACAATGTAGGACCAGGCACATGTATGCATCGGTCCAAGTTGCCATACCTCATTAGCACAGCAAGATGAACACCTAATTTATTGGCCGTACCTAATACCTGGATGCAGCGGGTAGAACTTGGAGGTTTTGATGACACAAACTGTGTATCTTGAATACTTGTTTTTTGAGGCCCTATCATTGTAGGCAGGTTGGTTGAAGAACAGTAAGATTAAAGACCAAAACTCAGGGCATGAGGGCGAATTCGTATTGCTAGTCTTAATGTACATAAGTGTAACGACAGTTTAGTGTTCGCCCCAAACACTTGGGATTTACAGCGACGTTGCCTTTCCAGAATGGAAAGAAGGATAAAAATGATTAGCCTCACCTTGATCCACAGTGCTACAGGTATTCACAAAAAGACCGTGTATGTCTGATACCCAGTAGTCGTCCCTTATGGCCTAATATCATGCTCCCAGGTTAAGACCACTAGTTTTTTTACAGTCTACCAAAAAAACATCTCCCCATGGTATGGGCAGCTAGGAAGTGGCAATCAACATAATTTATCTAACAGCACTCGACATTACCTTGATTGCATATTAACTGTTTACGCGGTATAAAAACTAATTTTTAAGTTCTGTTTAGTAGTAAAATATTAAATCTTTAAAGTTATTTAGAATATGTCCTTGTCCTGTAAAGTAATATGAAATTAATGTAGAAAGTACATTATTCCAGTGCAGTAGATATAAGCCGATTCCTATACTATTTTCCTACTATAACTGTTTGCTGGAAAAGCCATGTTGTTTCACAAATTGGCCACTCAATCGTGTCTATTCGGCTTCCTGCTTTCTTCTTATTTGTCTGATGTAACAAGAGACCACTAAATGTCAAGATCCCTCTTCCACTTTCAACACACCCAAATTGAACTGTTATATATCATCAATACACTGTTTATGGACACTTTTTTCCCCAATAGTTACTGTTCCAATGATTAATAGCTTGCTTGTAAATTATTTTACGATCAAACAGTACAAGCCTATGTGCTTGACTTTGGGCGACATATTTTTAGTGTGAGGGCTAGTAACACTATCTGGCCGTTCAAAGTCGAAGTATGCAAATTGAGGATGAAAGCTGCGATCTAATATAAAATTGTCAAGCCACTAAACTATCACACCAGTAAACACTACATGATATCAACAACCATTTTAATTATCAATATGAGGTTGTAGTGTTTGTCAAGTTCTTGATTGAGACCATGAATCAATCGATGTTAGATCACCATTGAAAACCCGGAAGCTCTGGATGACCGTTACATCCTAGTACCAGACACCTCAACAACGCGCATCCATGACCTCGAGTGCGGGATTCCAACCTAGGTAGAGATGGGTATCTATCTCTGGTAATGGTCGCGCGAATCGTCGATTGGTTGAAATTAGACATTAACGCTGTAGATGTCAAGGTCAAGCGTTCGCGCGCAAGACCGTAGGTCCTGGGTTCGAATCCCGCGTGCAGTAATGAGGAGTCCCATACTAGGACGAAACGGCCACCCAGCGCTTACAGGTTTTTAATAGTGGTCTAACATAGATCGATTCACGACCTCAATCAAAAACTTTCTTAATGCTATGAAATTCTCTAAATTTACTTGTTTCATACGGCTTAAAATTTAATTGAAGTTAAAAAAAGAACATGTCGATTTCATTGCAGGCACATTTACACCATTATACAACTGTCGACGGTTTCGATACTGGCATGTTTGATTCAAGCGCTAATTCACTTCAGGAATTAATAATTCAATATACAGATTTTGAAAGACAGGCTAATGGACAAGCACTACCGAATTTACCACAGTTAGAGATTATGGATTGAATTAATTCCCGATTGTAAATGCACTTATTTTAGCAGAACTATTTCTTACAGAAAGTACTTTATTGCATTTATTAGCTTTTGTTATTCTTGTATATTTAATGCTTGTATAATTTGTGCTTATCCTTGTAAATGTGATCTCTATGTTACGAACTTCCTCGTTACGTCTTCAGACGATAATATAATTTAATCTTAGTAGAAAAAAACTACCACGTTTAGATGTACTTAAGTTATGATTTTCACGTCATAACAAGAAAATAACTAGTAAAAAGTGTCTTGTAGCAAACAAACAAAGTTATTGACTTGTAGTTTCACTTTTCGATTGATTGTTTCATCCATCAAGAAATATTGTTTTTTATATGTAGCATAACTCCGCCTGTAGCTCTTCTAGAATAATTGCCGGTCCCTAGCCCACACGAAGAAGGATCGTTGGGCGTGGGGTCTGCAAATCTTCCCGTAGAAAATTATGCTAAAAAAACGCTAACCAGAAGAAATGATTCAAACCATTTGAGGTCTGCCCTGGGATTTGAAGAAAGGATTGTGACATTTCATGATAAAAGCCGAGATCCTACGGAAGTCACGAGGACAATGCCCCTTCTACAAACGGAGCAACAATTTTTATAGGTACATGGAATGTCCGAACAATGTGGGAGACCGGGAAGACCAGTGAAATAGCAACGGAAATGAGGATATACAAATCGGCAGTACTTGGCACAAGCTGGACAGCAAAGGCTAAATACGGAAGAGATGCTGCTGTACTCCGGTCACATGGATCTCACCGGACCACACCACGGAGAACCAGATAGATCATATTTGTATCAACAAAAAATCCGAAGGACAATGTGAGACGTGAAAACAAGAAGTGGATCTGATATAGCTTCAGATCACAGCCTGGTTGTGACCAAGATGAAACAAAAGCTAATGAAACACTGGACATATAGCAGTGCAAAGGTTCAACACAGCCTTCCTACAAGATACAAACAAACTCAACGAATTCAAGATAACTCTCAACAACAGATTCCTAGCTCTACAGTATCTACTGAAAGAAGAAATTACGATGGAGGACAACTGGAAAGGTATGAAAGAAACATTAACTTCAACGTGTCACGAGGGGCAGTTCAACTGGCCTGCTGCTCCGGCAACATCAACCAGTTTGTCCTGCCCCCCATAGCCGGTGACGACTGATCCACCAAACGAGGCGGAAGTTCGCAAGGAACTCCAACTCTTGAAACGTTACAAATCACCTGGCCCAGATGACTTACATCCGGCTCGTTTTAAAGATGGTGGTGACCTTCTGACTAAGGAACTGACTGCGTTTTTTGCAAAGGTTTGGGAGGAAGAAAGTGTTCCAACATCTTGGAATGAGTCGATAGTCGTCCCTATCTTTAATAAGGGCTCACGTTGTTCCTGTAACAACTATCGGGGGATAAGTCTACTTCCGATTACGTCCAAACTATTGGCTTCTGTCATTCTTCGTTGGTTGTTCAAAATCCGAGAACGATTGACTCGCAAGGAGCAGGCTAGTTTTCATTTTGGTCGAGGATGCATTGATCACATCTTCATTCTCCGCCAAAAGTTAGAACACCGTCATACTTATCGCAGGCCAACAATCGTAGTGTTTCTTGTTATCAGGGCGGCCTTCGATTCGTTGGACAGGACTGTTCTCTGGAATTGTCTATTGAAGAAGGGTGTGCCTGAGAAGTTCATTAACATCTTAAAGGCCCTGTATACGAACACCTCAGGCAGAGTGAGGGCAACAACCGCCTTCCTCCCTTGTTCCATTCGAGCAGTGGGGTTAGGCAGGGTTGCCCAATCTCACCATTCCTCTTCAACTTTGCCATCGACGACATCCTTGAAACAGCTCTGATGGATGTAAGTAATGGCGGTGTGCATCTGTTGCCTGGAGAACGACCTCTCGACCTTGAGTATGCGGATGATATTGTCTTACTGTGCGATAATGCCCAAAGCATGCAATCCGCACTTAATCAGTTGGCAATCAGTGTCCGCAGGTACGGCATGTGCTTTGCACCCTCCAAGTGCAAAGTACTCCTACAAGACTGGCAGGATTCTCATCCTGTACTCACCCTGGATGGTGAGGAGATCGAAGTAGTTGAGAAGTTCGTGTATCTAGGTAGCTATATAAGTGCTGGTGGCGGCGTGAGTGATGAGATTGATGCACATATAATGAAAGCCAGAGCGGCTTATGCCAATCTGGGCCATCTTTGGCGCCTTCGTGATGTTAGTCTGGCTGTAAAGGGTCGGATCTACAGCGCGTCGGTGAGAGCAGTTTTGCTCTATGCTTGTGAAACCTGGCCTCTCCGAGTTGAGGATGTTAGACGACTCTCTGTGTTCGATCATCGTTGTCTCCGAAGGATTGCTGACCTACAGTGGCAACACCATGTTAGTAATGCAGAGGTTCGGCATCGTGTGTTCGGGCGCAGAGACGATAATTCAATTGGTGTCACCATCTTGAAACACCGACTTCGGTAGCTTGGACATGTTCTACGAATGTCGTCCCAGAGACTTCCACATCGTGCATTATTTGCCGACTCTGGGACTGGTTGGAAAAGGCGGAGAGGAGGTCAGTGTATGACATGGTGTCGTGGCATGAAAGAAAGCTGCAAATGGCTAGCTTCTGTTGGTCCTTCACGACTCCCTGGCTGGGGTCCGAGAGATGGTGCAACACAGTGGCTAGAGACGTTATCGGATATGGCTCAGAATAGAAGCCAGTGGCGATCCTGCTGTAACCTTCTTTTACTTTCTTCATAAAGAATGGTTCTAACTTTCTTAACTGAAAGAGTCTTCTGGTTGTACATTTCAGTCCGCCTTATCTTTTCATCCCTTCTCTTCCTAATTTCATTATTTTGTGTGGCGCATATGTATCTGGTGCCTTTTTGTACTAATATGTATGTGTTTAAATAAATAAATCGATGAACAAGTAAGATCATATGCGGACGTAAAGAGGATGTTTGAAAAAGCAAGGGTCGCATTCCTACAATTGGAAAACTTATGGAACTCAAATCAACTGTCTACCAATACGAACGTCAAGACAGTTCTACTGCACGGAGATAAAACTTCGAGAACTACTACAAACATCATGAAAATGGTAGAAGTATTTATAAACACTTGTCTAAGTAAGATGCTCAATGGATGACTGGATACCATCAGCAACAGCCTGTTGTGATAGATGACAAACCAGCTTTGAGCTGAAGAGGAAATTAAGAAAAGACATTGGAAGTGGATAGGACATATATTGAGGAAATCACCAAACTGCATCCTGAGACAAGCCCTAACTTGGAATCCTGAAGAAAAAGGACAAAGAACACACTGCATTGGGAATCGGAAGCAGACATGAAAAGGATGAATAGCAACTGGAGAGGATTGCCCAGGACAGGGTTGGATGGAGATTGCTAGTGGATAGCCTATGCTCCTCCACGAGGGGAGAAAGGTGTAAGTAGGTTTATGCAGCATATGACAATTTCATGCAGTTCCATGTAGGGATTTATAATGCGGTAGTATAGTTAGCTTACTTGAATGAAAAATTTGACCCTGTCCTATTCACTGAGATCCATCCCATACTGTGAGAGGAGAATACGAATAAGCATCATCAATAAGATAATCAAATAAACTTTGAAATAGTAACATTCGGATAAGGTTTCATTTTGTGGATAAAAGCACAGAAAACAGAAATACCTCATAATTAAGAGAAGTGAGCATTTCTAAAATAACTATTTGTAGGTAAATATAAACAGAAAAATGCTTTTAATGTTAGGCATTATAAGACAAATTATTTTCAAGGCAACATGCGGTGGGTTTTAATCGTTAAATTGGGTAAAATACTGACAAATAAAAGTTTTCATTAAATAAATCAACATGCATAAAAATTAGTAAATAAATTATTTTTTTAGAGTACATATTAGAAATGCGCATGTCTGATTTGTTCATTGTTACTTTAACTACTACTCGTTTTTCTCATTGGTTCGGGGTTTTCTGCACAAATCCATGCTCTTTTAAACGTTCTAAAGCTTTTTTAGCACATTCTCTTGTGCCTTCACGATCTTTCTGTTCCATTTCCCGAATACGTCCATCACTGCATCCGGGATACAAAGGTTTAATATCCGGTAGCACTTGATCCGCTGGATCGATATCTGGCAGTAGACTCAAGGATAATAGTACTTCAAACATGTTTGATTTGCAAAAGTATTCACCAAGAGATCGTTCACCATGTAAAATAAAGTTTTGCAAGATATGAGCTGCTCGATGTTGTAACGCGCATGAAAAGTGTCCAGCTAGTGTTTGAATAATTTCAAACCATGAGGATACCTATTTATTTTTTAAAAAAACAATGGACCGAAATAGTCTACAAAAATCAGGTTCATTAAAATTATCGCACTTTTGTTTTGTTTCCGATATGGAGAATATTATTTGGACGCATTAATATTTGTCGACAACATACAGCTTACTCGGGTTTAGATCTAAGAAAAACTTACGATGAGACTATGTACTATCAAGAAAGTGGTGAAATAATATATAGTCGAATTTTCAAGTTATTCACGATTTCTGAGTCTTAGTGCAATTGATGTAAGACTGTTCAATTTAGTGCCTGAAACAAGCATATCTGGAAAGCTATTAAATATTTAGAAAACATTTGAGGTGAAAAGTAAGCAAACAGTTGTATGTATCTCCCATATTCCAAACTAACAGCAGTGAAGTCCTGTCAGTCAAACTTGCTACAAATTTTGCCTTTGTTGTGGATGACGTTCATCAACCGTATTCCAAAGAAGTGCTTCATGGTAATGTAGATGTGATAACCTAAAATCACTTGAGTCATTGTTAGATTGTTTGCCATTCACACTCTATCATTCAAAAGAAAGACAATACCAGTGAACCACAAATCTATACTTACATCCGCGGTAAGTATCAAAACGTGTATTCAAATAATTTAATAAATCTCGCTGACAGTAAGTATTGATATTGAAAGTACAAATGAATAAGGTGAACAGGTAGACCATTAATGATGCAACATTATAAAATGAGTGGTGTTTATTAATTTAGATGTTGCTAAAAACCAAAATTGTTTACAAGTTTATCCTATAATCGGTCCGGATGCCTTAGCGGTAACACCTTCGACTGTAAAACTGGGTGACACGGGATCGAAGATTACAATTAAACATTGCTGACGAGCACGATATGGGTCGAAACATAGGTCTGGGATCTATTATCGACTACCTACCTCCAACCACCACCTTACGTTTCATGTATAGCCTGTTTGATAATATATACGAATTTTAAATGACACGAATGTAAATCGCATCACAATAATAAATGAACATTTAAACAATAAAGACGTAGGCGTTCATACACTTAACGGGTGAATAAAGGAAACAAATACTCAGTATCTGGTTGTTTCTATTATGTAGGCAACGTATTAATCGCACTTACCTTTCTTGATCACTGGTGGTTAAGGAGCTTGGCTTTTCGCCACTACATAGCACGTTCGAACCCCGCTTCACATACTTTAGTTTAGGCAACTGAGTAGTATCATTAGCCCACGTATTTAGAGTGTGATTCGCACCAGGTGCATGAGTTAATAATATACACATTATATATAGAGATGTTCGAACCAACACCAGGTATATTTATTTGAAAAAAATTTGGGCATTAGGTAAATGGTGATCGTTATTATTAGAAATTTTTACTCTTCAATGAGTGAAAAAATAGAAAAAATTCTGTTTTTATTAACGTTTCGCTATTTTAAGCTAATAACTTTAGCAAAGTAATAGCACATAACAGATTTCCAATAATGATGTATGTATATCTAATAGTCTGAAGGAACCTACTGAAATCGCTCGCCTGGAAGATGATCATGATAACATGAAATTATATCCACTATCCTTCTTATATTACTATTTTTACAGGAAGTAGTTTTGGAGATGGAATGTAACTCGTAGTGAAATTCAGGACGAGCGTTTCGTCATATTTGGTACTCATCAGCTGAATGTACCAGCTACACTTCTGAGTTGGTGTTCACTTCGAGACTGAAACCAAGTACTGTTCGATTCAAATGCCATCGCCTTGTTCACTTAGCTACTAAGTCCAGATAGCGTTTCATTTGTACAATGGGTATTATGTTTATTTAACTTAAAATGGTTTGGATTATCCTGTTGATGATATTTGTCACTGAAATTTGATCGGCTGACGAGTGCCGAGTAAGATGAAACGCGCGTCTTGGATTCTACTGCCAATCACATTCTATTTATTTTACAATAACTTGTCACAATGATTACATCGAGACAATTCGTACAGAATGCACATATGCCAACTAAGACTGATCAAATTTCAGTCAAAAATATCAAGAATGAGATAATCCAATGAAGTTAACGTAGCTTTGTTTGCAAGTCTCTAGCAACTATCTTCGTTGCAATGGAATTATATCATTGATACAAAAACGTTTTAAAAATCTACCCATAAATAAAACATGGTTAGTTCGCAATTTGATTTTGTGAATTAGAACTTTTTCTTTCCGTCGAACTCACATTAGTAATTTTCTTTATAATTCCTGGATCATATGACATACTGGCCAGAGCTCCGGAAGCTGCACGTACAAGAAGTAAATCATCTAATTCTCCACAATATAAAACGAGCAATTTTACACGTTCTGTAGAACATGTAAGATGTAATGACTTCTTGGCTATATCTGTATCATCCAAAGGAATAGTACCACCGGAAGATATAACAAAACTATGAGATTGAGCTAAATTAGCTACACATTCTGTTGCAGCTCTCCTGATCATTGGATGATCTTCAAAAAGACAATGATCAATCAAAGGTAATCCATGTTCTGCCATGATACGATAGCTGAGAAATAAACAAGAAACAATAGGAAATCATTGAAAAAAATGAATATCAATTAATCATACGAAATATTTTCGTTGAAGAATTTCTTCTGCATTGTAGAAAGTAATTAAAAAGATCTTTTTTTTTTCTTTACCTTTGTATCCCAGTGACCCTGAAAACAAATTGAATAGTAACGAACAGTATATCCTATTTTCATAAAACAGATTTATTTACCGACATAGGAAGTGGTATCGTTAATGTTCACAGCTTAGACGTCTTATAGCCGTTCAATGCTCTATGATTTTTAAAAAAATACATTCCTTATAAATAAGTTAAGTCTGAGAATACTTGTAAAATAACTAATTTAGTAAATCCCACCGAAAAGTCATCCAGAATATCACTATATTTTGCACTACAAGGAGTATTGTTTGTGTTTTGTATCCAACTGAATCAAGAATACAGCAATCATAATCATTACTTATGCACCAATCCGATAGCTACCATAAATCCCCGACTATTAACGTATATTTACTTAGTGTTCAATGTGTGAGTTAAGAAGGTTAACCTACTTGCTTTCTTCGAACTTTGATATCTAACCTTTCCTTATTCAGATTTTCATGTGAGAAATTGATGTTTTTCTGAGCATACGATAACACAAAATGACTTAAATTCTTATCCGATCTAAAATTTTGAATGCTTATTGTGCACATAAAAAGTAATGTCAGGTCATTTAAGCCTAACAATAATTTTATATTATACAGGTGGTTTGTAGAGGTTGTTGAATTTCATAGCTAATGCCACAGACGGCTCTTAGTTAACTATGAAATTCAATCTCCATAAACCCCATATATGATAATAACAATAATATGCTCCCAAGTGTCTAATTTGGAGAGGTAATTCCAGGAGTTTTAGTGAGAAGCCGTATCCAGTGGAGTTCAACTATGTCAGTTGTGGGACAATTACCCACCAGTGACATTAAAAGATGGCTCTGCAATATCGCAAGTTGATTAAGTTAGACACGTAAGCTATCGGATGCCGACTCAGTAGTCTAAAGATTGAACGCTAACCATAAGACCTAAAAGCTCAGGGTTTGATTGGCAGAGAAGTAGAGGATGCACACTGCTGAGGAGTTGAATACTATGACGAGACAGCAGTCCAGTAATTTCTGATTTTCAATGGTTGTTTAACTAAAATCATCCCGTGATGTTGATTATAGAAAAGTACTACTATATCCCTGCTTTATTACGAATGAATAACTATGAATAATGTCAGATGTGTGGAAACCAGCTAGCATCATATATTAAAAGTTCCATTACTTACCGATGTGTATCTCCCAATGAAGCTAGATTTGTTAAAGCCAATAGACCTTCAAAATTTTGTAGTGCATTACAATCTGCATGAATTAAATGAAGCAGTGGGCGAACAAGTTCTAAAGACTGGAAACGATATACAAAACCGAACGAAGAGACAACAGACATGAATCTCTTTAAGATTACATGTAACTTTTATACTACTCAAATGAATTGTAGTGAGATACAATATTCAAATATAAAAACACGTGTTGTGTGGTGGAATATAGTCAACAGGAAACCCTGATTAACCTGGGTTTTATGCTCGTTTGTAGTCGTTAGCAAGGTGTACCAGCAATCTTGAGAGAATCAATATTCCCCCAGTAAGGTTAAAATTAGCATCACCCAATTTGAAAGAATGAGAAGTCTTCATTGAGAATTCTAAGCTCAAAAGTGCGTTCAAGTTTGAGTATGGTTAAGCGTGTGTAGATGAAACGTTAAAATTGATATCTGTGTATTTAAACATAAAAAGCTTTATCGGACACATATTTTAGTTATGATAATTATTTTCTAAAAGTAAAGTATCCAATTATCCAGCAGAAAATCTGATTGCTATACTGGATGAATTATTTTCGGTACAGTATACTGCTTCTATCTTGTAGATAATTGGATAGAATATCAGTGAATACACTAATTCCAACTTATTAAACTTTAAACTATTACTTATTCAAAATGAGTAATTATGATTGGAAATACTTTACATCAGTTAGAAAATGTTCCCATTCAAAGTTATTTCATCAACAGTAGTGTGTATCTGCTGCTACATAAGGGATTAAGCCAGGGAACTTCACGTTTTGCAGAGCATAATACCTTTAGAACTGATCAACGACTTAATTGTTCACAAATTCACCATCACTTAATTCAAAATTATAAACGTGATTCCCAACTTTAGGAAATAAACATGACTAAGTAATATAATTAAACAGTTTTAAAAATTCCCATAGTGTGAATTAAAACATTATATATAAGCAAACAATACTGTTTTCGATTAGATCCTCATCAGGCTTTACTCTAATATACAGCAATATTCATTTGCATATACGAAATTATTAAAACATTCAAGGAAGTTTATGAGTCAACGATAACAGTGGAATAGATCACATAAATAAACATAATGAGTGAAAAGTACAAATCGATAGTGTGGTGACAGGTGTACTGGTTGTGACAAGAATAATAAAGCTTGAATCCATGTTTCATGAAACCGTAAGATGACGTAATCAGAAGTGTTCAGATGATTGGGCAATGAAGCATATATTTGCAAAAAAGGGGAGTGAAGAGAAATAAAAGAACTAAGAGTATGAAAAACAATAATAAATAAAATCGTCTATTAAGGCTAATTCGGCTGAGGAAGATATAAATGTGAATACAAAAACTTGGATTCTATCTTAGAGTAAGTCCTGATGAGGATCTAACTGAAAATAATATTGTTTGCTTATATATGTTATTCTAATTAAACAATTAACAACTACTTAATACCTTTTGTCCTGGAAATGTTACACGTGGATCTGCAGTGATAGTCAAACGAGCAAGAGCTTGAGAAGCTAACGTTTTACCTGTATCGGTATTGAAATCACTCTTTGATAATTTAAGAAGAGCTTTCCCAGCACCACTTTGTACAAGTTTACCACGACATTCAACTAATTCGGAACAGGCTAAATAAATGCTTTAAATGAAAAAATAACAAGTAATTAGTGTTAAAAGAAAGAGACACTGTAAGGTTATTGTTGTGTTCTTACGGCAATGTTTATGTATCAGGTGATACGACCGCCAATTAGAGACATCGACTAATACGACCAGACTAATGACTCATAAGCTTATACGATGTGCCTAGAGTTTTTACTAGTCCTAGCTTCTCTCCTAACCCAGCCGGTTTAGTCCAGAACGCTAATATCAGCCTCCGCTATACGAATCATATATTTCAGACATACGTGGTTTATATACAAACAAACAAGACATCATACCATAAAACAGAAAATAACAATCATACAAGATAAAGCCGAAAAGTGGCTGTGATTGTGAGAGATTGTCACAAATAAATTGGGAATATCTTAATCGCAAATCGTAAAACAATAGGTCAAATAAAAGCCCATAATAAAAGGAATATGAATATGCATATAATAATTACTTAATAGTTATAGATTAGAATAGTTCACAAATAGATCCTAGAAGTTACTATTCTCCTATTCTTCGAGTGGATATAACAGTTATAGATGAACTTTTTTAAAATATGCTGACTTGATAGTTAATATTCGATAATCAAAACAGAGAACGGTAATTTTCTGATTGGTTTAAGACACAATAAAATTGACTTCATTATCAGTTACCTAAACTCTATATAATGAAAAAAAACTGAGATGCTTTAACAAACAAAGCGAATTTACAGAAACCACTAACTTTTACTTAATATGTAGGTAAAAACTTTATACTGTTAACTACATGGAGAATCATTGAAAATCGCACGTTTCATAACATTAAAGCCATTTTAATTATAGGTCATTTTGTATGAGAAATTTCACGACTAACTACATAAGTATCCGTGAGTCAATTAATTAGTTTGCTTTGTGATTGCTTATAATCGTATAATAAAATTTTATATATTTATGATGTGTTGCGTAAAAACCATACATGTTACATGATGCCTGGATGTTGCATAGTGAGATCCATGAATGGATAGTCTATTCTGAGTGAGTAAATTACTTACCTATAACTAATATCATCTTCTACATATCGTTATTTTGGTCACCATCAAGTTTCCTGGTACGGTCGATGGTGGGGAGAGTCATCCCTCTCTCGAAATGCTCTTACATGGCCATGCGTATACAATCACTGTCAGGGAAGTCCTACTCATTGTCTTCTCGCGGTGAGGGTGTTGTTTGCAAAATTGAGGGGACGAAAAACGAATGTACGGCACTCTAACTGGGTTAGTGAATATTGAGGATCCACCTGGAGGAGCTGGAAAACCCTGATTCCAAACCTATGGTGCATATGGACTCCAGGATCCTGAGGGAACGAATGGCGTATGAACCAATTATCGGTCACCAGCTACCAGGGGACTGGATCTCCTGATCTTGCTTTACTGCCTTGTGGATCAAACCTTTAGGTCGAAGGCTCCGGGTGTGGTCTCCTAAGAAAACCACCTGCTTCGGTCTGGATACCCCGTTAGTACCACAGCCCACACACAAATCAAGTGACTTGTGTGGCGCATATTTATTCGGTTCCCCTTTGTACCAATATTTGTGTTTAAATAAACAAATAATATTTGGCCAGTTAAATCACTGACAAATATACATGTAAGTTTTAAGCATTATTATCCGGCTTTAGATACTCAGGCTACGAATGTGATTTTGCTGTTCTCCCTTTAAGTGAACGTGTTAGTCAAGCGTCGAAAATGCGTAGAGTAATTAAACCAGACAACAGACAATAAAACTTTGCTTCAGTATCAACGGAAGACTTAAGAGATATAGATAAAATAATTATGATAAATAAATGATAATAAATGATAATAGGCAAAGGATCATTCGGACTTCTCATTCGCGAGAATTCTGTGGTCAGTAAGGTAGGAAAAGACGCAGGGAAGGGGAATTAATAATATCTATTGAAGTGAAGGTTTAAACAAAGCTTAAGAAGAACGAATTAAAAGTACTGGATGATAATATGTTTAAGATTTATGGAAAAATAAAGAATGAATGCATATGTGCCAATACGACTGATTCCAGGGGATGATGTCCAACGTCTCCAAATATAAACTATGACCTTTTTGCAAGTTGTAATAGGAAATTTAAATCACCTAGAAATACTCATACAGATGAACTCCATTGGGATCTTTTAGTTATCCATCAATCTACGCATTTGTTAGCCATCAAAAATGAGTCAGAGTAGTTACTGATTAAACACACGTAGTAGATGTCTCGACTATCAACATCCATGAATATTTACAGCCTATAAAATCAAGTCAGTAGTTCCGTCATACATTTTTGAAGTGAAAACAGATTAATTCTATTACCTCTCAGAATTGTTAAATCACCTGCCTAAAGAGGTAGATCCACACCCTTCAAATATATTAAGTTTGAGGAACACTGATAGTTGTAGACAACAATCTTGTTCAGGTCCACAGAATCATAAAAGTTGTAAATGTAAAGGTATTTAAAGTGAAAAACAAAAACAAAGTATTTTCAGATATTAGTCCACTGCTAACTTATCAATAAAATGTTTAGGATAGATTTATCACACAGTCGGACAGTTATTATCAACGTAAGGTCTGACACAAAAGTACATTAGCCCACATTCCTATAACACATAGGCAAAAAAGGTTAAATTAAGAATATAAATCTCAAGAGTCAAAATACTAGTAATATTAAGGACCAATGACCGATATATTTTTTATTTTCGGAATACCTATGGTAAGATTACAGTATTCCTAAATACTACAGTGAATAATTTATATATAACAATATAGGAAAGGAAATAAAGTTGCTGAAATGTATGATAGATGTCCTTAAACTTTAAATTCTATGCTAGGAATAAACGAAGTTTTGTCTAGAGCAGCCATGAGTCTAAACTATAGAGGATCTTTTCAATATAATGAAACACGAGATTTTACTGTTAGGTGTTTAGAAGGGATTACATGAGTGTGTGTATTGCTGTCTCAAAATAAAGAGGAAACATCCAACATTTCATGAACTAACTTACCGAGAAATTAGTTCGGACAAACCCTGATTTGATCCGACCAAAGTAGTAGCTATACGCATTGTCAACTGATATAATGAAGAAGCTAGACCCATATTGACTAATTTTTGACGACGTTTTTGAATATATGCATCTGAATCGTATGGATGATCTTCTGGAATATGTTGTTTAGAAAATTTCGCTAATTCAAGGATTTCTGGTTCAATCTGTTGACGTTCAAAACTATTCGTTAAATGAGCTAAAACACTGCACAAAGCAAATGATGAGTCTTTCTGACAATGCTAAAAATGATTTTAAACAAAATTTAAAAGAGCTATGTGAATAGAAAGTTCACATAGGATCAAAAGATGGTGCTGTGAAAAAACTAACCATCGTTTCTCTAAAATTATCTAACTGGATACCAGAAGTCATAGTTTTGAAATTCAAGTTTATTGAAAAATATCCCCCCCCCAAAGACTTTATATATTATTTATCAGTAATCTTTGAAAATTGAATCAGCTACAGATTAAACAGCATTCTTCAACCATCATTATGTATACGTATATCATAACAAAAATGATTCATTGATTAATTAAGTAGTTTGTGTAATTTTGTTCCAACTCAAAACAGCTTTTATTGTAAACTGAAATATATTTCGACATCACTAAAGACCAAGTAGTATCAAAAATATCTTTGCTTGTAGTCTGGGATTTCTCAGCATTCGACATCCACTATTATACATGAAAAATAATCCAGAATATCTAAATTTTACAGGGCGACTGACCTTATTCGTCCACTGGGTTGTAATGTTATGACTGAAACCTTTGTCAAAAATAGGATACATTTCCAAGAATTGATAAAATATAAACAAATCGATTGTTGAATAGTAGATGAGCAACATACATCTCTATTTTTAAGCAGGAAACCGTGCCTAATAGCATCAATGAACGTGGATGTTTCAAACGACGTTGATCGATAGTTGCGGTGAATTTTAAATGACTTGCGAAACTGAGATCATCGTATTTCAACTTGATAGGATAAAGAGTACTGTGCTCATTACGAGAACTGAACTTTTGTCCAGATTCAATAATCATGAGCTGGGACAATCAGACATATCAGCTCAAGGCCAAGTGATAAATGTTGACAGGTGCATGCTATTAACCAAGGTTTGACTTGATTTCCTGAGGGGAACAGACAAATATCAATGGCGAAAAACTGATCCAAGTTTCTGAGAGACACATCTATATTAATGAATGAGTTTGTATTTATATGTAGATTCGAGTTAGTCAATAATAATTCCCTACTCATTCTTAGTTTTCTCTCCCAAGTAGCTGGTCGAGCTTGCTCATAGGAAGCGTAAATTACGGCAGTAGAGCTAAACGACCGCCTAACACAAAAAGTACCCTGTAATTTTGTAACTGCATAAGGTTTCTTTAACTACGCATTATGCATCCAACAAATGGAATAAATCGTAAAGTCATTTTACACGATATAGTAATTTCTTAAAAAAACTTGGGAATATCAGCAATATATTTGAACGACATAAGTCGTTTTTCAAACAACACTTGCTGAACAGAGTAAAATATCAATGAACTTAAAATTGTCACGAAGACAATACATGAAGTCACAAATCTGGTTTTCCTTTTATTATACAACTAAACTGAATTATTTCAGTACCCGTGAGCTTCAAAACTAACAACCTTGCTCATGAATGGTTAATTAGAGGTTAAGACAACAAACAATTAACTTTATCAAGTGTAATGTTTTATTCACAGTCCCAATCATTAATTTTTACATGACTTAATAAACTAAAAAAGAGTCTAGTTATTTACGAATGGGAACGTTACAACATTATCTGATATATGATCAAGAATTAAGCCTGATAGTTAGGCATTAATCCCATTGGAGAGTAAATGACCTATTGTTAGTTGTCTTATCTTCCAATCGTTTATTTATTGAATGATATCTAATCAAATTTATTTTTGTGTTTAATATTTTTCGTTCAAGCGAGTAATTTTGTTGTAAGATATATTCTCTACTTCTGGTTAATGGTATTGTCTTTTAATATCAGTTCATTCAAGGATTTCAGTTGATAATTCTGTCCCATCACTAAGCCGATTTCCATTAGCAAATCTTAGTGGAGCATCATTATCAGCATATAACAAACTAAAACCATGTATATTGAATTCCTTTACAGTGAAAAAAAACACGTTGAAAACTACAAAAATTTGTAAAACAATAGGTGGAAGTATAACATACTTCAGGGAAACTTAATAAAGCTGACACTAATTCACCATCGTTAATTATTTCCTCTTTAACATCTGCATTCATTGTTATATAAGCCATACCTTCAACAGCCCAATGAGCAGAATCTAAGTCATCGAAATGAATAGTACTAGTAGTAGAACCATTTACAGGTTTGTTATCCTTTTTGTTCTCCACTGGTTGACTAACTGATACTTCTTCAATTTGAATTTCATCATCATTCTCATCTACAACAACTTCTCCTTCAGAATTAAAATGAACATCGGCTGATTTATTCGCAGCAATATCATCTACATCAGGATCTGGTTGTCGTTTACCCAATAACAGCCGACGACATGCTTTGAGAAGAAGTACATTAGAACCTTCTGTGAGACTTTTCACACTAGCATCTGTACCACCAGCGGCACCAAGTTTACATAAAGCCTAAAATAATAATATGTAACCAGTATTAAAATCTGAAATGAGTGATAAGCACAAAAACAAGTATATTAGATGGTATTTATAAATATTTTTTAATTGGTAATATGATGGATGAAAATCAAAAACTTCCTACGTAGTTGGAGTTAGTCGGGAGAAAACCCTGGACATACGCTTCGCACTAGTTGACACTCGTCACCAAGACATATTTTCAGTTTGATTAGCGCCACATAGCTCAGTGGGAACATCTCAGACCACCAAGCTGGATGGTGCGAGGTTGAACACCCCAAAGGGTACTAGGTCCCTCGTGATTCCAGACTTCCCTTCATCGGGAGTACCAAGTGACAGGTAACTTAAATTGAGGCTGCTTACTTCCAGGTACAAATCGCCGGCGATGTTAAGCAACAGATTAGTGGCTACACTGTAACGTGATCGACAGATTTTGGTTATATTAAAGGATGGGATAAACGTGACATTGAGAGCTATTCAGTGATCAGTCAATTGTATGAATCAAGTCTCGTAAGTGGCTTACGAAACCGTATGGTAATGTTTCAGATAAATTCTAGCCATGTTTGTTCTAGAGTCTGATATTTTGTCTATAAGTATATCATTTGACTAGAAAAGAAATATTTTCCGCTAATCAATTGCGTTGTCTTACGATATCTGTTTATTTGACAGACTACACCACTAATTCATTATTGCGAGCAGTTATCAATCGGCTATATAGTATCATTGTGAATCATTCATTTATAAGCAGTCTATTAATCAGTTTAACAACCTAATCGAGCTCATCATTAAAATATAAAACTAACCGAAACAACATGTTGGTTTTAGCCGGATAGAGTCCTGACTATATTATGCTGTGCACATGCTTCAATAAGAGTATGCCAATTTGTCCCTTTCCAACTAATCAACGCTAGCAGATGGATCTAGGTACTGAAAGTTTTTGTTGTGAATTCTACATACATTGTAATATTTTACTACTCTGTTTTTGTTAATGGAATCATTAGGACACATATTGTTGGACCACAATTCTTGTTCTGATTTAAGAAATGTTGAGTGAAGTATTTTAGTCACGGAATATTAGACAGTAGAGAACCAGTTAATTAAAGGAAATTATAAATTTCTCAATAAGAACACATCAACACACATTATGACTAAGATTTTCTAAATCAGACTGTGGAAATGCAGTTCATCGAGATAAGCAATTAACTGAATAGTTGGACATGAGGTAAATGAGAAAATTTGAAAAATATCCCATATTTTCATGTTACAAATTTATCAATCTATGGAAATTAGATCCCACAAAAGTGAAAAGCAACTGATAAACAAATAAGATTGGTTTAACAAAGACTTTTACTTTCAAGCGAAATCATTCTTATAGCTGTATAATGACAAGCTCAATTATTGAACAGCTACAAACACGGATCATTTGATCAAAACAGACACATCTACCTAAGTCAAAGTGAAAAGAAAACTATGCAAACTGGTGATATTCTGTCTTCGTTGCATTCATGAAGCTTTTGCCAGAACTATGTGTACAAAAAGACTACCATATTCGTAACCCTCAGTTTCCCACAGCCACCCTTTCTCCCCGTTCCTCATCTATTCTTTTGACCTTGCTTTTATCCCCCCCAACTGACGTATTTGTTTTTCTATGCCTTTTTGAATCTATTTCACATCAATTTCAAAATTCCCCTTGTTTTATTACGCAATCCATTCTACCAATTTATATTTTATGACAATCTTGATAAATATTCAACCTCTTAAGAGGTACACTTTTAGTCCTTTTACAGCTAATTACATCGTACTGTGGTGTAAGTTACTCATATCCACATAAGTAGTATATAACGAAGGTCAAGTGCAGAATGTATTTCAGTTGAAGATCGATAATGGGAGAACGGGAACGAAACGCAATGGGTATGAAAATGCATGAACAATGAAATCTGAGACAACCGACTGATATTTGCGAAAGCAACAGTCAAGTTTGAGACGATGGATTGTTATTTTGCAAATTAACTATTTACTACATGAAGAGTCCCGAATAGGACGGAACGGGCGCCCTGGATTCCACTGCTAGCCACTATCCGTCTCTGCTTATAATGTTCGTGAATTAAGGATATATCGAGGCAATACATACAGTATGCACATATGCCAATAAGAGACTGATCAATTGCAGTCCTAAACATCAATGGGAAGATTCAATAAATAATACCAAGTGAATTTATTCACTATATGGTTCTCGGATTATAGTGAGAAATTCTGTAATTTTGTGCCCAAATACATTCGATTGACCCCATTCGTGTTCTTGTTCACTACAGTACTATCTCATTAGTTTTTTTTCACTATATTGTTGCTATTATCGACAAACATATTATTTGATTATCATAATGTAAAAACAGTATACATTCGCGATAGTACAGCTATGAGAATGAGTTCGCAGAAAATAGTTTATTCTTGTTATCTCAATGGATTTTTTCCATTTGTTTAACAATCATCAAAAATTTGTAACGAATATAACCTATAAATTAAACCAATTTACACAAAACTCCTTCAAATAAAACTATAGTAGTAAACTCACTAGTAACTTCAAGATTTTTCGGGATTTTTAGTGAGATATTGTGATTGTTGAAGTTCAAGTATGTAAGGAGTGACACAGTTTGTTACTAATAGCATTGTAAAATCGTTAGACTGTTTTTTGAATTGATCGAAGTGGGTATTGTATCATCGAACCCTAATCTGATAATTTTAATGATGAAGGGCTCACCATGAGATCTGAAAGTCATGGGTTCGATTACCGGCGAGGTCATAGGTGTGCACCGCCAAAGAGTCTCATACCAGAACGGAATAGCTTTCTAGTGCTCTCTGGTTTTTAATGGCACCCCAATTGACGATCAATCTGTGACGAATACATCTTAGAAAATAAAATAATCTCCACAAAATTCGTTCAACTAAAGAACTTATTTGTAAAAATAAAGTGTCAAAATTGTTTGCAAAAATAACTTACAACAAGTGCGCGAATTCTAGTACCATCATTTTCACTTTTGTATAATGATTGTAATAAAGGAACAGCTTTAGAAATTATACTTAAACATTGTTGTTTCTTATGTGTAGCAATTACAATTGTATCTAATGCAATTGTCTGAAAAGTAATGCATAAATACACAAAAACTCATTGAGAAAGGATTAAATAGAGGAAGCAAGCATGACAAAAAGGTGATAATTTAACACAAGAGAGAGAGAGAGATGAGCATGATTACAAATTGGATGATACGGTGAAGGCATCCTTTTATATTTATTCAGAACAAATATCGTATTTTAAAAATGTCCTTTGATGTGTCATTCGGCTTAAAATCCACAATTAAAATCACAATATCTATTTATTTCTGTATAGGTTAACAAGAAGGAACATAAGTTTTCATTTCCACAGATGAGTGCGATCATGAATCTACCCCGTTCACCAAGTAATTACTTTGGCATGTTGTGAATAAGACATTGTAAAACCAGTTGAACAGACTAAGTTAGTTAGATAAGCATATGTCAAACACAATTCGTCATTTAGTCATAAGGTTTAGATAGACAAAAACATTAAACTGAATATTTGAGAGCAATCATACGACAACAGCTTCCAATAGCCACATACTAAAAGCAATATGCTCTCAGTCAGATTTTTTATTTTATTTTATTTAATCACATACATACTGGTACAAAACGGCACCAGATACATATGCGCCACACAAAATAATGAAAGTAGGAAGAGAATGGATGAAAAGATAAGGCGGACTTAAATGTACAACCAGAAGATCTCTCTCAGTTAAGAAAGTTAGAACCACTATTTATGAAGAAAGTAAAAGAAGGTTACAGCAGGATCGCCACTGGCTTCTATTCTGAGCCATATCCGATAACGTCTCTAGCCACTGTGTTGCACCATCTCTCGGACCCCAGCCAGGGAGTCGTGAAGGACCAACAGAAGCTAGCCATTTGCAACTTTCTTTCATGCCACGACACCATGTCATACACTGACCTCCTCTCCGCCTTTTCCAACCAGTCCCAGGGTCGGCAAATAATGCACGACGTGGAAGTCTCTGGGACGACATTCGTAAAACATGTCCAAGCCACCGAAGTCGGTGTTTCAAGATGGTGACACCAATTGAATTATCGTCTCTGCGCCCGAAAACACGATGCCGAACCTCTGCATTACTAACATGGTGTTGCCACTGTAGGTCAGCAATCCTTCGGAGACAACGATGATCGAACACAGAGAGTCGTCTAGCATCCTCAACTCGGAGAGGCCAGGTTTCACAAGCATAGAGCAAAACTGCTCTCACCGACGCGCTGTAGATCCGACCCTTTACAGCCAGACTAACATCACGAAGGCGCCAAAGATGGCCCAGATTGGCATAAGCCGCTCTGGCTTTCATTATATGTGCATCAATCTCATCACTCACGCCGCCACCAGCACTTATATAGCTACCTAGATACACGAACTTCTCAACTACTTCAATCTGCTCACCATCCAGGGTGAGTGCAGGATGAGAATCCTGCCAGTCTTGTAGGAGTGCTTTGCACTTGGAGGGTGCAAAGCAC
Source organism: Schistosoma rodhaini (assembly GCA_944470415.2). NCBI lineage: Eukaryota > Metazoa > Platyhelminthes > Trematoda > Strigeidida > Schistosomatidae > Schistosoma > Schistosoma rodhaini. The sequence goes on from OX104044.1 coordinate 14,376,027, forward strand.
ATGCCGTACCTGCGGACACTGATTGCCAACTGATTAAGTGCGGATTGCATGCTTTGGGCATTATCGCACAGTAAGACAATATCATCCGCATACTCAAGGTCGAGAGGTCGTTCTCCAGGCAACAGATGCACACCGCCATTACTTACATCCATCAGAGCTGTTTCCAGGATGTCGTCGATGGCAAAGTTGAAGAGGAATGGTGAGATTGGGCAACCCTGCCTAACCCCACTGCTCGAATGGAGCAAGGGAGTCCGCTCTCCCTCTCGAAATGCTCTCACATGGCCACGCGAATATATAGCCTCTGCCAGGGAAGTCCTACTCACTCTCAGTAAGAAGACACAAGCTTATGTGTCTATAGGGAAGTAAATTAGTTATGAATTTGATCTGAATGCTAGTAACATAGTTAGGACTAAACTGCTTCAAGAAACTTTCGTAAGTTTGGATCATCAGATCCAGATTAAATAAAACTATCAATTTACTATTTGGTTGATGTAACCTTTTATCCGCCAAGTCGCAGTAAACTGGTCATTTTACCTCGATCTGTTTTGAGCACTGACTGCTGACGCTGAGGCTTTATCATCTTGATTGTTCGTGAAGCTATGACTTACTGCATAATCACATATCTATATACATTAAAATAAGTAAATTCCGAGAAGTAAAGATAATCCTTTAACCTCAACTATGATATTCCGATGAATCTAACACAATATGACAAAACTGGCAACAACGATCAATAATCAGTAAATACAAGGGGAAATTAACATGGTTCATATAGATGAATATAGTTTATTCTTCCTTTAAACCGAATAACGAAAACCATTCAGTCGCTTCCAATAGTAATTCTAGGTTGATTAACAGTGCATTTAAATGATTTTATTTCTGTCAAATAACCATATTTCACAGTCACAGGTCAGTGTCATTGTCAAACATTTCCGAAACTCAATGAAACATAAAATGCTAATTCGGAGCAACCGTACTCGTTATTCATATTGTTTAGTACAGTTTGTATTCATTAATATTGTATCAATTCACATGGGTCATACAGACAAACTATGAAATAGACAATCAAGATCAAATAGATTGTCATTTTAATAATTGTAAATAATAATGAATTATAACCGATGGAAATCCTTTACGTTGGACCATAAATTTTAAAGCTATCTTATCTGTTCAGAGCATTCATTCTCTGTTGTTTGTGCCTAATCTTTTTCTACCATCACTGATATTGTTGGCACTCATGCTTATACTCTCTTGCATTTCTCCTGACAACGCAACAACTCGAACTGATGAATCTGTGTGCTAGGATTACGTTGCTTATGATTATGACCACAATGAAACAACTTACCTGATAAAGTTTATTCTCACATTGTGTAAGAAGTAATAGACCATCGAAAACCCCTTCTTGAGAAATTATTCCTGATCCAACTTCATAAGGTCCGAGAAATAATGTACCAATAACTGAGGCAGCCTCAACCTTACTTTCTATATAGTTATCAGCGAATAATTCACTAGAATAGAAACATTTTTCTTAACAAAATTACAGACGTTAGTAAAAATACAAGCAATCAAACCACAGCTAATATAAATTAAAAGTTTTGCAAATAAGACAGTTAATTAGCGGATAAATGACTGGTCAATGAGTGGTGATTAATATCATGTTTGTTTAATTTTTTAGTGCTGACCGAACTCTATAAATCAGGCTGCAATATGGCAACCAGTCTGAATGACTCGATATCATATCCACTAACAGCAAGCTAAAAAAGTATGACACTAATCAAGGTACAAAGAAGCACCAGATACATATGCAACTCACAAATCTCATTCGATTTGCTTGAGGGCTGTGATACTGCTCAGGTGCCCAAACCGAAGCAGGTGGTTTTCTTAGGGGGCCATACCCGGAGCCTTCGACCTAAAGGTCTGATCCACAAGGCAGTGGAGCATCGTGAGGCGATGCATTCCCATGGTAGCCGGTGACCAAAAATTGGTTCATACGCCATTCGTTCCTTCAGGATACTGGAGCCCATGTGCACCATTGGTTTGTAATCAGCGTTTGCCAACTCCCCTAGGTGGATTTTGCGTGTACACCAACCGGTTAAAGCGCCGGACATTCGCTTTTCGTCCTCTCAATTTCGTAAACAACAGTAGTGCCACGAGAAGGCAGTGAGTAGGACTTCCCTGGCAGAGGCTATATTACGCATGGCCATGTGAGAGTATTTCGAGAGAGAGAGCGGACTCTCCCCACTCTCGGCCATATCAGGGCATTTGGCCCCCAAATGACACTGATCATTATTCAGTGATCAATCAGTTGTTAATTTCTCAGTCTTACAGGAGGTCACTGAGGCTCTAATAGCTTAGTGATAGTGCCTTAAACTGTGAAGCTAAGTGGCGGGTTTCAGATCCTACAAAAAGTATAAGTTCCCTTCAGATCGCAGGTATGTCCTACAGGTAACTGTCAACTATCATGGAACTGAAGCCCGAGAGTTTTTTATCGACTACCTTCAACTGCCTAACATCAATTAATACAACTCGATTTACCAAGTATGTATTTAACTATTCGGCTTTTAGAAGTAAACTTTATGCGTAAAGGTTACTGGTATTACTACTAGGCTGTTCAAACCGAGGTAAATTTAACGGGACTCGAACCTGAAGTTTACTACCGGCTGGAAGCCGAGTTCTTCAACTATTAAAGTATCGCTCAATCAAATAAGACAATACCGTACTAAACAGATCATTTATTTTTCTGATTATTTGTAGTGTATTTACTCAGTTCATGGCAAAAATAATTAAAGCCCCATCTTCAAAACGTCAGTATAAAAACAATGAAATTAAAACTCAAGTTAAAGATGAATTATGATTGTTAGTTACTTAATAGTTTGGAAAATACACAAAGGGATGTAAATAGATAATAATCTTATTTTTATTCAAGACATTTAAAAAAGACCAATATCTACTTTTTTAACAAGGCTACTTTCATATCGAAGCTCTGATATTACAGGGAACTAAAAAGTGATGTTTAAATGAACGTAGAGCTTTCACAGTGGTTGGTAATGTTTCATCCCGACAGTTGCTGCTACCTTGACGTGGTGGTCGGGCTTGCCTATCGTGATGATTTAATCGGGCTATACTGGCTGTAACAATCGTTCCTCAAGGTACTACCATGCCAGCCAGGTCGTTTGAAGAGCGGTGAGACTAAAAGCAGCAATCCCAAGGTCCGAAGGCGAAATCGTACTGCTGACTGTACAGAGGTATGACAGCAGTAAGGTGTCTCCTTCAGACAACCAGCATGACAGCGCTGCTGTCTTCCCACAAGGAGGGGTGGGGTTAGAAAAGGTCGACCCTAAAAATGCACACCTCACCTTATCCCACGGATATCCGTCTCCGGCGGTAAGGTCCTTTGAAGGACGGAGCTAACACAAAAACTACCCACAAAAAGGTCGTGTGTGACCGACCTCAAGCAGTTGTCCCTTGGGCACTGCGGTCACGCTCCCAGGTCATTAAGACCACTTCTAACCCAATTTCCTTTTCAGGTACCCCTAGAAGAACCCTTCCACGGTGTGGGCGACCGGGAAGTGATAACCGCCCTCACACCTCTAACAGTACTCAAGATCACTGTATTCATAATCAATCTCCCTCTTCAATTCCTACTATTCCTTCTACCTTGACTTTCAACACTAAACTTCCTGTTCCGGTTTCCTCCTCAAGTGTCACCATGGCCAACGATTCTAGTGCGCGAAACGCTGTCCCAGGTCTACTAAAACCTCGCTCCAAACTACACATTGGAGCCTTCAACGTACGTACTTTAAGTCAAATCGGTAAACAGGCCTCCTTATCTAAAACCCTAGAATCTCGTACCATTGATGTATGTTGTGTCTCCGAAACAAGCATACAGGATCCTAGTGTGGTCATTCACTTGACCTCACCTCGCCAAAATGGACAGACAACGAAATACACCCTCCGTGTATCTGGAGACCCGTTGGCTAGTTCTCGTGGACTTGCAGGTGTAGGCATAGCACTAAGTAAAAGGGCAGAACAGGCACTACTAGAATGGATACCCGTTAACAGTCGCCTGTGTGCTGTCCGGCTAAATGGCTCCGTAAGAACTCGGAAGGATAGGGACGCACATCGTTTCTGCCTACGCTCCCACCGACTGCAGCCATGATGAAATGAAAGATGACTTTTACAGAAAGATCTCTGAGCTTCTTCAGAAAGCTAAGTGCTCAGACATAGTAGTCGTAGCGGGTGACTTTAATGCCCAGGTAGGCAGCTTGAATCAAACAGAAAGACATTTAGGTGGGTGTTCTAGTATTCCGGCTCAACGAACCGATAATGGTGATCGTCTGTTGCAACTATGCTCAGACAATTGTTTATTTTTAGCAAGCACTAATTTTAAGCATAAGGAGAGACATCATCTAACATGGCGACCACCTGCACCAAACCAACGATGGACTCAAATAGACCATATTGTCATCAGTCATCGTTGGAGAGGCTCAATAGAAGATTGTCGCTCGTATTGGAATACTTGTTTAGACTCTGATCACGCTTTAATACGAGCGCGCATTTGTCTGCGCCTCAATGGACGCAGGAAAAGTACACTAAGAAGACCCATTAGGATTGAACTGGAGGACGAGAAAGCCAAATGCGAATTCCAGAAACAACAGAGTTCACATCTAGGCAGTTCTGTAAACGAGACTGACCCGGATGCTGCTTGGAAAGACACACGAACAGCTGTGGAAACAGCAGTAACATCCATTAGTTATTTAAACCATAGGGTTCCAAGAAACCAGTGGATTTCCTCTAAGTCTATTTCACTGATGGATTTGCGTAAACTCATCCCATCAGGCTCTGAACACGACGAAGAGCGTATACAAATCAAATGTAGGTCGACTAAAAGTCTAAGGAACGGTCGTGAGCAGTGATGGGCAACGAGAGCAAAAGAGATGGAAAAGGCAGTGGCTGTAGGCAACACCAGGCAACTATTCAGACTAATAAAAGAAACCGGAATTAAGAAGTCAAGTGTAGGTGAAACAATATCGGAAAAAGACAGAACCCTTATCTGCTCTCAACCCAAACGTTTAGAACGATGGGCGGAACACTTTAAGGAGCAGTTTAGCTGGCCTTCAGCTACTGCACAACTACCCACTATTCCCAGAAAACCTGAATGGAACATTGAAGTAAGCCCTCCGACCCTACCTGAAGTACAAAAGGCTATAAGTATTCTGAAACGATGAAGAGCAGCTGGTCCAGATGGATTGGCTCCAGAGGTCTTTAAATATGGTGGTCCAATTTTAGCAATTAAGTTGACTAATATTCTGGCTAAAATCTAGGAGACGGACGTAATCCCATCTGACTGGTCACAATCTCTGATTGTCCCAATATATATGAAGGGGCCGAAATCATCCTGTGATAACCATAGAGGGATTAGTCTGACTAACATAGCATCTAAAATACTAGCCTCAATAATTATCGAGCACCTAACTAAGACTTGTGAACTGCAAACACGAGAAAATCAGGCTGGCTTCAGACCTGGTCGTGGCTGTATCGACCACATATTCACCATTCGTCAAGTTTTAGAGCACAGACATGTTTATCGGCGTCCGACAATGATAGTTTTTCTTGACATGAAAGCAGCATTTGACTCTGTAGACAGAGAGGTTCTGTGGCAGTGTCTGTCATTGAAAGGTGTACCTGAGAAGTACATAAACCTTGTGAAGGCTCTTTACTCGAACACTACCAGTCGAGTGAGAGCTTATGGCGAACTGTCACATGATTTTACAACCTCAAGTGATGTCCGTCAAGGCTGTCCACTATCCCCATTTTTGTTTAACTTCATTATAGACCTGTTGCTGGAAATAACAATCTCTTCGACTGAATTTTCAGGAATTGATCTTCTACCAGGAGGTTCACTTATCGAATTAGAATATGCAGATGACATAGTCCTGTTTGGTGAAGACACTGGCAAAATGCAGAGTCTTCTGTTAGAACTGAGTAATAATGCCAGGATATTTGGGATGCGTTTCTCCCCATCTAAATGTAAATTGTTACTCCAGGACTGGCCTGCGTCAACACCTGAACTAAGGATAGGGAGTGAAGTAGTCGAACGCGTCGACAACTTCACTTATCTCATCAGCCCTAATGGGTTGGTGTCTGACGAAATCTCAGCACAGATTCAAAAAGCTCGTTTGGCTTTTGCCAACTTACGTCACCTATGGCGAAGACGAGATATCCGTCTATCAATTAAGGGACGAGTATACTGCGCAGCAGTTCGCTCTGTTCTACTTTACGGCTGCGAAGCATGACCATTAAGAGTAGAAGATACCCGTAGGTTACCAGTATTTGACCACAGATGCCTTAGAAATATTGCTCGCACCTGCTGGGATAACCGGGTAAGTAATAGTGAGGTTAGACGCAGGGTATTAGGGAATGATGGTAAATCAGTTGATGAGGTCATGAATTTTCATCTACTGAGATGGTTGGGCCACTTGTTACGCATGCCTGAACACCGATTACCACGACGCGCAATGTTGACCAGTGTAGGGGATGGTTGGAAGAGAGTTAGGGGCGGCCAAACCAAAACATGGCATCAGTGCTTGAAGTCACTAACTTCTAGTCTGAGCCATGTTGGTAGATGCAGACTATCTGGTTGGGGTCCGCGTGACTATCGTAATAAATGGTTGGAGACTCTGGGTGACATGGCTCAGAATCGATCACAATGGCCTAGGTGTATACACTCTTTATCTTCCCTTAAACCTTGAGATTAAAATTGCTTCATAACTTTTTTTTCCTTCCTATACTATATCCTTATATACAACCTTTCTTTATATACTACCACCACTAAATTAATTACTTCTATGAATCCGGTGTTCATCTTGTTGTGCTAACGAGGTATGGCGACTTGGACCGATGCATATATGTGCCTGGTCCTACGTTGTCGCTGGCTGATTGAATGTTTCATAACTTACACAAAACCTCTAGTATACCAAATGCTTAACACTAATAAAAATCAAAACGAGAAAAAACGTATACTGTGAATGACTTAATTTAGCATTCTCACCAAAAATTATCGTGATCATGATCTGAATATTTTACTTTCCATTTAATTTCTTAACACTGAATAGTTGACCAAAACCTTAGGAGTTTCACATCATTCTGTACACATTAGCACCATCGCATATTAATTATGCTGTTATAAAGGTATGATACTTGTTATAATGCTAGGGTTTCTTGTTATAACAGTCCTTTTACCTTTTACACGTATGTGGGACGTTAATCTACCTTAGACGAATATCTACACTAGATTCCCTCCCAGTGTTTATTCTGCAGAACTTCAACACAACTCAGATCAAGAACACGAGATTAGCCTGACTAGAACGTCAATATATTCCCACACCGAAATCCGACACAATCCAACAAGAACAGTAAATCAATAATAATAACAATAATAATAATAATAATAAATAATAATAATAATAATAATAATAATAATGATAGGAGGATATATAACACTTGTAACCCTATCTAATGTCTGACTCAGAAAAACAACCAATCATTATCATTCTTGCCCACACATCATATACATTCAGTAGTTCTTGTATTTCTAATATGTTTTTAAGCACGCATCCAAAAAAGTTATACGAGGTCAACTTATTTCATTTTGTTAACATTCTATTTTACTTTCATGCTTAAAATCATCCAATTGATGAAATTTTCACCCGCACTCGCGCAATACCGAAGGTCCTTGGTTGGAGTCGCACGTGCGGGGTCGTGGATGCACACTACTGAGGAGTTCCATACTACGATTAAACGACCCTCCAGTGTCTCCAGGTTTCTAATGTTTGTTTAACATTGATCGGTTCATGATTTCAGTGAAAAGAAATTGAATAAAGTTAGAAATCCAGACCACTAGATATCAAGTTAATAGTTCGAAGGCAATGCACTGGTTGCCAGATATGAAAATTATGCATTCAACCTTTGCTGACGTTGTGAGTCCTGATGGTTTCATACTAGGAAGAAACAATTATTCGATGAGCGCTAGTTTCCAATGATTTCTCATTTGATGATATTAATTTATAACATTATATATCAACTCAAACAAACTTCCCATTTAGATAAAAATTTTAGATACATAATTCATAAAAATAATGAATAGTTTTACTTACATGATAAAATCTTTGCATATTTTAGTGTATTCATCTCGACTTTTGTCTGAAGTTAAATCATCCCATATCTTAGCTAATAAACAAGCTACAGTCATACGTGTATCACTTGTAGTGGCTAAACGAATTCCATCTGGTGAATTTTGACATGATGTTTCATGTTTATTAGAAATTAGTTCATTATTTCTATGTTTATTAATACGAGATGAACGCCAATTTTTTAATGAAGTTATTCCACTTGCACAAGCTACCTCTAGTAAAGAATCGATAACACCTTGAAACAAAAAATGAAGAGAAAATTCTATATACAAATGCATAAAGTTACTTTATATAGAAAGCTTCGCGAACTATTCAAAAGTATAAAGAATCATATGGATAAGTTATATCATTAAATGATTTACCAAAAAGTGAAATTCTTTATTCAAGACTTTCCTTTGCACAAAGAAAAGTGATATGAAATCCATATAGGTTAAACTTGACAACTGTAAAGTTTAAACGTTGACGAAGAGGCTTAGACAAGGTTATGAAAAGCTTAGCTGCTGGTTTATGTTTTAGAAAACACAATAGTATTGCTAATCTTGGAGTTCGATTTCAAGATTATGTTTTATATGCGCTCATCTAGGCAAATTATAGCACACTCATGCAATCTAACTAATGTTGGTGTTTTGTTAAGAGATAAATTAAAGTATGGACAAACAAGCCGAATTCCTATCAAGTCATCCATACACATACAGTTGAACACATTTCATTAAACGAGCCGGTAAATGGGAAACGTAAGTGGATCACGAGGCCCTGAATGATGGTCCCATATATTATACTGCTTTACATGACTTAAGATATGTTCTAGAATCAAACGAACTAGTTAGATTATGAGGCTTTGCCTTTGATCAGAAAGATTATAAGGAATAGTAACGTTGTCTCCCTACACGTTACCTGTGTCGTTTCATTTTTTCATTCTCTGAAGTGACATTATACTGTTTTATGTTGCATCTCTTGATGTACAATGTTTGTGCTGAATGAATCGTAAAAACAAACCAATGGTAAATAGCATCAACAACATCGGAGAAGTCAGTTATTTGAGGATAGGATACGTTTCCGTGAATTAGTAGAACATTTTCGTTTCAGTGTTCACTATGTGTGTAATATCTGTCACTTTTCTGTTCCTTTATAGTAAGTGATTTCTGCATATAAGAGAACAATTCCCACTGGGGATCTCATTTCAAACTCTATCTTTAACTTTATTTGCTTCTTTCATTTGCTAATTTCGGATGTGCTACAGTAGCGTGTTCACACAAGGCATATACAAATAGTGATCGATAATCAATATGAAGTCCCCAGTGAAAATTGTACATCAGCACTAACACACTAAATGAACGGAAAAATGATTGAAAATACTTGATATAGCACTTTTATTAAATATTGTAGAAGGATGGTTATCCTTACATGTTATTTGCTTATTAGGATATTACTTTTCAGTAATGACCTTTCTGTACTGAAACAATAATTTAAACATTTTTGACAGATAAACTTTCTAGTCAGGAGAAACCATATTTTAACTAAGAAATACTGTTTTTTAACCACGGTTATATAAGGTCAATTTAAGGTGAAATATTATGAAAAACAACCAAATGAAAGTATTCAGAAGTACATACCTTCTATTTTAAAAATTTTCTGTGACCATCCAATACCTTTATCAGATGGAACATATCTAACCAATATTTCCAAAATATAATCTCGAGTTTTCGGGCATAACCGATAGCTATTTACAGATCGAAGAAGACTTGTTAAAATTCCTTCTACTGGCTTTTCAACTGTAGAATCTGTAAAATGTAAACATATTGTTAAACTGAAAATGTGAATGATTCCAATTTGTTATTTATATATACTGTCTAGATTATTGAGAATGAAGGTCAGATATATTACAACTGAGCCAACTTGACCTCTAAACCACTGAGTTGGCGTCCAACAGTGTTAATGTCCAACTCCAATCAACCCACGATATTGCGCAACCATCCTTTACTGTCCTCGGTGGATAGCTGCCTCATAACCGACATGGTTTAGCTCAACTGGTCACGGCTTCTCGATTGAACTCTGGAAATTTCCTAATCATTAATGGGTACGTGACTATAGAAGTTCAAGTTAGATCGGCTTAGGGTTTCAATGAAAAACAGTTATTATTATTATCATTATTATTATAACCAAATCTAGACCAACAACATGCGCTTATCTCTTAGCTTATGTTTAAAAGAGAAAAAAGTATTCCGAAATAGCCTGCCCATGTTTATTGTTAGCATTTCTAGAGGTCATTGAAACAAGTAGACATTCGACTGGCGAGTCCCAGATAAGACGAAACATAAGACCCAGATTTCACTGATGATCACTATTTATCTGTTCACTAAACACAGGTTTAGTTAGTTTTTTCAATCCCGTTATAAAAATATTTTCACTCGAAAATATTTCTGAATCGAACGGAAGTGGTATGTAAAGGTTAAGTTAAAGAAAACGATACAATTTTCTAGATAACTGAAGTTTTTAAGACTTGGAATCAAAGCTTCAGTAATTCTCCAACTTCGCCTACTTAAACTAATTAATAGATTATCCAAGAGTTACATGATGATAAAAATCTATCCACAAGAAATATGCACCTGATAGTAAAATACATTAACCGTGTGTCTCATTTAAAAACCGACCGACAAAAACTGTTGAATGTAAGCAGAACATTTGTTGATTTTTACCAAGAAAATATATCTGCATAATTTAGATTTTTTTCTCCAAACCTAGTAACTAAAGACAAGTTTTACTGCTAGGTTTTGATTAGAGATACTACTTGATTACCCTGAGAAAAGTAGATAAAGGTATGGATATGAAGTCTGAAATTTAGGACCAGAATAGTCAAAATATCTATTAACAAAGATAGAATCAGGTAGTGTACATGAATAGTTTAATGAATGATTATTAATGTACCTCTGAAACTTTACATTCACTAAACTATCTTATTTGTAACATAGAGTGACGTTCATCTTTCTGTTTAAATCACATAAATATAAAACAGGTAAACATAACACTACTCTTGTATATTCCTAATTACTAGATCGACTTACCAATCTTGTATTTCGGGTAAGAACATGGTGCTACTTTTTTACTTTCAATCTCCTTACGAACGCTTGCAGCTTCTTTAGCACTATGATAAGCTTTCAATTGAGTAAGTGATTCCAATATAGCATTTAAAAATCGACATCGTTCCAGCGAATGTTCAGGATTACGTGAAAATATCCCGTTTACAAAATACTGTGGTGTAAGTTCATGTAAAACGGTAAGACCCTAAAGTAGAAAATGTTTCGAGCCAAAATTATAACATTATCCATACAGTATACATATACATTCTCTTAAGGTGTATTTAATTCTGCCCGTAGACATTTTAGGGTTACAACCGGTCCCAAGCCCGGAAAAGAATGGTTGTAGGTTAGATTAGCGACCACCTCATAGAAAAAGAACCTTGCTAAACGAACGCTTTCATTTTATTTAATTTGAACACATAAACATTGGTACAACTGGGCACCAAATATACATGCGCCACACAATAACAATGAGGCCAGTAGCAGTTATCATTGATGTGTGAGGGCTAGGATACTGCCCGGGTACCCAGACCGAAGCAGGTGGTTTTCTAAAGGGGCCGCACCCCGAGCCTTTGACCTTGTTATATCCCGATGAGAATAATGAATGGTAGCTGTTGTGATCTATTTCTGGACTAATTCTACATACATATCTTTATTGTATAATTTTTAAGCAACTAAACTATTTATATTCGTGTTTCTCTTATTATAATTTTTATTTTGACCTACAGACTATTATTATACGATTTGCCATTCTTGAGTTATGTCCAGTCTATCAATTACTATCTTCCACATTCACAGCCACATTCGGCTAAATCTTGTACAGATGTTATTTTTTATTTTGACACGATTTGGTCTGTTTAGTTTGTATATAAACTTACTATGTCTGAAATACATTATTCATATTGTGGAGGCTGAGATTGGTGTTTTGAGGTCAACAGAAAGGGCTAGGCGGGAAGAACCGATAAGGAATCTAGACTGCTCGTATGGGTTTTATGCGTCATTGGTCTGATTGATAAATCACTGCTGCCTAATTGGCTGTATCATTACGTCGTATACATTAATAAGGGCATAAGTCTACAAGTCATAACAGACCTGAAGGTCTAATCTACAAGGCAGTGAAGCAAGATCAGGAGATCCAATCCCCTGGTAGCTGGTGACCAATAATTGGTCCATACGCCATTTGTTCCCTCAGGATCCTGGAGTCCATGTGCACCATTGGTTTGGAATCAGGGTTTTCCAACTCCTCCAGGTGGATCCTCCATATTCACCAACCCAGTTAGAGTGCCGTACATTCGTTTTTCGTCCCCTCAATTTTGCAAACAACACCCTCACCGCGAGAAGACAATGAGTAGGACTTCCCTGACAGTGATTGTATACGCATGGCCATGTAAGAGCATCTCGAGAGGAAAAGCGGACTACAGAAGCATTTCAGTTTGACTGCTTTTTCTAGACTACTAAGGGGACGACTCAAATTTAATTTTTGTTTACCGTTTATCGGCTCTTGTATTTGATAGTCAACAATAAAAATCGTGTTTCATAAAACTAGTCACACAGACTTACCACTTGAAATATTTTGAAACACTTTTTAGTGGATTATTCAGAAAATTACGTTATGCGACTAAACTTATCAACGACTAAACGATGATAACCACACAATAAACCTAGTGCGTATTCAATAATACCCAGATTTCCAGATATTTACTTATAACTATTAACGTTAAACTAAATGATAAACTCACCCAATCCCGCTCATTTTCCACGAGCTGAGCTAACAAACGATGACAAGCAATAGTCAACTTATGATTAGAGTTCCTGCAAACGGAATAGATCTTCGAAAAACTGGGATTTGTCCAGATCATAGAACTCGCAACTTTCGGGTTTTCTTTTATTAGGATAGATAAATTAACTATAGCCTTTAACGGTTAATGACACGATCGGATGAAGTTTTAATCTACCTGTTCCAGTTCTTCAGCAGAGCTCGAGTTGTCATTTACGATGGCGAACATCTTCTTTAGTTTCCCTGTAAGGCTTTCAGATTCTGCGACGTACGAAGCGACTGAAGTTTCTAGTTTGTGAGTCAGATCCTGAGATGCTTTATTCTTAGGGTCAACTAGAATAAGCCTTCTTCCAGTTTCTAGGGCTTCTTTTAACATTCCTTTACCTTCATAAGCTTGTGCACAACGATAGAGCGCCTTCGGATCACCAGGAGAGATACTAAGAGCTAATCGTGATTAGCTAACTATATGAGAGAAAACAAACCTTCCAGGGCAGCCGTCAGGGCGTCACTGAAGTTTCCCAGGTTTAAAAAACATTGGGCTTTATTGCGTTGTAACACCAACTTCATGCTCTTGTCAGAGCCACATAAACTAAGGCATTCGTCATATAAGCCAATAGCTTCTAGGTATAGACCTTTTTTAAAAAGCTCATTAGCTTCAGTTTTTAATTCGATTAGGTTTTTCATGTCAGCCTTTGATATGGAATGATAACGAGAAAATGAAGAAGAAATTAACAAAACGTCAACAAAACACGAACCGAAAGTCCAAAATCTACGTAACTGTCAGCGACAACGAAAGTTTTAAATACGGAAGCACTTATCTCCATTGTTTCTACTATCCCAGTGCCAATCTGTCCTATCAACTAAGCTAGATATTAAATACAGGATATATAAGTGACTTAGAATAGTTGCTATTTAACCGATAAGAGCACGTGTATGGAAGGAAAAACGACAAATGACGCATATTAATTCCATTCACAATTTCATCCACCAGAAGAGAAGCAATTGCAAAGATGGGAACACTTGAGTAAAGCTTATATGGTTGGGCCAGCAGCATTGAACTAGTAGTCTGCGGCGTATAATAGAAAGAGAACACGAACATCAAGTGATTTAGTGTTTGTGATTACCTGCAATACAACTGTGCAAACATTCAAGAGGGACTACGTATGAACGAGCCTGTGAAATATGTGAAATATGTTCAGGGACTAATCTCTTGAAAACAATCACAAGCTCCCAATTTCGGGATAAAATTAACCGGTTTTAAATAAATTTTGGGACAGTCCCATTGAGAATTTTCGGTGAATTTTTGGATAATGCAACAGCATCATAGTGATGCTAAATTGTAAACTCCCTACGTAACTGTCAAAAAAACATGCAAAAATAATTTAAAGCCAACAACTTTAAATAGGATATTTCGTCAAGCAAGAAACGATGACAATTAAAATGTTTAACAACCATCTTTAATACCTAAGATGCATATCTCATATAATATTTTGGTCTGTCCAACTGTGTATTGGATAATTGATGATGAACCTAAGGAGAAGCATAACTGACCAAAGAAATTTGTATTCCTATTTAGGCCGTGTTATTTGTACTTGATTCATCCCCCCATTACCGATTTCAAATACAATATGTTATTTTCTGTTCACTTAGTTCTACCTGCCTTAAATTGCATTATTACGGACACTCTTAGTTAGCACATCAATTGCATTAATTCTATTTATTATAATTTGACAACCGATAGAAGTACATAAAAGGATAGTTAGAAGGTCTACACTCTAGACCTGGGAGCAGCAACCAAACGACAAGCAAATGTCAAAGTTAATCAAATTACTGCCACACTCAAGGTTGTACGGGCATTCAAGTGGTTCAATTGGTTGAGGACGGAATAGAAGCTTTCGCTTAATGGGCTTCCGGTTCTAGTAGCAGTGGACCACAAATACTTTCAGGCAGGAACCTAGGTATATTAACGATAATAGAAAAAAAGAAGTTGGCAAATCATAATAAAATGTTATCCTTAGTCCTTAAGAATAAGTTGAGTTTCTTCTTAAAGGACTCCTGGGAAGTTTCTTAGACTAGCTCAATCGGCAGCGAATTCCAGCATTTGGCAACTCTTACGGAGTAGAAGTTTTGTCAACAGTCTGTTCTGCTATGTTGGGTCTCCAGTTTCTGGGTGTTACCTCTTGGGTTAATGTTGTGACTAAGCTTAAGAAGATGTTTAAAGGGATGACCAGAAGTGTTAAGGTTACTGTAAGTCATAAGAAGGTTACCTCTAAGACGCCTTAACTCTAACGGGTAAAGGTTAAGTGATTGGAGGCGCTCTTCGTAAGGTTTGAATTTGAGTCCCCGAACTGATTTCGCGGCTCTGCGTTGGATACGTTCCAGAGTGTCCTTATCCTTTTGGAGGAAGGGAGGAAATACTATGTTTTCGTACTCTAAATGGGGACGAATAAAACTGTTGAAGATAATGTGGAAATTTCTACCATCAAACTGGCCAAAAATGCTCTTCAATGTTACCAGTGCAATGTTTGCTTGAAAGGCGTTTTTTGTCACAGTTAGCGTACGACTTCAAGTAGTAGGATGCCAACACTCCTAAATCTTTCTCGACTTGGGAAACTTCTAGAGAGGAGTTTCCTTTCGGTCACGTATCTCTCTCCAAAGTTTCACATCATCAGCAAAAAGCAATAAGTCAGATGAAACTTGTTGTGGAAAATCGTCAATGTAAACCAAGAAGAGAAGAGGTCCTAGTATTGAGCACTGAGGTACGCCACTAGGATATTCCATAGCCTGAGAGAGAGAGTGAAGTTAACACTGAACTTAGAATGTCGGTTTTCTAGATATGAAAAGAGCAAGTCAATCATAGGGGGTTTGATACCCAATTGTCTAAGCTTATTGATAAACATATGTGGTTGACCTTATCAACAGCTTTTGAGAAATCAAGGTAAATGACGTCAACCTTCCCCTTGCGATCAAGGATGGTTGCCCATCTATCCACCCTAGTCAGTAGGTTGGTCATACAAGAATGACCCTTTCTGAAACCATGCTGTTGAGGTGAGAAGAACTTTAAGGATAATAAGTATTCGTGTATACCGTCGTATACTAGAGACTCTATAATTTTAGAAGGTATCGAGAGAAGGGCCACTGAGGGTTCACTGCGTCGACCTCCTTTGAAAATTGGTGTGATGTAAGCCAGCTTCCAAATTTCCAGGGCTAGGATGACCAATACAATTTCTTTGTCCTTACTTATAGGTTCTAGATCATGTCACAGGCTGCTGATGTTGTCTTCTGTCTAAGCGCTTAGCTATTCTGGTTCCAGTAAGTTCGACGTTTATTATCATTATTCAGACTTCCAACAGTTTTTGCTCTTGGCTACGAAATATCTTTCAGGTCTAGTAATTGGCGTTTAGCACACTACTCGCGATTTGTTCTTTTTCCTAACCGTGGTCATTTTAGCAGGTTCTTAACGTATAGGTTATATAGCTTCAGCTGCTGTACTTGACATTATTCTATCCGATTATCTACCATAACATTTATTTGAATTTAGCAATTTAGCAACTTTTTGCCGTAATTTTAGACCTATTTTGACCTAATGGACACAAAATCGATTATCATTTGCAAACAACTCTAGAATTTTTCCATATTCATTTAGTGTTTGTCATTAGCTCCTTCCCACTTAAGTCATTTGAGTTCACATCCGTCCAACGCATGACAAAGCGAAGTATACAAATTAATCGAACCTATAGATGATGGGACAAAACTTAAAAAACAGTTGAAGGAGAAGATAGGAAGAGAATCTGATAGACCGGACTGATGATAGTAATAAGTCGGAAAATAATAATAGTAGGTAAGTTACGAGTGTTGTACTAAGTTTAACGAAAAGTGCGGTACTTCGGTACCCAATATCTTAGCGATCAGCAAGTTTTTCCGAGGTAATTTTCGCTCTCATTTTTTATACTACAGAATATTTGACTTTCAACAAAAAAACATCAAAAAATGTAGTATATATGAGGTAAACTGGTATCGCGTCTTTGATATCCATCATTCATGTATGTCGGCTTCAAGAAGCAGTTTTAGAACTTTTGGAACCGTGTACAAATGATTAAATAACACGGGAAAGAGAAATACACCATCATTCGACCCATATAGACTTCAGTAAAAGTTAAGCTCACTAGCTGTATTTTTAATTAAATCCAAGGTTATTAGTACATTAGTGCTAAGAAGAAAATATTTTAGGTCTCTTCAGAAATGAAGCTATACACATGTTCCTAAGATTTTGCATAATATCCGTCATATCTGAACAGGTTCTGTAAAATTTATAGGAATATTGAGTGGATTAGAAGGACGAAACGTAGATTATCGAAAGAAGCACGAAATGTGTATTAATTTGACATGTACGTTTGAGAAACAGAATAAGAATAAACGGTAACACATTTGCTACATAATAGATCAAATAAATAAATCCTTACTACTGTAAGACTTGATGGTAGAATTAGAGTATGAGTAGTAATAATTTAGAATTATACAATGAAAGTTTTAATAACTTACAGAGAATAAACGCCAAATATCAATTTGTATGGGTCGTATATACGTTGTGATATTTCTGAGTGTTAGATTGAATTCTAAATTGGGCCAGTAATTCCAGAAATAATGTGGGTTATATTATCCACAAATAATATAAAAAACAGTATGCAAAATGTGAAGCACAATTCTACATCATATATGATCATGTCTTAAAAGTGATAGATGATGGTTTTCCAGATGGTCAACATGAATGTATAACTAAATGCATATGATCATGTATGCTATGAACATGTTAAATTGAGATCTTATCATACGGTAGAAAATATATAGTGTTTACGCAAAAGGCTCTATTCACTTTTGAAACCTAAAAGCCTGGAAGCAGTAAGAATCATCTGGTAGATGCTCTTTTGAGATTTATCTACCGCTACACTTATCTCGTGGCGAATCTTGTATTACCATCATCAGATGTGATCAACTTATTCATATTGTTATAGAAGAACCAAAAATATTTAAGCCATTAGAAACTATGGTATGAAGTCGTAATAATTTCACTGATTTTTGGATGCATTCACATTTTTCAAACTTTGAACTTGTTTGTTCATAACTTTGACTTCGGATATTTTTGTCTTATTCAGTTCTTGGTTTGGTATTTTGGACGTTTAAGCTCCGGAAACCTAAAAATTGGATGTCTGCTTTGTATTTGTCATAACTATTTTGAGAACGATATGTTTGGGTCGAATACTTGTAATGTACGAATAAACTTTTTTGCCGAATTAGGATATGGTTCTATTGTTACTTAGGTCTGTTCGTGACGAATAGGTCAATCAGCGATGCTTCAATAACAAAAGACAGCAAAATTTAGACGTTACACTTATCTCGCTTATTGTAATATCTATTTCCTTTTTATCAGTACACTTTGGTCTTCCCACGTTAGGCATTACTAGTTAGCTAAATTATTTTTTCGAAATAATCATCTCTTAGTGCTTGAAATTTCTCCTCACCTTTTTTCATACTGAAGGCAGGCGACCTCCTTTCCGATAATGTGTTAGCAGCGGGTAACCTGAAACCCTACTGTCCAGACAGAGTCTTACCCAAATTTAGAAATATGAAAGCCTAATGAGTTAACCAGAACTGATGAATTAAAGTAGCTGTATTGCCTCTTATTATCAAAGACTTGCGGCCCAGCGTGAAAAGTGGGAAATGGGTGAAAACAAACCCTAAACGGTATGAAGTACTGGCGTTTCCATCATATCCCATATACGGCTGAACAGTTTTTGGAACTCTTGATACATGTCTGTAGGCTGATTAGTTGGGAATATCATACATATTCCTACTGGGTTAGGGTTAAGTGGGAGACCTGAATGACAAGGTCGCAATGGATAGCGTTGGTGACAAAAAGATCATGAAGTAGCAAGAATTGAGAGAAACGGATTAGGATGGCGAGAGACTGGTTGTTCAGTGAGCTCCCAACAAAATGATTACAAACAGCAACATCTTTGCACAAAGGATATATGGGTTACACCGGAACACACTACGGAGAGCTAGAGCAATTATAGTTATATTAACCAAAATTCATGTTCACGGAAGACGCACGTACATAGAGAGGCGCTGATATGATTTTAACAAACAACCTTGTAGTAGTCAAGCTAAGTCTGAAGCCAAAGAACCCTTGTAGAATTTAACAGAGTTACACGGTTTAGTATACTCTTCCTTCGAGATGTTAACAATCTCAACAAATTCAAAAATGCTTGCAATATAAAATTCCAGTAATCAGCTGATCAACAACGGGCACAACAATAGAAGGGAACATTAAAGCACATTTCTATATATAAAAGCTCAAAAAATGAGTTGACAGAATAAGGGTTAGAGAGCGAAAATATCTGAAAGACCTGGAAATACAAAACAGAAAGTTAAAAGAGAAAAAAGCAATGAAGATCTACGTGATAATATCAATCAGCTCGGCAGAAAACAATGAAATAGAGCAACTATTCAAAAAGCGAGAAAGTGTGATGGAGTCGGCATACACAGAATTCCAATTGCATAACACTTAACCAACAATAGAGTGAATTAGCAAAGTTATCAGAAAAATCAAAAACTGCGAAGCGGCAAGATCAGACAGAATTGAAGTCAGATACACAAACAAATATGAAGATGTTTGACTTTCTCTTCAGAAAAAATTGTGAGGAGAGCAAGTATCAGTAGATTAAAAAGATAAATGCCTCATCAAGAAAACGAGCAAAATTGATCTTAATAATTATGAGTACTACAGATGGATCATACTACTGCCAGTACCAGGTTGAGATTTCAATAATGTTACTGAACCGGATGAAAGACTCAATTGATGCCCAGTTTCTAAATCAGTAGAATGGCTTTCGGAAAGATCGTGCATCGACCGAATCTTAACCTCATGGATCATTGATAGACAACCAAATGAACGGAACTTATCACCAATCACCAAGTATCCTAGTTGCGAAAAAGCACTCCGTAGTATGGATAAAAAAACACTAAAGGACCATCTTCGACACTGTTGCGTATCTGAGAAAATCTTCACTGTATCATATGGAACTCGTACGACGGACTACTTTGCAAAGTTTCCATGGAGAGAAGCTCATATATGTGTAGATGGCTTCGAGTCGGTTTTGACTATGATCACCACTATAATTCGATTACGCGCCCAGAAACGACTTGGTCCCTTCGACAACTTGCAAATCAGAAGGCTTTAATTGGTCCAGATAAAGTGTATTTATTGGCGATCTCGTGGTATCGAAAGAATACCGAGACGTGCCAACGAGTACAGGCAAAATGGGCAGAGCGTAAGAAAGTTCGAACCAAACAAGGCGGATAGCGAAACAAGAAATGAGTTCGATACAGTTAAACAAGTACAGTAAAACAATCTCTGGTACAATTGTTTACAATGACAATAATTGTTTCTATTATTCAAATCGTGTTCTTATCGAGACAGGCCGGTCACTACATATGCATCCCAAGTGAGAGTGATCCGTATACGCTCGTATCACGAATACTTGGTCTAGCTTAAAAGGATATCGTGAACCATCATTACATACTAATATAAACTTATGTTTGCCTTTATATAAACCTTGGATGTTTGCTTGGAACGGCACTCATCATGTGGTATACATTCTTGTCTATTTCCGTTTATTTATATCACGTTTTGTCCAATTCCACATATGTGATTTCGTGAATTGTCCATTGATAACTGTGGGTGGCTTTTATTGTGTGCTTGATCTGTGTATGCTGAGCATTATTCCTCTCGATTATCCAACCTCTTGTGTTCATATTCTACGCGTTGCCTATATTTCCAAACGAAAATAGTTTGTTCTTAGACATAGTGAGTCGGGCTTCACGGCATTTACAATTCATATCTGTTTCTCTTTATCTTATTGGTAAAATGAGTGTGCATATCGGTGACAATCGTATTTAGCTTTATATTTCTACGCTGTATTTACCTCGTTAACCGACAGGAAATATACAAAGTTGAGTATGGTGTATGTTTCCTTAGTACCATTCATTCGTTAAACTGAAGCAACTTCACATGCTAATGAGTTCAGAATATCGTTACAACACTGTGAAGCCCTCACACTCACTGTAACAACTGAAATCCAAGTACTTTGTTACTATTCGTCAGACAATGATAAATATGTGGATAGAAGTTAAAAAGAGACTGCACTTTGCACTGCTGACGAATTCGTAAATAGCCAACTATCAAGTAATCACGGATTGTATAAACAATCACACTATTTACAGTCACTTGTGCATTATAATAGACATGATGCACATGTTACTCTATGATGTAATCGAGGTTCAGTTAATTGACAAATTCATCGATCAAATCATCAAACTAAATGACACATTTGATAATCTTAATATATTTACCTGGGTCACGAAATAAGGTTTTTACGCGGTCCATCGTAGAACGAATAACTAAGTTCGTACTGGGTTTATGGAGAAATTAGAACAATATCAGATGTATTGTCCGGATTCCATTTAGTTAACTAATCATCTGAATCAAGAAATAAATATTTATGAAAACGATCAGAATTTGAGATATTACGTAAACAAAATTCATTCGTCTGGTTATTCTATCATCAAGATGACCAAGACAGTTTCTCAAATCGGACTGTCTATATTTTACTTTAAACTCATGAACTTGATTTTATCCGTATTTGAAATATTTTGACATACGTCATCCTCAACCACAGATTTGTTCAGTCATCAAAACCAGAAATGACCATAATCTTTAGAATTATTTAATTACACTTGTTATCTTGGTGGGACCCTAAACGGCATAAAGTACTGAGTTGGGTTCATGGCGTTTCCATCATATCCCATATACGGTTGAACAGTTTGTGGAACTCTTGATACATGTCTGAAGGCTGATTAGTTGGGAATATCATACATATTCCTACTGGATTCTGAATACACCCTCCTACTTCGGTCTGGTTGTTCTTTTTGAGTATGCATGAGATATAATGTCTATAAATCTTCGTAGCCAACTTTTGACCTAACACTAATAAGATGGCTTAGTAGTGTTCTATTTGTTTGGCATTGCGAGGTATGAGTGAATAGTATTATTTTTAAATCAATTCGAATTAACAGAGTCGATTGAAGAATAACCGTGAAAGTTTTTACCTAAAACAAACTAGATTCCGCTAGTTCTTGACCCATTTCGTACTGTCTGACTTTGACATTTTAAGTGATTGAATTATGTTGATCTCTGATCTTGAATGAGTCCGAAAGTCTGTGTTTCCTCAGCTTCAAAACCTTGGGGAAAGACCCATTTCCCTGAGTAAATTTATAAAGCGAACGATGCTTAATTGTCACACTTAACCAAAACTCAACCTTAATTCCTCCAAATCTATTGGTTGGTTTATAAAAATTGAATAGGCTATGTCATTGGTACATCAGATCATTTCTTGTATTGGTTTTTATACTGAATAGTAAGATCGTAGAAAAAGACATCAGAAAAAGGAAATAGGAACGAATTTAAGTGGTGAAATGATCACACGCTCATATTTAAAATCAAATTACAAGCTAGTATATAAATCTCGTTGATTTGCAGAAACAATGTTTAAGAGAGGTAAATTACGATTTTGACGAAAATTCGAGTGTCGTATAAAAATGATTGAAAGAACAGTTGTAATTAAATTAATCTCCCGAAATCTAAACTTACTCACATACGCCTGTTACCCCTCGTCGAGGAGCATAGACCGCTCACAGCATTCTCCATCCAACTCTGTCCTGAGCCTTCCTTTCCAGTTGCTATTCATACTTTTACATATCCCGGCGTAGTGTGTTCTTTGGCCTTCCTCTTTTTCGCTTTCCTTTCGGATTCCAAGTTAGGGATTGAGTAGTGATGCACATTGGTGATTTCCTTAATATATGTCCGATCTACTTCCAACGTCTTTTCCTAATTTCCCCTTCAGCTGGTTTGTCCTCTCCCATAAAACGCTGTTGCTGATAGTATCCGGCCAATGGATGTTGAGTATTTTGCGTAGACAACTGTTTACAAATAATTGTACCTTCCTGATGATGGTTGTAGTAGTTCTCCATGTTTCAGCTCCATACAGTAGGACTATCTTGACGTTCGTATTAAAGATTTTGACCTTGAAATTGGTTGAGAGTTGTTTTGAGTTCCATATGTTCTTCAATTGTAGGAATGTGGTCCTTGCTTTGCCAATCCTCGCCTTTACATCTGCATCCGATCCTCCTTGTTTATCAACGATGCTTCCCAGGTACTTGAATGTTTCCACCTCTTCCAGAGTTTCGCCATCAAGTGTGATTGGGTTGGTGTTTTTATGGTGATCAGAAGTATTTGAATTGTAGTATAAACTAGTAATCCCAGGAATAACGCAATTTAATCAAGAAGTATCAGATGAGCCCGAACGAATGTATTGTATTTGGAATTCAAAATTACAACAGTCCTCAATACGAAGAAGTCATTGATTTATTTAAACATCACATCCGCCACAGCTCGAATTGAAGTGTAAGTGTCTGTCATCGATTGTTTGTTTTCTTCTTAAGTTCATCTTACATCTGTCCGATGGTGTATTGAATGTACACTCTGTATTATCTAGAATGCACTCATTAGTATTAGAATTAACAACGGAAATTGGAACAGACTCACCTGGGTTCTAGAATTGTATACAATCAGCATGTCGGTTGTGTAGTGAAACCATTGATATTTAGAATTTGCATCATATACTTTCCAACAATATCCTCCCCCACGAAATAATGTTGGGTTCTTACTTCGCAATGTTTTAGCCAATATAACATTTCCAACTTGCAGTATCTTCTCAAATCTCACGCATCGACTACTGTATGTGAGTATTTGGAGATAAACACTGATATATAATTCGAGGTATTCCATCATGTGACTTTGACTTGAATAAAAATCATGATACATATTCTTTTTGTTATTCATATTAGAATACACAGTTGGATATGCATTGATATATGTAATTAACACATGTGATTCAATTAGGCTTGATTTACCTGCGAAACAATCGAATAGAAAACATTCATCTGCCTCATATTCATTAGGATAATCTTGGACTTGATTTGGATTCTCTGTCTGTGCAAACTTCACTTCTGGGCAAGCTGGTTCTCTGATTATTTCGGTAAATTTTGCTATCCCCTTTGATTCATCATACCCCTGACTAGGGATTCTATTCAACATACATTGTTCGTAAGAGTATCCAACATCTGGCACAATAACATCAGAAATATGACTAGAATTCAACTCATTCGGAAAATATTTTTCACATTCATTAGGAATATCATTAGAGATAAATTGATTGTGAGGACCACTGACACTTGATATGATATCAGAATTCCATTTCTCTGAAATATTTTCCTCAAGTTGATTAAGAGTTTCATTAGAGAATAATGGATCATTAGAAAAATCAGCATCTACTAAAAGTGAATCCGGTTCTTGAATCTCAGTGATTGTCTTTCCTTCTTTGTCCTTGACTAGTCTCTCCTGTTTACTACATCTCCCTGCCGATTTCTTCGTTGTATCATATAGTTGTCTCATATTGCCTTCTCTTGCAGCTTTTTCCGCCGTCGTTGCTAGTTCTCCCATGTATTTCTGCTTGTCAGCTTTAATGCTTTTCTTCACTTGCTTGTTTGCTTCTGAGTAGTCTGCTTGTGCTTTGACTTTCTCTGCTCGTGTTCGGTTGTTGTTAATTGCTAGTTACTTGTTCTTCCTTTCTTGAATTTTGTCCAGGGTTCCCATAGAGATCCATTCCTTGTGATGATGCTTCTTAGGACCAAGAACCTCTTGACACGTTGAAGTTAGTGCTTCTTTTATCCCTTTCCAGTTGTCTTCCAAAGTAGTTTCTTGTTCATTCAGTAGATCCTGTAGAGCTTGGAACCTGTTGTTGAGAGTTATCTTGAATTCATGGAGCTTGTCAATATCTCGAAGGAAGGCTGTATTGAACCTTTGTAGTGCTGTTTGTCCAGTGTTTCTTTAGCTTCAGTCTCATCTTGGCCACAACCAGGTGGTGATCTGAAGCTATGTCAGCTCCTCTCCGGGTTCTCACATCTTCCATTGATCTTCGAAATTTTTTTTGATACAGATGTGATCTATCTGGTTCTCTGTGGTTTGGTCCGGTGAGATCCATGTAGCTTTGTGTATGCGCTTGTGTGGGAATATTGTGCCAATTTGTTGAATGCACATAGGTTTGCAAATCTCTCTCCATTTTCATTTCTTTCTCCTAGTCCATGTCGTCCGATTATATCTTCATATCCTGTGTTGTCCACTCCAACTTTAGCATTTAGATCTCCCATCAGGATGGTCAGGTCCTTTCGTGAGCACTTTGCTATAATTGATTGCAGCCTTTCATAGAACTGATCTACACAATCTGTCATAAATGTGTGATATAGTGGAAAAGACAAATACACAGGTATGTACTGTTGGAACCTTTGATCAGAGCGTAATCTCAGGGAAGCAGTTGCATGATAACTCTCTCCAAAGTGACTGTCGATTAGTTCGCCCATTATGCCAGTAGGGACGGTAACCTCATTTAATAACTAACACACTATACTGACCAATGGACAACAGCAAAACCTTCACGCACAATGGTCCACAAGCTACCCCTGACTGAACATCTGACTAGAAAACAAAGATGAATTAACACGTTAGTTCTCTATTGTAATCCGTTTAGTCATGACTCAAAACCCATCCGATGATAAACCTGAAACGTTTGGCCACAGAGTAATACTAGTAGTGAACTAAACGTGTACATAACTCAGTTGAAAGTGACACAAAACATGAGTAAGAGAGAAACAAATAATTAACGATAGATCTGGAATCATAAAGAATATGGCAACAGTTTACCGGTCTAAAAGAGCTTAGACATGGAAGAATATAAAAATACGGAAGTTCGAGAGACTATCAATCATACAGTAAAAATATAAACAGCAGTGTTCAGTATGACAGTTCAGAAAGTTACATTATAACACTAATCCCTTCATTATATCAGTTTCTGAAACCTTAAAATAGATGGCAGACATGTGACAATTTACTGGTCACATCATCGCGTACAAGCAACTGGAATTTATCTGATTCCCAAGTACTAAGTATCTTTAAAAGTGTTTCAGGTTTGTTTCCTAATCGTTTGACTTTTCAGCCTGTCATCCTTGACTTGTTGTTCATTATTTCATGTTCACGGGCCTGACTATCCTTGCATTCGGCTGTCGGAAACAAACTCAGATTATCGTCAAGGGTAAAAGATCACGTCACAACACATATGTTCCAGGTCTGATAATGCTAGTTTTTGAAACACAATTGTAATCGAAGAATACCAAGTCGGTCAAATGAAGAGTCAGAGGTGAATAAGCTGGGAGATACATTTGGAGGGTTGATGACAAGCGTTTGATGTAAACTGGCTAGTAGTTAAGTGGTATAAGTAGCACGGAGTACGTACTCGTGATCTAGGGTGGATGAGTGACTGGGTACGTTCACCTAGGTTGTGTCCAGTAAAACGAATGAAACGAGAATCGATGTCGAGTAGTTACAGAACTATTTATTATGAGGATTTAATTGCCACTGCAACTTCATGGCGAATGAAGTTAATTATTTTGGTGTAATATTACACCATAAAAAGCGCTTCGGGGGCATGTGTTCAATTCCTCTTATCTTTTTAACATAAGATTATTGGGCTTTTCAAGAGAACCTAACGTCAGTTTGTTTAGGAAACTAATAAATCCGGTTTTCACACTTAAATACGGTTAATCGTACCCATTGAATTCATGAAATCAGCTTCACAGTGAATTTTCATTAGTGTAAACTATGCATATGGATGTTTAATCGAAACGGCTATAGAATTGTGGTTATACTTCATTCTCGTCCACATCAACGAAATGAAACGATTTCGACTTTAACGTCCTTTATGGTCTAAACCTTGTTTGAACCCTGAGTGAAAGCGCTTTCGTAAGGATATTATCTTCATTTTTCTGAGAATATTTTTTTTGAAAACCTCTTGTATATCACTCCTTCATCAGTTTACAAACTTTTCCAAACAGCAAATATATGGAGAGATGGATAATGGCTAGCGGTAGAATCCAGGACGTGCGTCTCGTTCTATTTGGGACTCGTCAGCTGCATATACCTGCATCTCAAGGTTGATGGTTACTCCGGTAAAGTTTAAATTCACTTGGTATTGTTTGCTTACATCCTCCCATCAGGTGGCTATCAGGACTCAGTAGCTGAGTGGATATCGCGGACGGCGTTTGAAGCGAATTGCACCGGGTTTGAGCACCGAAGTGAACATCAACTTTGAAATGCAGGTACATCCAGCTGACGAGTCCCGAATAGGACGAGACGCGCGCCCCGGATTCCACTGCTAGCCACTATCAATCTTTTCTTATAAAGCTTGTGAATTAAGGCAATGTCGGGGCAGACCGCACAGAATGTATATATGCCAACATGAAACTGGTCAATTGCAATCCTAAACAACAATGGAAAGATACAAGCACACAATACCAAGTGAAAGGAAATCTATGGGTTCAGTGACTTCTCGCATGACCGAAAATCATAAGCTCTGCTTTCCTTTTTACTTCGAGTTGCTTTTTGGTTGGTTGACTTATCAACTAACATATTTGCATGGAAGCAATAATAAGAATTTTAAATGGAATACAGTTCAACATGTATATATGATAGTGAATTTTCATAGGTCAACTATATTTGGTGTAGCAGGTAATCGATTTAAGCTTTTCAGGAATCTGAGAGATAAAATGACGCTTCTATAAGCTGAGGGTTTTCGCAGGTTTATATGATAGCGGCTTGGATTCAGTACGTAAACTTGCCATGAAGAATATATGAGAAAACTGGCTTAAGGTACGGTAGTGTTGAGTGCAAAATGATAACGACTGTTAGACTTTATTCTGTTCTCATTATGTATTTAGTTATGCTACCTATTAGTGATAATCCATTTCGATTACAACCAATGACGCTTGCTACTTGTGAGCTGTAATGAATGATTTCCATTCAGTGTGAGAAATTACCACTTCCGTTCATTTATTCGAATGATTTGGTGTATCTTCCACGGACGCACTAGTCCAAAATACTTCGCAATATTGATTCATAGGTTTTCATCGTGAAGGACAGAGAGAAAAGGGTGACAATTAGGAGGAATATAGGACCAATAATCAAATCAATGGGAGATACAATCAAAACAAAGAAGTAAACAATAACAGGCTAAAAGTCAACAATAATAAACAATCAAAATCGAGGTCTACAGGACAAGATGTGAGCCATATGTGGAGAAATTCGAGCACTTCACTCCTGCCTGAAGTTTGTGCTGATGAAGTCGTTCAGAATAACGACGAAAGCTCCACAACCAAACCACCTAGCTCAGAGAACAAAATTCCACCAAAGACAATTATGAAGACGTAATTCTTAATTCAGACTATGTTGAATGCGGAACCTAAGCAAGCGAGTTAGTACATTATTCGTAGTAGGAAGGAAGTCATTCAAGTGTATGGCAGTCAGTAATTGCGGTTATTTTTTTCGTTTATGTAGTCACTCACTTGCTGGTATTTCGGAATAACTTGCTACAGAATTAACTGAGGGTATGACTGCCCCACAATTGATCCGTCCGTGACATGATGGAGTAGTATTTTCGTCGTAGATAACTTCGCATTTCCCATGTAAGCCAGTAACAACAATAGATAATGAAACACATTGTGAATTCGTAATAATAAAACGAAACAGAACTGATCGCAACGAGTTTAGGACCTCAAAAAGACACGATCAAGAACTCAGAATTTAAGTATGCAATGTGAAGTTTTATTGTATTATTATTATAGGTTTAAGCACAAAGTAAAATATTCGAGTGTACAGTAAGCGTATTGGTTTGTAGATCATCAACGCAAATAATCTGTGTTGAGTGATCGGATGGTTACTCCAGTTAGACAGGAATGGTGTTACGAACTGGTTAACATCGAAGTCACATGTCGCGGTTAGTACCTAAATCGGATTACCCTTTCGTCTCATCCATGTGCTACGGTCGCTTTGAAGATTGTACAATATAATCGAAGTTATTACAGGGATATATTTGCAAGAGTAGTTGCAAAGAGCAGAATATAAACACTGCTGTATGAGTTTGTCCATGGCGTGTAATTAAGTTGAGGATGCAACGGATGTTCTAGTTTTACAACTAGCTACCAGTAGCACCTTCTATATTCGATCGTTCCCAGTCAGATAGAAATCAGAAGTCAGTCGAGAAGAGGCAGGAAAGATATATTTGATTCGTTACCAGTATATCGAGGAACTTTTCTATAAGCTGGCTAATGAAACGTAGGAGATGTGTCCCACGCCGTGTTGAAACGTGATCTGGTACGGATGCATGGCCGAAAGCCTTCAGTTAAACAAGTCCACTTAAACAACATGGTCAGCATCCAATGTTGAACACTTAATGAGCTATTGATTCTGGGGAATTATTTACAGCTACAAAGTGATGCTCGTTGGTTGTCCTTGACAAAGATCAGAGAACTGTTCGATACTGAATGACGAGATTTCCGGATGACTGGGCTAGTGCCCAGTGACATTTCACTGTCATTTAAGGTTTTTCATCACACATATCCTTCACGGATTACGATAATGTAAATAATAATTCTCACTTCATTTTGGTTAGTCGCCATGTTTGAGGTCGAAATTGCGAACGAGAGTAGAGTTCATCTCCACCCGTTCATAAATTATCAACCAACAATAATAAAGTCTCAAGGGTTGTTTTGAGTAAACATAAAATGGTACGTTTTTATATTTCGTTTCTATGTATATTACCTCATCTAATTTGATTGACAAATCTACTAATCAAAAAAAGGTGAATAATTTATTTTTCACTGTTGGCCTTTAACAGTTGTGTTGTATTATTATTTTTATCATCTGATGTAATTCCTATTTATTCGACTATTTGAATTGCATATTTTTATTCCAATAATAATTTTGTTGATTTAAATTATGCTTGAGTACCTTACGATTCAAACTATCATTTAGAGGAACATTGTATTCTAGAGGGATCCTGTCTTTCAGCTTTAAGATTTTTACTTTTAATTCAATCATAGGATAAGAACACTTGTATGAACGAGTACGAAAATCCAAAAAGTTACAGTTCTTTTCACAAGTATAAAATTAGTCCAGGGAAATTAACAAGGGTCGCATACAACGGTTTTAATGAAGTAGATGAACTTAGCAAGCAAGTGATAGTAAGTTAGTTACAAATTCAGTCGTACGTTATAGTCTACAGCAAACGCTTTTTTCCTAAAGTCAGATTACCTTACAAAGTCCACTGAAATACTATACGAGCGTGACCAACAGCATTTTACCCTACATTTAACTAGATATAATCGCAAGCCAGCACGAAACAAATAGATAAATTTTGTGCTTAAAACTCTTGGAAACTTAATTTCAATAAAACAGTTGTTTATTTGTGTTGGTTGTCAGTACGGAATCACTACCCACCTATTTGTAATTCGCAATGGTGGGACATATTTTACTGTTTCAATTAAAAAAAGAATTCGTTTGGACATTGTGATTAAGCGATCTGACTATTTGGCAAACCTAGAAACCAGACGAAGAGTTCCATCTAGAAATACGATTTCATTATGGGAAAGTGTTAATACCAAGAAGTTACAAACCTTTATTCGTGGCACTGTCGCCTTTTGTTGGTTAAATTTGAAGACCTGTCCCTCAATAATCCAATAATAATGTATCTGTATCATTCTGAAATAACAGTCATCAACAAAGTGTTCAAAATTAGGCTAGATATCCAAAATAAATAAGAGTTCTAACAATGGTTTATATAAGGTAAAGTACACAATGAATAAATAAATAATAGAGAAAAGCAACAGAAATATCAAAACAAGATTACAGATAGATTTAATGTATGCTTCGTTAAAAAATATATAAACTATTAGTTAATAATACATGTCACAAAGGAAGCTGAGCATAACTCAACCTACTTCGAATTTAAGAGTTGTATAGTGGTTTACACAAAAAGGATAGAAAAAGAATGAAGACAAGTGGGAAGCATATTTATTAAATCGTCTTCAATTTACAAGCCAAATTTTTTAAACATGTTTGGTATATATTTAGTTAACCCAAGTGTAGGAGTGGTCAACGAAAATTTGAAATTTCCCTGTTAGTATACGCCCAGGAACAAATCATCAGAACCTCTTTTAAAACTGACTGCTTAATAGGCAAATCTAAATAAGTTTTCGGAATTTTCAACAGCTTCCATAATATTGATTACGTTTTGTCAGAAAGTCTAACACAGCAAATTCAAACATATGTGGAAAAGTGAATTGTTATAAACAAACAAGGCCTAATATAGATCAATCGTTCTAACATATGCGTACATGCACAAGGTTGGTATTAAAAGTGTATGAAGCAGAGCAATTACAGGGGCTCCTCGGTGGAAAAAAGCGGAAATAAATGTCCAACTTCTTGCAAATAGAGATAACACATTATTAATCACTAGCTGTTTTTTCGCAGTAAGTGACCTGTCGAAAACCAATTGATATTAAATAATGGACCCAAGTACCATACTAACGATGCTGATAAAGTGCACTGTTTTTTAGCATTCTTGTGCTTGTTTATCGAGGTACTGTGTAGTCTATTTCAAAGATTTTCGGACATTTTCATGCTCAGGTAAGATGCCGTTTCACATCGGTCAATAAATACCAAATCTTCCGTATATGGACTTCTAAATATTTATGTGGATGAATGGAGTTGTTTACGAAGTATTAGTGCTGTTCATACTTTTAACCCTTGGATCATTTCAGGTACAACTCATATTTCACATGACGCACTTTTAAGAATCCCCTAATGAGTTGTCCTAGTCTGTATTTAAATATTTACAAATATCCCATTACACGTACTCCCAAACCAACCTCATTTAAATCCTTATTAGTAATGAAGAGAACACTCATGGCACGATATACCGACCAAATTTTAGTGACTTTTGACTCAACAGTTACTTTGTTCTTTTCTACACCCGCTGACGGAAATCCGGATATATCTCTATACTAATGTATTGGATAATGCTAAGTTGTAAGGTATGCTTAGAGTAAATATTGTTATCCAGACAATGTTCATACATAGTATGACCTGTTATTTTCAGTAGTAGTCGCTTATAGTTTTTTCACATAAGTTTAAAATCCTACACTTACCAGGTATTATGTGTACACTGTGCAATGTCATGCTTTCTAAGCATAACAATGAAAAAAATAATTTCGTACTTTGTTATTATGAAATCCGATCAATCATTTTTATTCACTGAAACAATATGCTATAATAATTCTCAAAAACACAAAGCCTTGACATAAATCAATAAACAAAGAGGATGTGAGAGTGGAAGATAGATTATAACAGAGGAGATTATTACAGTCTTGAGCCATTTATCTAGATACTGCAAGAAAAACACTAAGATGTAAATATAAACTAATGTCCTAAGTCCCAATTTATTAAACCCGATCAAACACCGTTATAAAGCAGTCCGATATCTGAGAAGTAGAAAATGGACAATAAGTGTGTCGGTTAAAGTCGCCACATGACATCAAGAGAGAAGAATTCCAGATTACTAGATGTGAAAACAACAGTGGCAGTCGAAAAAATAGTACATGGACAGTACGTTTTGAGTTGAATGGACCCTAAAATTTTGTGTATTGTGAATTATAACATATATAAGCGAAAAGTATTGTTTCCAGTTAGATTCTCATCAAGCTTTATATTATTACAACTCCGCCTGTAGCTCTCATGGAGTTTCTGCCGATCCTAAGTCCGGGTAAAGGAGGAGGGTTGGGCATGGGGTTAGCGGCCCCATCCCGTGGAAAACTAAACCGCTAAAAAACGCTAGTCGGGAAAAGTAATTCAAACCTTTTAAACTCTGCTTTGGGACTTGAAGGAAGAATTATAACGCCTTAGGATGGAAGCTGAAATTCTTCGGAATTCACAAGGCCAATGCCCCTTCTAACAACCAGGGCAACAATTAACATAGGTACATGGAACGTCCGGACAATGTGGGAGACCGGGAAGACCATTCAAACAGCAATGAAAAAGAGGGAATGCTTCACCTTCTATTCAAGGAGATTTGGGAGTAAGAACAATTGCCACTGACATACTGGAAAAAAGGATGCTTCATCAAAGGAGATCTGAGCAAATGTGAGAATTACAGAAGCATCACACTGTCGGCTCTAAGAAAATTTTTCAAGTGTTGCAAAACCAGATGAAAGACTTAGTTGACGCCCGACTTTGAGATCTACAGGTTGGATTCTGTAAGGATTAGTCCTACACAGACCGAATCGCGACATTACGGATCATTATGGAACAATCGCTTGAGTATAATTTGTCACTGTGCATCAACTTCATCGACTATGAGGTGCTTGACAATGTAGACCGGAGAACATTATGGAAACTTCTTCGACACTGTAATTCCTGAGAAGATAGTCAACACTACCCGGTACTCATACGATGGACCACAGTGCAAAGTGGTGCATGGAGGACAGTTGCATTCCCAGTAAGGAGCGGAGTCAGACAACGCTGTCCACTCTCTTATGGCGATTGACTGGATTATGAAGACCTCCACATTTGAGGGGATGCACAGAATACAATGGACATCTCAGAATCAATTAGACGATTTGGACTTCGCATATGACCTAGCCCTCCCATCCCACACACATCAACAAATGCAGGTTAAGATAAAGTGTAGTACCAGCATCTGCATCAGTAGGCCTCAAAATACACAAGGGGAAAGCCAACATCATCATATACAACACGGAGAACGCCAAGCCAATCACACTTGATGACGAAACTCTGGAAGATGTGGAAACATTCGCGTACCTAGGAAGCATCATTAATGAACTAGGAGGATCTGATATAGATATAAGAGCGAGGATTGGCAAAGCATGGACAGCATTCCTACAGTTGAAGAACATATGGAACTCAAAACAACTAGTTTCAAAATGAGAATATGCAATATGAACGTCAAGACTGTCCTACTGTACGGAGCTGAAACGTGAAGAACTACTACAACCATAATCAAAAAGTTAAAGCATTTATAAACAGAAGTCTACACAAATTACTCAATATCCTTTTGCCAGATGCTATCAGCAACAGCTCATTGTGAGAAAGAACAAAAAAGCTCCCATCTGAGGAAACTAGGAAAAAACGTTGGAAGTGGAAAGGACATACATTAAAGAAATCATTAAACTGCATCACAAGAGCTAACTTGGATTTCTTAAGGGGAAACGAAATAGAAGGTCAAAGAACACACAGTGGCGGGAATCGGAAGCAGATATGGATAGGATGAATAACAAATGAAAAAGACTGCCCAGGACAGGGTGGGATGGAGAATGCTGGTGGGCAGGTATGAGTCACAATAATGCACAAGAATATTCATTTCATACGAAGTCCACAAGTCAGAAATTCTCAAACCATAGTCATAGGATTATTATCGCTATTTTATATCGGTCTGAGTTACTTTTATCTTACCGTGCTAATCAGATGTGGGAACTAGGTCCATAGCAAATCTGACAGGTTCTATATTGACGACGTTTATCTATCACATCTTGGATTGGCTGGCCTGTTATTGATAACCCACTCTTTCATTGGAT
This sequence comes from Schistosoma rodhaini, assembly GCA_944470415.2. Classification (NCBI taxonomy): domain Eukaryota; kingdom Metazoa; phylum Platyhelminthes; class Trematoda; order Strigeidida; family Schistosomatidae; genus Schistosoma; species Schistosoma rodhaini. Next base: position 14,410,727 of record OX104044.1, read on the forward strand.
GCAGATATGAGTGGTGGTCAGGAATAAATTATATATATATATATATATATAATTATCCAGTTTTGATTTCAGTACAGCTTGGTTTAAAAATATTCGTGAAATGGTACTTAGTTCCAATTTTGGATTCTACATATATTCATCCAAGAACTTTGAATGAATCTCAAGTATACTAGGTCGTAAAACGTCAAAAATACATTTTACTTGTTTTCACATTTGAAATATCGGACGTTTACGCCAATTTACCGTCATATATTCTCAATTAGCTGTGAAATAATGGCAGGTAGTTAACAAAGTAATATCTCTTGACCCGTAAAATTAAACTATGGAATAACAACCACTTGACAAGCTGTTACAGACTTTACGCTGCTTCTAATCGATAAGTTGATCAGGACTTCTTTTGGAAGCCTATATATCGTCTGCCTTCAAATAGCTGCTAAAATCCGTAGTTTTTGCAAATAGAAAAAAACTTCACTTTTGTCTATTTCGCACAAGGGATTCAAAACTTATCTTACTAAAAGAATTTGAATTCATCCTAATTTTGATCTATTGACTGAAAAAAGAACTAACATATTTTACAGGCATTATTTTTTGCTCTGTGCATTCTTTTTGAACGAAGAGAAATGATAACAATTTATTGAGAGTTGTACATTACATAACGAAACAACCAATAGGAATAGGTTAGTCCGAAAAATAAGATAACTTATCCTTTTTCAGGGTTTACTATACCATTTCATGACGTGAAAAACCTTATCCAACAATAAGACCTTGTGTTTAGATAAATAAAGAACCGACTTCTAGGATTCTTCAGATATGAATTATATTTCTGCCTAAACATAAAGAAACCTCGTTTGACCACAATGAACTACATTTCACTGTATTTGCTCAACCCATCTCAATCAGTCTACAGGATGAGGTTAGAGCCTTTAGTCTATTACCTTTTTTCTTAACCACCTACTTGAATGTGATGTATTGCAACTAATTAGTAGGTTACTACTACATGATCTAAATCATTACACAGTATCCTCACCACCTAACACATAGTCCAGTTGGTCTGTATTCTACTGAAACCCCGTCATTTAGATTATACTGTCGGAATCCCCTTGCCGGACGCTCGAAAACTAGTACTATTGATTCTATAAGTAGACAAATGTGTACATTGCATACCAATGAGCAAACTCGGCAAACCATTTTACGAAACTCAATATCAAATGAAGACTAATTGTGAAAAAAATCGAAATAGCTGTCATTACCACGCTATTTTACACATCCAACAAACAATACTGCTTTATTAAACACTGGCCTGTCGTAACATAAGACGATACTCCCGGTATGCAATATATTAACACTTGAGAAAAAACGAATACAAGTAACCTTTCAAATTTATTGGATAACTAGAAGGCTGTTGTAGGTCTTCTTGTCGTAAACCTTGGATGGTGAAGAGGACGACTCACACGATGAGGCAGAGGGAATTTCAATTTGCTGTCGTGGAACTGTGTGACATATGGACGACGACACTTAGATGCTGGTAACGACTCTACTCTAATCACTTGTATAGATTCTGCTCGCGCACGGTGACGAGCACCCATCTCACGGTATAATTGAGTTACTGCATTCTCCTCCGTCAGAGCGCGATATTCCTTGTACATATTGTGCGTTCCTGATCGACTATCATATCTCAGCCAAATCCCGAAATTCTTGACCATCAATGGCTTTCTTGGGTGTATCTGTGATGTAAATTGCAGTAAACATAATTACTAACACGCATAACATTGAGATAAGCTATAGCTGATAAGTATAAATATACGACTATCAGCTTTACTATACGCACCACTATTAGCTTAGATGAAAATCTAAGCCGGTAAAGGTGCAATTACAACTGTACTCATAAGAAACATTCACCGTCACTTACATTTACACAAGAATAATTTCGCTCACACGAGAGCAATTATTAACGACTATTTAATAGCGATAAAATATGGCTGATAAGCGTAAATATACGACTATCAGCTTCATTATACGCACCACTATTAGCTCAGATGAAAATCTAAGCCGGTAAAGGTGCAACCATAACACAATCTAGTGAAAATACATTTACAAATACTTATCTGTCAAAGGCTGATGTTGCTTCAGAAAATCAACTTACCAGAGATCAACTATCAATGACTACACACACTGGATACGAAGCATAACTCAGATCGAATCATACTCATGACAATACACTATTGAAAGCCTTACATTTTCATTGGTGTTTACACAAGCAAGAGACTGGGTTTATGAAATGATGAAGAACTACCATACAATCAAGAGTGCCCGTTTAATAGAAATGGAGAATCATCACTATAAAACGGGACGGTAAGAACTTGACAATTTAGTGGCTACGCTAGGTTAGTACGAGCGATTACAAAGCTAATGTTTAAGGTGAATATGTAATTTATTGTGTAGCTCAGCAAGAACAGCTGCGAAAGTACGGTATCAACAGATACCAACCATTGTATGGCCTAATGTATTGGAATTTAACACTACTATATATTGAAATATAAATAACTAAAGTCAAGACAGCACAACACATAGTGGACCATAACTTACTCTTTCACAAGAAATTATCTCACCGCTACCTTTCTTCATTTTTTTCAGCTTTCTAATGAAATACCAGAAACGTGATTTGGCTACAACTGAATTAGGAGCAAATATCCGCATTCTGTAAGGGACAGGTTTCGGCTCTTTAGGTGTTGGGAGCTTACGGCCTACAACGGAAAACAGTTTTAGCTAAACCACATATGAGACAGGAACTTATGCACAAACCTCGCCACTTGCACGCATGATGCCAACTGTTTGAAGGATATTTGCCGCCCTGTGAGGTCAACTAAACAAAACCCAAACACAAAGCCATAAAATATTGATTAAAAACAATCGGATTTTTCTGATCACGTATTTTGAGAATAGATGAGTGGGCATCTATACCACGATTTTCCTAGTAAGCATCTGCAGATTATTAATCACCCAAGTGACTTCGAGCTCAGGAACTGTAGCATCTAAATGAGTACTTTTCTCCTAGCCCAGACATGATTTATTCTGTTATATTGAGTAAAAGAGCCTCAACCTAGGCAAAATCGCTCAGTTAGATGCTCTCATATTCACTAAGTCGAGACACAGCACCAGATAATTGGGAGCTGGCTCACATTGCACCAATTCTATAAAGGAAGTCGACACGACGAACTTTCAAGCTACCGGCTGATAGCATGTCTCTCTTTACCGTCCAAAATTATGGGGCTTTTGATAGGTAGTGGTCTACGTGACCACTTATTTTACACAAATTTCTTTTCACCCCAACATCCCTGTTTCAGGGAATCATTCCTATATAACTAGTTTGCTGACCTAGGTGGACGGACGAATGACCGTCCTGCATCGCAAGGATAGGTTGATCTTATACAACTTAACTTCTCAAAAGTTTGTGACGCAGTTAATCATAAATCTTTTACCAGTAAGCTCAAACGTATAGGTATCAGGTCACAATTAATCAATTACCTTAGTTCATAACTAAATAATCAACATTTTAGGGTCACAGCAAACTACATTTTTCCTCCGGCTACGGAATGTTCTGCTGGTGTCCTCCAGATTTCAACACTAGGGCCTCTCTCCTCTTGATTTATATAAATGACCTTTCTCAAAATGTGTCGTCTGCTTTATTACTCTTCGCTAATGATGTGAAATTCTGAGAAAAGTTTGCAGCCAAGATGAAAACCTAGAATATATGGAGGATCTAACGTGACTTCAAAGTAGTCCATCTGAGAAATGTTACAGTCTTCGACCACAGTTTAGATAACTCTTCTCTAAATGTATATCAAGTTGGAAAAGATAAGGGAGTTTGGGTATGCTATAATCCAAAGTATCACACTAACTGTGACGACAATGCCTTTCGAGAAAACCTTGCACTAATAGCGTTGAAAGGCATTTTCAGCCAATTTGACGATAGAACTTTCCAACAAGTCTCCAACAGTCTTGTTCGACCCTATTTACGGTCGAAAAATGTAGTATTTTCTACCTCGCTTCTGAAAGGCAGGAATAAACTGGAGCGTTATTGGAGTTGAGAAACGAAATCCGTTCGAGGGCTCGAATTCAAGTCTTATGAATAGCGCCTCAAATCACTGAATCTTTACCAATTAAAGTACAGACGTTTCAGGGGTTGTCTAAAGACGTAACATATTAAACACTCCTGAGCATCACCTTGGAAACCTACTTCAGCTCAACCACAACCCAGGAATTGAAGATAAAACAGCAGAACGGACTATAGGTACACACTTCAAAAGCTGTCGAATTCTACGATTCGTGGCCGGTTAAGCTAGTCCAAGCGACTTCCCGAAATTCCTTTAGAAGAAAGCGATATGTACCTAGTGACTAACGAAAATTTACTAACACCTCTCTATTCCTTATTAAATATACCCAGGTTTATGACTGGCGGCTTCAGTGATCGACAGCTATTAGATACGGAAGAACGTAAGGCGAAAGCTCCTGAGTTGATGTTCTACAAACCAATACGCTTACTGTACACTCGAATATTTTACTTTGTGCTTAAACCTATAATAATAATACAATAAAACTTCACATTGCATACTTAAATTCTGAGTTCTTGATCGTGTCTTTTTGAGGTCCTAAACTCGTTGCGATCAGTTCTGTTTCGTTTTATTATTACGAATTCACAATGTGTTTCATTATCTATTGTTGTTACTGGCTTACATGGGAAATGCGAAGTTATCTACGACGAAAATACTACTCCATCATGTCACGGACGGATCAATTGTGGGGCAGTCATACCCTCAGTTAATTCTGTAGCAAGTTATTCCGAAATACCAGCAAGTGAGTGACTACATAAACGAAAAAAATAACCGCAATTACTGACTGCCATACACTTGAATGACTTCCTTCCTACTACGAATAATGTACTAACTCGCTTGCTTAGGTTCCGCATTCAACATAGTCTGAATTAAGAATTACGTCTTCATAATTGTCTTTGGTGGAATTTTGTTCTCTGAGCTAGGTGGTTTGGTTGTGGAGCTTTCGTCGTTATTCTGAACGACTTCATCAGCACAAACTTCAGGCAGGAGTGAAGTGCTCGAATTTCTCCACATATGGCTCACATCTTGTCCTGTAGACCTCGATTTTGATTGTTTATTATTGTTGACTTTTAGCCTGTTATTGTTTACTTCTTTGTTTTGATTGTATCTCCCATTGATTTGATTATTGGTCCTATATTCCTCCTAATTGTCACCCTTTTCTCTCTGTCCTTCACGATGAAAACCTATGAATCAATATTGCGAAGTATTTTGGACTAGTGCGTCCGTGGAAGATACACCAAATCATTCGAATAAATGAACGGAAGTGGTAATTTCTCACACTGAATGGAAATCATTCATTACAGCTCACAAGTAGCAAGCGTCATTGGTTGTAATCGAAATGGATTATCACTAATAGGTAGCATAACTAAATACATAATGAGAACAGAATAAAGTCTAACAGTCGTTATCATTTTGCACTCAACACTACCGTACCTTAAGCCAGTTTTCTCATATATTCTTCATGGCAAGTTTACGTACTGAATCCAAGCCGCTATCATATAAACCTGCGAAAACCCTCAGCTTATAGAAGCGTCATTTTATCTCTCAGATTCCTGAAAAGCTTAAATCGATTACCTGCTACACCAAATATAGTTGACCTATGAAAATTCACTATCATATATACATGTTGAACTGTATTCCATTTAAAATTCTTATTATTGCTTCCATGCAAATATGTTAGTTGATAAGTCAACCAACCAAAAAGCAACTCGAAGTAAAAAGGAAAGCAGAGCTTATGATTTTCGGTCATGCGAGAAGTCACTGAACCCATAGATTTCCTTTCACTTGGTATTGTGTGCTTGTATCTTTCCATTGTTGTTTAGGATTGCAATTGACCAGTTTCATGTTGGCATATATACATTCTGTGCGGTCTGCCCCGACATTGCCTTAATTCACAAGCTTTATAAGAAAAGATTGATAGTGGCTAGCAGTGGAATCCGGGGCGCGCGTCTCGTCCTATTCGGGACTCGTCAGCTGGATGTACCTGCATTTCAAAGTTGATGTTCACTTCGGTGCTCAAACCCGGTGCAATTCGCTTCAAACGCCGTCCGCGATATCCACTCAGCTACTGAGTCCTGATAGCCACCTGATGGGAGGATGTAAGCAAACAATACCAAGTGAATTTAAACTTTACCGGAGTAACCATCAACCTTGAGATGCAGGTATATGCAGCTGACGAGTCCCAAATAGAACGAGACGCACGTCCTGGATTCTACCGCTAGCCATTATCCATCTCTCCATATATTTGCTGTTTGGAAAAGTTTGTAAACTGATGAAGGAGTGATATACAAGAGGTTTTCAAAAAAAATATTCTCAGAAAAATGAAGATAATATCCTTACGAAAGCGCTTTCACTCAGGGTTCAAACAAGGTTTAGACCATAAAGGACGTTAAAGTCGAAATCGTTTCATTTCGTTGATGTGGACGAGAATGAAGTATAACCACAATTCTATAGCCGTTTCGATTAAACATCCATATGCATAGTTTACACTAATGAAAATTCACTGTGAAGCTGATTTCATGAATTCAATGGGTACGATTAACCGTATTTAAGTGTGAAAACCGGATTTATTAGTTTCCTAAACAAACTGACGTTAGGTTCTCTTGAAAAGCCCAATAATCTTATGTTAAAAAGATAAGAGGAATTGAACACATGCCCCCGAAGCGCTTTTTATGGTGTAATATTACACCAAAATAATTAACTTCATTCGCCATGAAGTTGCAGTGGCAATTAAATCCTCATAATAAATAGTTCTGTAACTACTCGACATCGATTCTCGTTTCATTCGTTTTACTGGACACAACCTAGGTGAACGTACCCAGTCACTCATCCACCCTAGATCACGAGTACGTACTCCGTGCTACTTATACCACTTAACTACTAGCCAGTTTACATCAAACGCTTGTCATCAACCCTCCAAATGTATCTCCCAGCTTATTCACCTCTGACTCTTCATTTGACCGACTTGGTATTCTTCGATTACAATTGTGTTTCAAAAACTAGCATTATCAGACCTGGAACATATGTGTTGTGACGTGATCTTTTACCCTTGACGATAATCTGAGTTTGTTTCCGACAGCCGAATGCAAGGATAGTCAGGCCCGTGAACATGAAATAATGAACAACAAGTCAAGGATGACAGGCTGAAAAGTCAAACGATTAGGAAACAAACCTGAAACACTTTTAAAGATACTTAGTACTTGGGAATCAGATAAATTCCAGTTGCTTGTACGCGATGATGTGACCAGTAAATTGTCACATGTCTGCCATCTATTTTAAGGTTTCAGAAACTGATATAATGAAGGGATTAGTGTTATAATGTAACTTTCTGAACTGTCATACTGAACACTGCTGTTTATATTTTTACTGTATGATTGATAGTCTCTCGAACTTCCGTATTTTTATATTCTTCCATGTCTAAGCTCTTTTAGACCGGTAAACTGTTGCCATATTCTTTATGATTCCAGATCTATCGTTAATTATTTGTTTCTCTCTTACTCATGTTTTGTGTCACTTTCAACTGAGTTATGTACACGTTTAGTTCACTACTAGTATTACTCTGTGGCCAAACGTTTCAGGTTTATCATCGGATGGGTTTTGAGTCATGACTAAACGGATTACAATAGAGAACTAACGTGTTAATTCATCTTTGTTTTCTAGTCAGATGTTCAGTCAGGGGTAGCTTGTGGACCATTGTGCGTGAAGGATTTGCTGTTGTCCATTGGTCAGTATAGTGTGTTAGTTATTAAATGAGGTTACCGTCCCTACTGGCATAATGGGCGAACTAATCGACAGTCACTTTGGAGAGAGTTATCATGCAACTGCTTCCCTGAGATTACGCTCTGATCAAAGGTTCCAACAGTACATACCTGTGTATTTGTCTTTTCCACTATATCACACATTTATGACAGATTGTGTAGATCAGTTCTATGAAAGGCTGCAATCAATTATAGCAAAGTGCTCACGAAAGGACCTGACCATCCTGATGGGAGATCTAAATGCTAAAGTTGGAGTGGACAACACAGGATATGAAGATATAATCGGACGACATGGACTAGGAGAAAGAAATGAAAATGGAGAGAGATTTGCAAACCTATGTGCATTCAACAAATTGGCACAATATTCCCACACAAGCGCATACACAAAGCTACATGGATCTCACCGGACCAAACCACAGAGAACCAGATAGATCACATCTGTATCAAAAAAAATTTCGAAGATCAATGGAAGATGTGAGAACCCGGAGAGGAGCTGACATAGCTTCAGATCACCACCTGGTTGTGGCCAAGATGAGACTGAAGCTAAAGAAACACTGGACAAACAGCACTACAAAGGTTCAATACAGCCTTCCTTCGAGATATTGACAAGCTCCATGAATTCAAGATAACTCTCAACAACAGGTTCCAAGCTCTACAGGATCTACTGAATGAACAAGAAACTACTTTGGAAGACAACTGGAAAGGGATAAAAGAAGCACTAACTTCAACGTGTCAAGAGGTTCTTGGTCCTAAGAAGCATCATCACAAGGAATGGATCTCTATGGGAACCCTGGACAAAATTCAAGAAAGGAAGAACAAGTAACTAGCAATTAACAACAACCGAACACGAGCAGAGAAAGTCAAAGCACAAGCAGACTACTCAGAAGCAAACAAGCAAGTGAAGAAAAGCATTAAAGCTGACAAGCAGAAATACATGGGAGAACTAGCAACGACGGCGGAAAAAGCTGCAAGAGAAGGCAATATGAGACAACTATATGATACAACGAAGAAATCGGCAGGGAGATGTAGTAAACAGGAGAGACTAGTCAAGGACAAAGAAGGAAAGACAATCACTGAGATTCAAGAACCGGATTCACTTTTAGTAGATGCTGATTTTTCTAATGATCCATTATTCTCTAATGAAACTCTTAATCAACTTGAGGAAAATATTTCAGAGAAATGGAATTCTGATATCATATCAAGTGTCAGTGGTCCTCACAATCAATTTATCTCTAATGATATTCCTAATGAATGTGAAAAATATTTTCCGAATGAGTTGAATTCTAGTCATATTTCTGATGTTATTGTGCCAGATGTTGGATACTCTTACGAACAATGTATGTTGAATAGAATCCCTAGTCAGGGGTATGATGAATCAAAGGGGATAGCAAAATTTACCGAAATAATCAGAGAACCAGCTTGCCCAGAAGTGAAGTTTGCACAGACAGAGAATCCAAATCAAGTCCAAGATTATCCTAATGAATATGAGGCAGATGAATGTTTTCTATTCGATTGTTTCGCAGGTAAATCAAGCCTAATTGAATCACATGTGTTAATTACATATATCAATGCATATCCAACTGTGTATTCTAATATGAATAACAAAAAGAATATGTATCATGATTTTTATTCAAGTCAAAGTCACATGATGGAATACCTCGAATTATATATCAGTGTTTATCTCCAAATACTCACATACAGTAGTCGATGCGTGAGATTTGAGAAGATACTGCAAGTTGGAAATGTTATATTGGCTAAAACATTGCGAAGTAAGAACCCAACATTATTTCGTGGGGGAGGATATTGTTGGAAAGTATATGATGCAAATTCTAAATATCAATGGTTTCACTACACAACCGACATGCTGATTGTATACAATTCTAGAACCCAGGTGAGTCTGTTCCAATTTCCGTTGTTAATTCTAATACTAATGAGTGCATTCTAGATAATACAGAGTGTACATTCAATACACCATCGGACAGATGTAAGATGAACTTAAGAAGAAAACAAACAATCGATGACAGACACTTACACTTCAATTCGAGCTGTGGCGGATGTGATGTTTAAATAAATCAATGACTTCTTCGTATTGAGGACTGTTGTAATTTTGAATTCCAAATACAATACATTCGTTCGGGCTCATCTGATACTTCTTGATTAAATTGCGTTATTCCTGGGATTACTAGTTTATACTACAATTCAAATACTTCTGATCACCATAAAAACACCAACCCAATCACACTTGATGGCGAAACTCTGGAAGAGGTGGAAACATTCAAGTACCTGGGAAGCATCGTTGATAAACAAGGAGGATCGGATGCAGATGTAAAGGCGAGGATTGGCAAAGCAAGGACCACATTCCTACAATTGAAGAACATATGGAACTCAAAACAACTCTCAACCAATTTCAAGGTCAAAATCTTTAATACGAACGTCAAGATAGTCCTACTGTATGGAGCTGAAACATGGAGAACTACTACAACCATCATCAGGAAGGTACAATTATTTGTAAACAGTTGTCTACGCAAAATACTCAACATCCATTGGCCGGATACTATCAGCAACAGCGTTTTATGGGAGAGGACAAACCAGCTGAAGGGGAAATTAGGAAAAGACGTTGGAAGTAGATCGGACATATATTAAGGAAATCACCAATGTGCATCACTACTCAATCCCTAACTTGGAATCCGAAAGGAAAGCGAAAAAGAGGAAGGCCAAAGAACACACTACGCCGGGATATGTAAAAGTATGAATAGCAACTGGAAAGGAAGGCTCAGGACAGAGTTGGATGGAGAATGCTGTGAGCGGTCTATGCTCCTCGACGAGGGGTAACAGGCGTATGTGAGTAAGTTTAGATTTCGGGAGATTAATTTAATTACAACTGTTCTTTCAATCATTTTTATACGACACTCGAATTTTCGTCAAAATCGTAATTTACCTCTCTTAAACATTGTTTCTGCAAATCAACGAGATTTATATACTAGCTTGTAATTTGATTTTAAATATGAGCGTGTGATCATTTCACCACTTAAATTCGTTCCTATTTCCTTTTTCTGATGTCTTTTTCTACGATCTTACTATTCAGTATAAAAACCAATACAAGAAATGATCTGATGTACCAATGACATAGCCTATTCAATTTTTATAAACCAACCAATAGATTTGGAGGAATTAAGGTTGAGTTTTGGTTAAGTGTGACAATTAAGCATCGTTCGCTTTATAAATTTACTCAGGGAAATGGGTCTTTCCCCAAGGTTTTGAAGCTGAGGAAACACAGACTTTCGGACTCATTCAAGATCAGAGATCAACATAATTCAATCACTTAAAATGTCAAAGTCAGACAGTACGAAATGGGTCAAGAACTAGCGGAATCTAGTTTGTTTTAGGTAAAAACTTTCACGGTTATTCTTCAATCGACTCTGTTAATTCGAATTGATTTAAAAATAATACTATTCACTCATACCTCGCAATGCCAAACAAATAGAACACTACTAAGCCATCTTATTAGTGTTAGGTCAAAAGTTGGCTACGAAGATTTATAGACATTATATCTCATGCATACTCAAAAAGAACAACCAGACCGAAGTAGGAGGGTGTATTCAGAATCCAGTAGGAATATGTATGATATTCCCAACTAATCAGCCTTCAGACATGTATCAAGAGTTCCACAAACTGTTCAACCGTATATGGGATATGATGGAAACGCCATGAACCCAACTCAGTACTTTATGCCGTTTAGGGTCCCACCAAGATAACAAGTGTAATTAAATAATTCTAAAGATTATGGTCATTTCTGGTTTTGATGACTGAACAAATCTGTGGTTGAGGATGACGTATGTCAAAATATTTCAAATACGGATAAAATCAAGTTCATGAGTTTAAAGTAAAATATAGACAGTCCGATTTGAGAAACTGTCTTGGTCATCTTGATGATAGAATAACCAGACGAATGAATTTTGTTTACGTAATATCTCAAATTCTGATCGTTTTCATAAATATTTATTTCTTGATTCAGATGATTAGTTAACTAAATGGAATCCGGACAATACATCTGATATTGTTCTAATTTCTCCATAAACCCAGTACGAACTTAGTTATTCGTTCTACGATGGACCGCGTAAAAACCTTATTTCGTGACCCAGGTAAATATATTAAGATTATCAAATGTGTCATTTAGTTTGATGATTTGATCGATGAATTTGTCAATTAACTGAACCTCGATTACATCATAGAGTAACATGTGCATCATGTCTATTATAATGCACAAGTGACTGTAAATAGTGTGATTGTTTATACAATCCGTGATTACTTGATAGTTGGCTATTTACGAATTCGTCAGCAGTGCAAAGTGCAGTCTCTTTTTAACTTCTATCCACATATTTATCATTGTCTGACGAATAGTAACAAAGTACTTGGATTTCAGTTGTTACAGTGAGTGTGAGGGCTTCACAGTGTTGTAACGATATTCTGAACTCATTAGCATGTGAAGTTGCTTCAGTTTAACGAATGAATGGTACTAAGGAAACATACACCATACTCAACTTTGTATATTTCCTGTCGGTTAACGAGGTAAATACAGCGTAGAAATATAAAGCTAAATACGATTGTCACCGATATGCACACTCATTTTACCAATAAGATAAAGAGAAACAGATATGAATTGTAAATGCCGTGAAGCCCGACTCACTATGTCTAAGAACAAACTATTTTCGTTTGGAAATATAGGCAACGCGTAGAATATGAACACAAGAGGTTGGATAATCGAGAGGAATAATGCTCAGCATACACAGATCAAGCACACGTAAAAGCCACCCACAGTTATCAATGGACAATTCACGAAATCACATATGTGGAATTGGACAAAACGTGATATAAATAAACGGAAATAGACAAGAATGTATACCACATGATGAGTGCCGTTCCAAGCAAACATCCAAGGTTTATATAAAGGCAAACATAAGTTTATATTAGTATGTAATGATGGTTCACGATATCCTTTTAAGCTAGACCAAGTATTCGTGATACGAGCGTATACGGATCACTCTCACTTGGGATGCATATGTAGTGACCGGCCTGTCTCGATAAGAACACGATTTGAATAATAGAAACAATTATTGTCATTGTAAACAATTGTACCAGAGATTGTTTTACTGTACTTGTTTAACTGTATCGAACTCATTTCTTGTTTCGCTATCCGCCTTGTTTGGTTCGAACTTTCTTACGCTCTGCCCATTTTGCCTGTACTCGTTGGCACGTCTCGGTATTCTTTCGATACCACGAGATCGCCAATAAATACACTTTATCTGGACCAATTAAAGCCTTCTGATTTGCAAGTTGTCGAAGGGACCAAGTCGTTTCTGGGCGCGTAATCGAATTATAGTGGTGATCATAGTCAAAACCGACTCGAAGCCATCTACACATATATGAGCTTCTCTCCATGGAAACTTTGCAAAGTAGTCCGTCGTACGAGTTCCATATGATACAGTGAAGATTTTCTCAGATACGCAACAGTGTCGAAGATGGTCCTTTAGTGTTTTTTTATCCATACTACGGAGTGCTTTTTCGCAACTAGGATACTTGGTGATTGGTGATAAGTTCCGTTCATTTGGTTGTCTATCAATGATCCATGAGGTTAAGATTCGGTCGATGCACGATCTTTCCGAAAGCCATTCTACTGATTTAGAAACTGGGCATCAATTGAGTCTTTCATCCGGTTCAGTAACATTATTGAAATCTCAACCTGGTACTGGCAGTAGTATGATCCATCTGTAGTACTCATAATTATTAAGATCAATTTTGCTCGTTTTCTTGATGAGGCATTTATCTTTTTAATCTACTGATACTTGCTCTCCTCACAATTTTTTCTGAAGAGAAAGTCAAACATCTTCATATTTGTTTGTGTATCTGACTTCAATTCTGTCTGATCTTGCCGCTTCGCAGTTTTTGATTTTTCTGATAACTTTGCTAATTCACTCTATTGTTGGTTAAGTGTTATGCAATTGGAATTCTGTGTATGCCGACTCCATCACACTTTCTCGCTTTTTGAATAGTTGCTCTATTTCATTGTTTTCTGCCGAGCTGATTGATATTATCACGTAGATCTTCATTGCTTTTTTCTCTTTTAACTTTCTGTTTTGTATTTCCAGGTCTTTCAGATATTTTCGCTCTCTAACCCTTATTCTGTCAACTCATTTTTTGAGCTTTTATATATAGAAATGTGCTTTAATGTTCCCTTCTATTGTTGTGCCCGTTGTTGATCAGCTGATTACTGGAATTTTATATTGCAAGCATTTTTGAATTCGTTGAGATTGTTAACATCTCGAAGGAAGAGTATACTAAACCATGTAACTCTGTTAAATTCTACAAGGGTTCTTTGGCTTCAGACTTAGCTTGACTACTACAAGGTTGTTTGTTAAAATCATATCAGCGCCTCTCTATGTACGTGCGTCTTCCGTGAACATGAATTTTGGTTAATATAACTATAATTGCTCTAGCTCTCCGTAGTGTGTTCCGGTGTAACCCATATATCCTTTGTGCAAAGATGTTGCTGTTTGTAATCATTTTGTTGGGAGCTCACTGAACAACCAGTCTCTCGCCATCCTAATCCGTTTCTCTCAATTCTTGCTACTTCATGATCTTTTTGTCACCAACGCTATCCATTGCGACCTTGTCATTCAGGTCTCCCACTTAACCCTAACCCAGTAGGAATATGTATGATATTCCCAACTAATCAGCCTACAGACATGTATCAAGAGTTCCAAAAACTGTTCAGCCGTATATGGGATATGATGGAAACGCCAGTACTTCATACCGTTTAGGGTTTGTTTTCACCCATTTCCCACTTTTCACGCTGGGCCGCAAGTCTTTGATAATAAGAGGCAATACAGCTACTTTAATTCATCAGTTCTGGTTAACTCATTAGGCTTTCATATTTCTAAATTTGGGTAAGACTCTGTCTGGACAGTAGGGTTTCAGGTTACCCGCTGCTAACACATTATCGGAAAGGAGGTCGCCTGCCTTCAGTATGAAAAAAGGTGAGGAGAAATTTCAAGCACTAAGAGATGATTATTTCGAAAAAATAATTTAGCTAACTAGTAATGCCTAACGTGGGAAGACCAAAGTGTACTGATAAAAAGGAAATAGATATTACAATAAGCGAGATAAGTGTAACGTCTAAATTTTGCTGTCTTTTGTTATTGAAGCATCGCTGATTGACCTATTCGTCACGAACAGACCTAAGTAACAATAGAACCATATCCTAATTCGGCAAAAAAGTTTATTCGTACATTACAAGTATTCGACCCAAACATATCGTTCTCAAAATAGTTATGACAAATACAAAGCAGACATCCAATTTTTAGGTTTCCGGAGCTTAAACGTCCAAAATACCAAACCAAGAACTGAATAAGACAAAAATATCCGAAGTCAAAGTTATGAACAAACAAGTTCAAAGTTTGAAAAATGTGAATGCATCCAAAAATCAGTGAAATTATTACGACTTCATACCATAGTTTCTAATGGCTTAAATATTTTTGGTTCTTCTATAACAATATGAATAAGTTGATCACATCTGATGATGGTAATACAAGATTCGCCACGAGATAAGTGTAGCGGTAGATAAATCTCAAAAGAGCATCTACCAGATGATTCTTACTGCTTCCAGGCTTTTAGGTTTCAAAAGTGAATAGAGCCTTTTGCGTAAACACTATATATTTTCTACCGTATGATAAGATCTCAATTTAACATGTTCATAGCATACATGATCATATGCATTTAGTTATACATTCATGTTGACCATCTGGAAAACCATCATCTATCACTTTTAAGACATGATCATATATGATGTAGAATTGTGCTTCACATTTTGCATACTGTTTTTTATATTATTTGTGGATAATATAACCCACATTATTTCTGGAATTACTGGCCCAATTTAGAATTCAATCTAACACTCAGAAATATCACAACGTATATACGACCCATACAAATTGATATTTGGCGTTTATTCTCTGTAAGTTATTAAAACTTTCATTGTATAATTCTAAATTATTACTACTCATACTCTAATTCTACCATCAAGTCTTACAGTAGTAAGGATTTATTTATTTGATCTATTATGTAGCAAATGTGTTACCGTTTATTCTTATTCTGTTTCTCAAACGTACATGTCAAATTAATACACATTTCGTGCTTCTTTCGATAATCTACGTTTCGTCCTTCTAATCCACTCAATATTCCTATAAATTTTACAGAACCTGTTCAGATATGACGGATATTATGCAAAATCTTAGGAACATGTGTATAGCTTCATTTCTGAAGAGACCTAAAATATTTTCTTCTTAGCACTAATGTACTAATAACCTTGGATTTAATTAAAAATACAGCTAGTGAGCTTAACTTTTACTGAAGTCTATATGGGTCGAATGATGGTGTATTTCTCTTTCCCGTGTTATTTAATCATTTGTACACGGTTCCAAAAGTTCTAAAACTGCTTCTTGAAGCCGACATACATGAATGATGGATATCAAAGACGCGATACCAGTTTACCTCATATATACTACATTTTTTGATGTTTTTTTGTTGAAAGTCAAATATTCTGTAGTATAAAAAATGAGAGCGAAAATTACCTCGGAAAAACTTGCTGATCGCTAAGATATTGGGTACCGAAGTACCGCACTTTTCGTTAAACTTAGTACAACACTCGTAACTTACCTACTATTATTATTTTCCGACTTATTACTATCATCAGTCCGGTCTATCAGATTCTCTTCCTATCTTCTCCTTCAACTGTTTTTTAAGTTTTGTCCCATCATCTATAGGTTCGATTAATTTGTATACTTCGCTTTGTCATGCGTTGGACGGATGTGAACTCAAATGACTTAAGTGGGAAGGAGCTAATGACAAACACTAAATGAATATGGAAAAATTCTAGAGTTGTTTGCAAATGATAATCGATTTTGTGTCCATTAGGTCAAAATAGGTCTAAAATTACGGCAAAAAGTTGCTAAATTGCTAAATTCAAATAAATGTTATGGTAGATAATCGGATAGAATAATGTCAAGTACAGCAGCTGAAGCTATATAACCTATACGTTAAGAACCTGCTAAAATGACCACGGTTAGGAAAAAGAACAAATCGCGAGTAGTGTGCTAAACGCCAATTACTAGACCTGAAAGATATTTCGTAGCCAAGAGCAAAAACTGTTGGAAGTCTGAATAATGATAATAAACGTCGAACTTACTGGAACCAGAATAGCTAAGCGCTTAGACAGAAGACAACATCAGCAGCCTGTGACATGATCTAGAACCTATAAGTAAGGACAAAGAAATTGTATTGGTCATCCTAGCCCTGGAAATTTGGAAGCTGGCTTACATCACACCAATTTTCAAAGGAGGTCGACGCAGTGAACCCTCAGTGGCCCTTCTCTCGATACCTTCTAAAATTATAGAGTCTCTAGTATACGACGGTATACACGAATACTTATTATCCTTAAAGTTCTTCTCACCTCAACAGCATGGTTTCAGAAAGGGTCATTCTTGTATGACCAACCTACTGACTAGGGTGGATAGATGGGCAACCATCCTTGATCGCAAGGGGAAGGTTGACGTCATTTACCTTGATTTCTCAAAAGCTGTTGATAAGGTCAACCACATATGTTTATCAATAAGCTTAGACAATTGGGTATCAAACCCCCTATGATTGACTTGCTCTTTTCATATCTAGAAAACCGACATTCTAAGTTCAGTGTTAACTTCACTCTCTCTCTCAGGCTATGGAATATCCTAGTGGCGTACCTCAGTGCTCAATACTAGGACCTCTTCTCTTCTTGGTTTACATTGACGATTTTCCACAACAAGTTTCATCTGACTTATTGCTTTTTGCTGATGATGTGAAACTTTGGAGAGAGATACGTGACCGAAAGGAAACTCCTCTCTAGAAGTTTCCCAAGTCGAGAAAGATTTAGGAGTGTTGGCATCCTACTACTTGAAGTCGTACGCTAACTGTGACAAAAAACGCCTTTCAAGCAAACATTGCACTGGTAACATTGAAGAGCATTTTTGGCCAGTTTGATGGTAGAAATTTCCACATTATCTTCAACAGTTTTATTCGTCCCCATTTAGAGTACGAAAACATAGTATTTCCTCCCTTCCTCCAAAAGGATAAGGACACTCTGGAACGTATCCAACGCAGAGCCGCGAAATCAGTTCGGGGACTCAAATTCAAACCTTACGAAGAGCGCCTCCAATCACTTAACCTTTACCCGTTAGAGTTAAGGCGTCTTAGAGGTAACCTTCTTATGACTTACAGTAACCTTAACACTTCTGGTCATCCCTTTAAACATCTTCTTAAGCTTAGTCACAACATTAACCCAAGAGGTAACACCCAGAAACTGGAGACCCAACATAGCAGAACAGACTGTTGACAAAACTTCTACTCCGTAAGAGTTGCCAAATGCTGGAATTCGCTGCCGATTGAGCTAGTCTAAGAAACTTCCCAGGAGTCCTTTAAGAAGAAACTCAACTTATTCTTAAGGACTAAGGATAACATTTTATTATGATTTGCCAACTTCTTTTTTTCTATTATCGTTAATATACCTAGGTTCCTGCCTGAAAGTATTTGTGGTCCACTGCTACTAGAACCGGAAGCCCATTAAGCGAAAGCTTCTATTCCGTCCTCAACCAATTGAACCACTTGAATGCCCGTACAACCTTGAGTGTGGCAGTAATTTGATTAACTTTGACATTTGCTTGTCGTTTGGTTGCTGCTCCCAGGTCTAGAGTGTAGACCTTCTAACTATCCTTTTATGTACTTCTATCGGTTGTCAAATTATAATAAATAGAATTAATGCAATTGATGTGCTAACTAAGAGTGTCCGTAATAATGCAATTTAAGGCAGGTAGAACTAAGTGAACAGAAAATAACATATTGTATTTGAAATCGGTAATGGGGGGATGAATCAAGTACAAATAACACGGCCTAAATAGGAATACAAATTTCTTTGGTCAGTTATGCTTCTCCTTAGGTTCATCATCAATTATCCAATACACAGTTGGACAGACCAAAATATTATATGAGATATGCATCTTAGGTATTAAAGATGGTTGTTAAACATTTTAATTGTCATCGTTTCTTGCTTGACGAAATATCTTATTTAAAGTTGTTGGCTTTAAATTATTTTTGCATGTTTTTTTGACAGTTACGTAGGGAGTTTACAATTTAGCATCACTATGATGCTGTTGCATTTTCAAAAAGTCATCCGTCCTAATCTTCGCCGATGACATAAAGATTTGGAGACCCCTTTATAGCATGTCAGACAGAATAGTATTATAGGAACATCTCAAATCATTAGTGGCACGGATGAACAGGTGGTCACTAGAAGTGAATCCTAGCAAGAGTGTAGTGATGCAACTAAATAACTACGATGGTTCGTATTACCACGCAATATGTGGATTTATGTTACTCAAAGTAAGAAATTATAAAAATTTAGGAGTCATACTAAGCAATGATCTCAAAACGACCAGTGTAATGCTGCTGCTGCAAAAGGCTATAGTGTATTGTGGTTTATTCGTAGATCTTCTCGGTATCTGGATGACGAAGTGTCTAGATCATTATAATCAACTTTCGTACGACCACATTTGGAATATGGGATTCAAACAGCGAGTCCTTGTTTTAAATATGAGGCGGATATGCTGGAATAAGTCCAACGCCGAGGGACTAAAATGGTAAAAGGTCTATCTGGCCTATCTCATGAAGACAGACTGAGACACCTCAATTTATTTCCGTTATCTTACCGGCGAATACGGGATGATCTAATATTGGCATATCGTACATTGAACGACGACCTTCCTTACTTCCATCTAGGGCTGATCATTTGAGAGGACATTTGAAGAAATTCCAATGAAAATAACACAAGTATTCTAGTTTGACAACTCTTTACGAGTAACACCTATAATCGAATCGCGCGCACCCAGTTAAAATCAGAAGTTATAAGCGAGTAGGTTGGAAGATATGTTTAATAGGCTATCAATATATCGAGAAGTGACTGATCTAATCTGGCTAATGATCGTAGAAGATGTTTCCCACGCCTTTCTATAATGTGATCCGGTGCGGATGCATTACAGAAAGCCTTCAGCTTAACAAGTCCACTAAAACTAATGTGGTCAGCATCCAATGTCGAACACTTACAAAGCTTTTGATTTTGGGGAATTATTTATAGCTACAGATCACTCCCCCCCAGTGAGGTAGTGATGACACTATGACGTGGCCAGCCAGTAGTTCAAACCCAACGAGTTTGTCGTTGGTGAATACTCTTCTGATAGCTTGTTATGCTGAAAAAAACTTAAGACAATGCGTTCTGGAAGAAAAGTAAGATTTCAAGAACATTTAAACGACTATTGCTCGCAAGACACAAGCTTTATCCCGATTTTCCTTACATTATATATTATAAAAACGTTTAATATGCTTTATACAAATATTCTTCAAGTTTAGGACCAATATAGTTTGACAATAATTGGGCGCCGAGTAAAGAGAATTCATTATATGTGAAAAAATTATGTTTGAAATAGTCTCAGCGATTGAAATATAAATAATTCCAACGTTTCGTCCAGTTAACTTGTCTGGACTTCTTCAGAGAAATAATCAAAATCATAAACGAAATATATAGTGTTTTTTAACAATTATATCAAAATCTCTACTACTTTTTAATCCAATCATATTTGGATGTCCAATTTTTGTAAACAGGATAATATGAGTCAGTTGAATGAGAATCAAGTGAAAAGTTCAACGATGTGAATTAAAGGAGACTGCATAAATTGTGTGTATGCATGTATGTGTAAGATGAGTTATTAATGAATGATATTCAGTGTTGATATGTTTCTATGTGAAATAAAAGTAAAAATAAAAGTGCAAAATGAAGGTTGAAAAGTTTTTTTCTGAATCATCGAAATTGCAAATAAAATGAGAATCATCAAGTACATAATTGTAATGTCAAACATAACTCACATTGATTTCAGTCATAGTAACGATTCATGTGAAGTAAACAGGTTGAATAAAAGAAAAGGTCAAATTACTTGTTGATGGATATTTGCCAAATGGTAGCTAGCTAAATATCATCTTTTCTGTTTAGACTGCTCTTATCCACCTATATATACAGCGCATGTAACGCTATTGCAGACTTATTCTCAAGTTTCCTTAAGTCAACCGAATTTTTGGGAACATTTTTTAAACACTGTTTGTGTTCCCTCAACCTTACCTTCAATTGTCTGGATGTTTCTCCAATATAAGCTGCATTACAATCATGACAATTGATCTCATAGACAATATTTTTTTGTTCTTCCTTTGGTAACCTATCCTTAACCTTCACCAATGACGATCTTATAGCGTCACATGTTCTAAGATAAGAGTGTATTTTAGTAGTAGAGATTTTGATATGATTGTTAAAAAACACTATATATTTCGTTTATGATTTTGATTATTTCTCTGAAGAAGTCCAGACAAGTTAACTGGACGAAGCGTTGGAATTATTTATATTTCAATCGCTGAGACTATTTCAAATATAATTTTTTCACATATAATGTGTTTAATATGCTCATTTTCTGATATTTATTTCAAAAAAAACTATTTTTTACTATTGAGTGTATATATATATACTAAAAAAACAATTTCTTCAGGCGCTTTTACGCTGTCCCAAGCGTATTAGTTTATATACCCTTTTTTCGCTCACCTAGTGTCTTTACGCAAGTAAAATTGTATTTCGACATGCACTCACACGTTCTATTTTTTTCTTTTCCAAGACGGCTGGAAAAGAACGATAAAGTTTATAAGGAAGCGAGATCTCGATTGTACTTTGTTTTACGATTACTTTATTGTATTTCATGGCTCTTCATAGTAAGGAAAGACGACCAGAAGCTGCTAAAGTATCCACATGCCTGTCGGCTGTTGAATGGGGTACTACAAGTGTAGGAGCCGTGTCGTTCGATTGTACAGAAAGAAAATCGAAGTGGATAGGATTTCCTTCTAACTGCGCTGCTTTGAGGCGATCGATACTGATGCTATCGTTCGTGCCGTTCCTATCGACCATATTGTATTTAGGTTTACGTTGACGAACTTTGAATGGTCCTTTGTATGCTGATTCGAGTGGTCGTCGATGTGAGTCTCGACGAACGAAAAAGTGTGTACTATGTCGTAAGTCAGGATGAACGAAAACGTCAGTCGATTGCGGTCTAGTGAAAACAGGTTTAACTGAACGCATAGCGTTTGTAAGCCTACTCGTGTAAGAATTTAGATCCACGTTCACTGAAGAAGACGAAGGATCCACGAATTCTCCTGGGAGTCGGAGTGTCGTTCTATAAACGAGTTGTGATGCAGCATATCCAATGTCGGCCTTTACTGCATTGCGGATACCTAGTAAGACGAGTGGAAGAGCGTCTGTCCACTGTGGAAAGTTTGTAGCTGATAGTGAAGCTTTTAGTTGTCGATGAAAACGTTCTACCAACCCATTTGCTTGTGGGTGGTAGGCGCTCGTTCGGAAGCGAGTGATTCCTAATAGTGAGGTCAGACAGCGGAAAAGTTCAAATTCGAACTGGCGTCCGCGGTCTGTAATGATGGTTGAAAGGCAGCCAAAATATGTTACCCATAGTTCAACGAAGGCGCGAGCCACTGTTTCAGCAGTAATGTCCTTAATAGGTACTGCTTCTGGCCATCGAGTGAAACGGTCTACTCATGTTAAGAGATATGAGTCTTTATTCATACCAGGTCAGCGAAACCGTTCTGCTATGAGCTTGATAGATGCACGAACACGTGGATGAGAAAGATTGTGCAACATATTTATGACATTGCGTCGATAATGTTTTGGTACTATTGGACGATCCCTACCGGTAGATGTGTCACATAGTAAGGTTTCCTTGTCTGTTCCCATCTGTTTAATACGCAGTTTTAGAGTTCTTGAGGATAACTCGTGCTGAAGATCAGTGTCTCCTTTTTGAAGCTGGGCGAGTTTAAGAAGGTCGATTCCTTGGAAACTGTTCAAGGAAGTTGTACGAGACAAGGCGTCTTCAACTACATTGTTTGCTTCAGAAATGTGTTGTATATCTGAAGTAAACTGCGAAATGTAGTCGAGTTGTCGAGACTCACGAGGTGAGTACTTGTCTGAAGATGATATTAAAGAGAAGAAAGAGGTTTATGATCGGTAAAAAGTGTGAATCCTCTTCCTTCGATGGAGCATTGTAAATGCCGTACAGCACAATACATAGCTAGGAGTTCCCTACCGAAGTGCTGTACCTAGATTCAATGTCTAGCAACCGTCTCGAGAAAAATCATAAAGGTTGCCAAGAGTGGTCAACCTATTGTTGTAAGACTCCTGAATTATTTACAGATACACGAAGAAAGTCCAAAAACTGAGATCAAATAACCTATGTCTGGAGTTTCGTTTCTCGCACCGAGTATTGAATTACTGGACTTCTCTACCAGAACAGGTAATATCAGCACCTTCTGTTGATATATTCAAAACGAGATTGGACCTTCGCAGTCCAACAAACTGCAAGCGTTAAAGTAGGTCCATACACCTCCTATCGTTATTACTGAAGACCAAATTCTTTTTTCTCTCCTCTGTTATAGTTAATGTACCTAGGTTCTTGACTAAAGGTATTGGTGATCCACTCCTACTAGACACGGAAACCCGTTAAGCGAAAGCTTCTTCTATTCCGTCTACAACCATTTGAAGATATTGGATATTGGATGTCATGGTGGTTAAATCAAGCATTGCGTCGCGTGTACTACATCGTGTGAGGTGTGGTCAAAGTATGTATTCTGTGCAGGGTCACACATTTACGTCTACTTTATAAATTCCTGATGAAGATTGTTGCAGCAGTGCTCGTCATTTTGATTTTGGTTTATTCGAGCACTTTTTTGAAAATCTCTTATGTTTTCATTAGAAATAAGTTCATAAGTCACTTCACTAATTGGATTGTCGGGATGCTTCTTCCTCCCTGGGTTTTTCTCGCAGCTAATTGGGCTGTCATACTCAAATCAGATAGTTAGGCTTCTGGCTCAGATAATTTTAGTTATTCTCATGAGGAGTTATATCTATTTACAGACGTAACAGATTTGAAATTCATACCGAAACCTGTACTTGGGAATCTCAAGCTCTCCTGATCTCATACTATTGTTGGTCGCTCTCATCGTTGAGTGTAAGCACGCTTATGTACCTGTTTGAACATCTCCAATGTCTTTGCCACGAGCTTGTATAAATCAACTGATTCATTCGTGCTCACTTATTGTTTCAGTGCGGTTCCAGGTATTTGTTAATGTTCAGTGGTTGTTAGTCTAGCAAATTGGCTGCGATAATTCCAGTCACTTCAGTAGACATTTTTAGACTTGTATATTTGGAAACGAAAATGAGAAACAGAAAGTTTCTGATATCCGAAAATGATAATCGTGTTAGTTTATGAAACATGCATCAAAAAGCCGGTCCAAGAGAGATATGGCAACTCATAGGTGAGCACGTGTTTGTCAAGTATCCTCTTGAAGCTATCCACTGAGGGGGCTGCATCCACTTCGCCCAGGAGAGTATTCTAATCAGTAGTAACTCTTGATGGGTAAATGTGGGAGTGTACCTGTGTGTCTTCTCCTCGATTCGCAATCTTTCTGGAATTGTTTTGCAGAGGTTGGTAGCAATGTTCAGGTAGGTTCCGTATTGAGGTAACTTGGCATATCTAATAAATTGTATGCCATCACCAAACCACCTTTTATTCCCTTGAAGTTCAGTAAGTATTCCCAAATGTTTGAGTAGACTGTCGTTTAAGGTATGTTCACCAGTTCCGTGCAAATTGGCCCCTAGGTTTTTTGCTAATATAGCGTGTCACATTGTCTGAGTTTGTAGTCTTTTGTCCTTCACTACTGGTTGTTATCAAAGTTAAATGAAACCAAGGTACTTTCTATTTGGCTTCCCCACTGTTGTCTAATGAGGCAAGGAACTCCAACTCCTAAAGCGCCACAAATCATCAGGCCCAGATGACTTACCTCCTGCCCTTTGTAATGATGGTGGCAACTTTCTAATTAAAAAACTGATTGGGTTGTGTAAGGAGGTCTGACAATTAATGAGTGTTTCGACATCGTAGAATGAGTTGATAGTTGTCTTTTAAAAGGGTTAACGTCGTTTCTGAAATAATTAATGGGTTAAGTCTACTTCCGGTCGTGTCCAAACTATGGGCTTCCACCATACTTCGTAGATTGTTCAAAACCTGAGAAATATTGACTCACAAGAAACATGCCGTTTTTCTTTCCGGTTGAGGATGTTTTGATCATATCTTCACCCTCCACCAAATTTTAGAACACCGTCGTACTTATTATATGTAAACACTCCTAATGTTTCCTGGCATTGGGGTGGCCTTGGATTCTTTGAACAGGACAATATTGTCTTACTGTGCAATGATACCCAAACCATGCACTTCACACTTAATCAGTTGGTAGTCAATATCCGTAGGTGTGGCATATGCTTTGCACCTTTCAAGTGCAAATTACTTCTACAAGATAACCTGTACTCGCCTTAGACAGTGAGCAGGCGAACGTAGTCGAAAATTTCGTGTATCAGGATAGCTTGCGTTAGTTCTGTTGACGGCATAAATAATGAGACCAATTCATGTATAGTAAAACCCAGAGCGGCTTATTCGAATGTGGGCCATCTATGCCGCCTTCGTGATGTTAGTCTGGTTGTAAAAGGTCGGATCTAAAACACGTCAGTGACAGCAGTTTTGCTCTATGATTGTGAGACCTGGCCTCCGAGTTAAAAATGTTAAAAGACAACTATGTTTGATCATCGTTGTCTGCGAACGGTTGCTTACATCCAGTGGCAAAACCGTGTTGGCAGTGCAGAGGTTTCGGCATCGTGTGTTCGGGCGCGGCGACGATAATTCAATTGGTATCACTATCTTGAAACATCGACTTCGGTTGCTTGGACACGTTTTACGAATGTTGTCCCAGAGAATTTCACGTCGTGTATTATTTCCCGACTCCGAAACCTGTTGGGAGAAGCGAAGATGTGGTCAGTGTGTGACATAGTGTGGTGGTATGAAAGAAAGCTGTACAGGACTGGCTTCACGACTCCCTGGTTGAGATCCTAGAGATGATGCAACACAGTGGCTAGAGACATTATCAGACATGGCTTTAAGTGGAAGCCAGTAGCAATCCTGTTGTAACTATTTTACTTTCTTCGTAAAAGTATACGTAATTTCTTCATTTGAAAGAACTCTTTCTGTTTGTACTTTGCTTAACTGAACTGTTTCTCCCATTATTATTATTATTTCACCTTCGTACACTAATTTCTGTTCGTTGTTGTTCTTGTTTTTGTTATACGTACTTTACATCCTCTATCTCTTCACAACCCCATTGTTATTGTGTGACGTATATGTATTTGGTGTCTTCTTTTCCCAATGTTCATGTGTCCATATAATTAGTTTGAGATTTAGTTTCGGTGACGAGTTGAGTGATTCATGTTGTACACACTACTCTGACATTCATTAGCTGGTGTTTTCTTTAGCTTTCTTAAAATCCTGTTCCTATAAACAAAGAATTTCGACTTATTATCAAACTCTGAATTAAAATCTCTTCCTATGCTAGTTGTCCTTAGTTTTAGTGTACGTACTGTTGCAGCACTACTACCGCGCATACTGGCAGCAAAATCTGATTCAGGGCCTCCGCGCAGCATTATTGAGTAGTAGGGGCAACTTAACTAAGTGACTTAAGCGGTCGGCGATCAGACTAATTCATCACTCTTCTGTAAACCGAATTAAACTGTATTCCATTTGTTGAAGCTATTTAAGGTCCTGTGGGTTTCCCTATGTGTATGTGTATGAATTGTGTGAGTTTTGGCTTGTGGGGTAAATATATATGGGTATGTGCAAATACTACCCATGTGGTTTAGTAAAAGGAACGTAAGCTGAAAGATGTCTGTCCTGTTTCTAATAAAATCACTGGCCTAATCCTTCAGGCTGAATACATAATAAAACGTGATGGTAGTAAATATTAGGTAGATGTGACAATTCATCTTCTCTAAAAGAGTGCTTATGCCTATATGTATGCCATGAAATGCAAGGCGAAAGCCTTTGTACCAGTGATATTCATGTAATGCGTAACTGACATTCACTTGTCGTAAATATGTTTCTTAGGGAGTAGTGACCATCTACCCTTCCAGGTGGGTGAATATACTTATATGTATGCTATGGAATGGATAAGTGAAAACTTGTGTTACCGGTGTAGATGTAGATTATACTTGCCGCTGATGAGACACCCACGTACCTAAACCTAAGGATAGCAATTACCGCACAAAATCACATCCACGTGGTGGGTTTACAAACCTTAGGAGACGGAGACCGTTTCCAGAAAACCAGGCGGGTTCATGGGATAAGGCTTGACCAATCTTGACACTGCTGAAACACCCTACTGTGCATATTGCTCAATAAACTAAAAGTTAGATAATTTAAGAAGGAATTACACAAAACAAAAGTTTCGAAACAGATAAATGATATAGATCAGTGAATATATGCTACACAAGAATAGAACTTAAAATACATTTAAAATTGCAATGTTACCTTTGACCATCCTAGAAAGCAACTTTGCGTGTATTTAGTAACTTATCAACAAGTCCTGTGTTTGAAAGTTGATGGATTTGTGTATATTGCAATTGAAGCAGCTAGAAAAAAAGCAACTAGAGCAACCCGAACAGTTGGTCGGGACATTTTTTCGGTTATTCTGCTTCCCAGCTTTCTGCACACACTGCTTTGCACGCTCTCCCAATATTTAAAATAACTTGGTGAAAATGGCTGTAAGGAAATGGTTTGTCAATGTACACATTTCCAGTGATAACTGTCAATAACCCTCACTTCTTAACCAGTAGCGTTTAAGTTCACAGAATTTACACTGATTTTCATAATTTTCTCTTTTAGTATTCAATCCTACTTGTTATATCCAAATCGCTTTACGGGGTTAGCAATAAGGTCGCTACGGCAGTAAAACAGTCATGGCTGTGATTTCAGATATAAGGTATGTATACATTTGAGTCATTAGTGTTTTAGAAAGCCTAAGACGCATAAAGGAAAAAGAGTCTTGGAGCGAAGAGCTCCTAAATTAGTTGAGAATGACAAATGCACCCTTGTTATAAAGGGTGGCCACACAAGTGAAATTGTTAATACGTTTCTCAATGATTTAGTGAGTCGTATGTATTTGTCTTTTCATTATTAGTGCGCCTTGAAAAAACCACTTGTTTACCGTTTAAAGTGGAAAAATAGAGTCCTCCCCTTCGAAGACTTATCATTTATCGTAAGGTTTTTTCATAACTGTTCTATTTTGAAGGAGAAAATGTGCATCAAGTTCGACTGCTCAATGTTTGTTGTTGGGATGCATTCCAAGAAAAGGCCGCATAACATTATTTTTGGAAGGCTGCACGATGGTGAGCTACTAGATATGTTTGAGCTTGGCATAAAAATGTACAAACCGATATCGGATTGTAAAGTAACTTACAGACTAATAATGCTAACTTCTTAAAAGGACAAAACTCTTATATATGGAGCTAAGCCCATGTTAATGTTTTCTGGAGAGTTGTTCAACTTAGACACAAAATATATGACTTTAAAGTCTTTGTTAATAGGTACGTTGATTGTTATGCGTTCGGATTTTCTTAGATCTTTTTAAGGGCCCAACAGTTGAGAAGATAAGAACATTAGGTGTTGAACACCAGTTCCACTTTGTCTTGTCGTCAGACAAGAATCTGTGTCTTCGCGTCCGGAAAATAACTTTGTCAACAAAAGGCAAAACCAACTCAACTGAACTCAGTGTACCACCTCTAAAGACTCCAGATGGGAAAGTGGTTCAGATTTCACTTGAAGATGCTACCCCAAGTGCTGACTTCGATCTACGACGAGTATCTTTGCCGTCCGAGGTAAGTGACAAAACCCTCACATTTGATTCACTTTATATTAATTAGTCGCTTAGTAGTAACCAATGTCATATTTGTCTAGTTCTTAGCGTTGATTGAGTTCGGTCGACTGAGTTGTCTAGTCTAATTGATTCGGAATCTTGTCCGCTATATCCTAGTCCTTATATTTTCCTTGAAAGTCCACATTTAAGACGCTTTTTGTTATTCCGTCTGCTTCATCTGATTTCGAACTGTTTGTAGGTGCATACTACCTAGTTGAAGTCCGCATGATTGTTGTGAATACTGGTTGGAAATGGTGATTGATGTGGCTCAGAATCGATTGCAGTGGGCTAATGTATTCACTTCCTTCTTTCCTTAGATTCAAATAATCATATATTTTTTATTCCTCGAATTCACTCATTCTCAAATTAAACTATCTGTGCGTACTGTTTTAACCCTGTCATTACTTTGAAGAATGTGATGAAAAAACGGAGGTTATCAGAACTATGTGATATGTCTGCGCAATACATTTCGAACAATCTGATCACACATATAATTGTTAAGACAAAAAATAAAAGGTTAACTAGACAAATTAAAAGGTAAGGGGAAGCAAGGATAATAATAAAGTACGCCATGTGAAACCCAGGCTGAATAATGAATCATTATTAACATGGTAAATTTAGAGTAAGAACAAATTGTCTTTGTGCACATAAAGGGGGTTTCCTAATTATCCTGTAGAATTTGAAAATTTACAAGTTAAATCAGCAATAGCAGCACATTCTATTTGCAATAATCACCAAACTAAATTCATTTTGTATTGTTTGTTTGAACCTTCTGATTGATGTTTAGGATTGCAATTGATCATGCTCTTATTAGCATATGTGCATCCTATGCGGATTGCCTAGATATTGCTTCAAGTCACAAGCTTTATTAGGAAAGATGGATGGCGGCTAGCAATATCGAGGCAATCCGCGCAGGATGCACATATACTTATAAGAGATTAATCAATTGCAATCCTAAACATCAATAGGAAGGTTCAAACAATACAAAATGAATTTAAACTTCACCCCATTGGACAAGCTAGTGGCTGTTAGGACTCAGTAGCTGAGTGGATAATGCAATGGCGTTTGAAGTGAGTGGTACTGGGTTCGAGTTCCGGAATGCGCATCAACTCTGAGATGCAGGTACATCCAGCCGACGAGTCCCCAAAAAGGCGAAACGCGTGTCCTGGATTCCACTACTAGCCACTATCCATCTTTGCTTACAATCACCAAATGGATATTAAAAATATCAAAATAAGTCAGAAAGGTTTTTCCCAACCATAAAGAGAGACGAGTAGATGAAGCTTTCAACATATTTATAAATTCTTGTGCCTTTAATGGGAAAGAAGGGTTGAATATTCATACAACCTGGACTATTTATCCAAACAACCACACTTAAGCTTATTTTCCACACAATCTACACACACTCAGTCTCAACTCCACTACTTCATTTATGACGTAGGCGAGATATTCGTCTACCAACCAAAGGATGGGTTTACTGTGCAGCAGTTCGTTCCGTCCTAATTTATGGCAGTAGAACATGGCCGATAATAGTAGAGGATATTCGTAGGTTACTAGTATTTGATCACAGGTGTCTTCGAAGCATTTCTCGTATATGATGAGTTTTACCATCAGTTAACAGTTCTTCTCCAGAAAGCGCGTTCGACAGATATTGTAGTACTAGCCGGAGACTTGAATGCACAGGTCGGGCGTCTAGGCACAGAAGAGAGTCGTCTAGGTGGCCGATGGGGACTTGTTGGTCGCCGGACAGATAACGGGGACCTTTGCTGCAACTGTGCACAGACCACAACCTGTTTCTGGCCAGCACTAACTTCCGGCACAGTCATCGCCGGTGTGCCACCTGGCGTCCTCCCTCTGCATCCCAAGCCTGGACTCAGATTGACCACATCGCGATCAGCTACCGCTGGCGTGGTTGTGTACAAGACTGCCGCTCCTTTTGGAGTACCTATCTGGAGTCTGATCATGCCCTGGTCTGCGCCAATCTCACCTTACTTTTCAGTGGCCGAAGGATTGACCACCACCAACGGATTGATATTAGTAAACTGGCTGCAACTTCTGTTGCAAGTAAGTATCGAGCTGAGTTAGCCTCTAGGCTAGCTACCACCCCACCGAAAAGTATAGACGAGCATTGGTTGCATCTTCACGACGCCATGAAAATGGCGAGTAAAGCCGCTTGCGGCTTCGCGAAACGTCCCGCTTACAAGCACTGGGTTTCTTCTGGCTCCTTACAACTGATGGAAGCCCGTCGGTCTACTCCGGGTGACCGTGAGTTTGACCACAAACGAAGGCTGTTACGTAATGAAATCGGGCAAAGCTTGTGTAAGGACCGGGAAGCCTGGTGGTCGGAGCGTGCTAATGAGATGGAAGAAGCAGCTGCATCTGGTAACTGCCGGAAGCTCTTCCAACTCATCCGAGCCACTGGCAGCAAGTAGTCTGGTGTGAGTGAAACAATCTACGAGGATGACGGGATGCCAATCACTAACATCTGTCGACGTCTTGGACGATGGGCGGAATTTTTTGAAGGGCAGTTCAACTGGCCTGCTGCTCCGGCAACATCAACCAGCTTGTCCTGCTCCCCATGGCCGGTGACGACTGATCCACCAAACGAGGCGGAAGTCCGCAAGGAACTCCAACTCTTGAAACGTTACAAATCACCTGGCCCAGATGACTTACCTCCGGCTCTTTTTAAAGATGGTGGTGACTTTCTGGCTAAGGAACTGACTGCGTTGTTTGGAAAGGTTTGGGAGCAAGAAAGTGTTCCAACATCTTGGAATGAGTCAATAGTCGTCCCTATCTTTAAAAAGGGTTCACGTTGTTCCTGCAATAACTACCGGGGGATAAGTCTACTTTCGATCGCGTCCAAACTATTGGCTTCTATCATTCTTCGTAGGTTGTTTAAAACCCGAGAACGATTGACTCGCGAGGAGCAGGCTGGTTTTCGTTCTGGTCGAGGATGCATTGATCACATCTTCACCCTCCGCCAAATGTTAGAACACCGTCATACTTATCACAGGCCAACAATCGTAGTGTTTCTTGATATCAGGGCGGCCTTCGATTCGTTGGACAGGACTGTTCTCTGGGATTGTCTATTGAAGAAGGGTGTGCCTGAGAAGTTCATTAACATCTTAAAGGCCCTGTATACGAACACCTCAGGCAAAGTGAGGGCATACAACCACCTTTCTCCCTTGTTCCATTCGAGCAGTGGGGTTAGGCAGGGTTGCCCGATCTCCCCATTCCTCTTCAACTTTGCCATCGACGACATCTTGGAAACAGCTCTGATGGATGTAAGTAATGGCGGTGTGGATATGTTGCCTGGAGAACGACTTCTCGACCTTGAGTATGCGGATGATATTGTCTTACTGTGCGATAATGCCCAAGGCATGCAATCAGCACTTAATCAGTTGACAATCAGTGTCCGCAGGTACGGCATGTGCTTTGCACCCTCCAAGTGCAAAGTACTCCTACAAGACTGGCAGGATTCTCATCCTGTACTCACCCTGGATGGTGAGGAGATCGAAGTAGTTGAGAAGTTCGTGTATCTAGGTAGCTATATAAGTGCTGGTGGTGGCGTGAGTGATGAGATTGATGCACGTATAATGAAAGCCAGAGCGGCTTATGCCAATCTGGGCCATCTTTGGCGCCTTCGTGATGTTAGTCTGGCTGTAAAAGGTCGGATCTACAACGCGTCGGTGATAGCAGTTTTGCTCTATGCTTGTGAAACCTGGCCTCTCCGAGTTGAGGATGTTAGACGTCTCTCTGTGTTCGATCATCGTTGTCTCCGAAGGATTGCTGACATCCAGTGGCAACACCATGTTAGTAATGCAGAGGTTCGGCATCGTGTGTTCGGGCGCAGAGACGATAATTCAATTGGTGTCACCATCTTGAAACACCGACTTTGGTGGCTCGGACATGTTTTACGAATGTCGTCCCAGAGACTTCCGCGTCGTGCATTATTTGCCGACCCTGGGACTGGTTGGAAAAAGCGGAGGGGAGGTCAGTGTATGACATGGTGTCGTGGCATGAAAGAGAGCTGCAAAGGGCTAGCTTTTGTTGGTCCTTCACGACTCCCTGGTTGGGGTCCGAGAGATAGTGCAACACAGTGGCTAGAGACGTTATCGGATATGGCTCAGAATAGAAGCCAGTGGCGATCCTGCTGCAACCTTCTTTTACTTTCTACATAAAGAATGGTTCTAACTTTCCTAACTGAAAGAGTCTTCTGGTTGTACATTTCAGCCCGCCTTATCTTTTCATCCTTTATCTACCTACTTTCATTATTTTGTGTGGCGCATATGTATCTGGTGCCGTTTTGTACCAATATATGTGTTTAAATAAATAAACTCGTATATCCTGGGACCACTGAGTAAATAATGCAGTTGTTGGGAAACGGGTATTAGGTAAGGATGGCAAATCGCTTGATAAAGTAGTGAAACTTCATCAGTTGAGATGGTTGGGTTACGTATGCCCAACCACCGACTTCTTCGATATGCGATGTTTTATGATGTAGGAGTAGGTTGGAACAAAGCTAGGGGCGGCTAGACCAAAACGTCGCACAAATCGATGAAGTCACTGACAATTGGACTGAGTCATGTTGGTAGGTGTAGACTACTTGGTTGGGATACGCCAGATGATAGCAACCGATGGTTAGAGACCTTGAATGACATGGCTCAAAATCGTTTGCGATGGCGAAGGTGCATTCACTCTTTGTGTTCTATCAACTTCTAATCTTCTGAATTCCTCATGTCTCTATCTTTTTCTCTTTCCTAATTTATTTCACTGGATTATACTCCTTCAGCAACTTCTTCAAACCCTAATCTTTCACATAATGCTTATACTCTTACTACATCTACCACTATGGGATTTTAATGTACAACTGCACCTCTGTGGTAATGTGGTATGGTAACTCGAACTGATGTCAGTCAATTAGTTTGCTACAACGTAGGACCAGACACATATATGCATCGGTCAGTTGCCACACCTCATTAGCATAACAAGGTGAACACCGAATTCATAGAAGTAGTAAATTTAGTGGTGGTAATATATAAAAGAAAGATTGTGTATAAGGATATAATACAGGGAGGAAGAAAGATATGAAGCAATTTTAATCTCATAGTTTAAGTGAAGACAGGGAGTGTATACACTTACGCCATTATGACCGATTCTGAGCCATGTCACTCAGAATCTCCAACCATTGGTTACGATAGTCACGCGGACCCCAACCAAGTGGTCTGCATATACCAACATGGCTCAGTTTAGAAGTAAGTGACTTCAAGCACTGATGTCACATTTTGGTTTAGCCGTCCCTAATTTTCTCCCAACCATCCCCAACACTAGTCAGCATTGTGAGCTATGGTAGTCGGTGTTCAGGCATATGTAACACGTGGCCCAACCATCTCAGCCGATGAAGATTCACAACCTCATCAGCTGATTTACCATCATTCCTTAATATCATGTGTTTAACCTCACTATGACTTAACTGGTGACCCCAGAAGATGCTGGCAATATTTCTAAGATATCTGTAAACAAATACTAGTAGCTTACGAGTATCTTCTCTTAATGGCCACGTTTTGCAGCCGTAAAGTAGAACAGAACGAACTGCCACACAGTATACTCGTCCCTCAATTGATAGACGGATATCTGGATTTTGACATAGGTGACGTAAGTTGGCAAAAGCTAAACGAGCTTTTTGAATCCGTACAGAGGTTTCGTCAGACACCAACCCATTAGGGCTGATGAGACTTCTAAGATAAGTGAAGTTATCGACGCGTTCGAGTAATTTACGCCCTATCCTTAGTTCAGGTGTTGACGCAGTCCTATTCCTGAAGCAACAACTTGCATTTAGAGAAGGAGAAACGCATCCCAAAAATCCTGGCATTGTTTCTCAGTGCTATCGGTAGACTGCATTTTATCAGCGTCTTCACCAAACAAGACTATGTTATCTGAGTTTTCTATGTCGATAAGTGGACCTCCTGGTAAGAGATCAATGGACAGGAATTCAGTCGACGAGGTTATTTCCAGTAGTAGGTATGTGATGAAATCAAACAAATAGAGGTAGTGGACAACCTCGACAGATACCACTTGAGGTTGTAAAGTCAGATGACAGTTCGCCATAAGCTCTCACTCGACTGATACTGTTCGAGTAAAGAGCCTTCACAAGGTTTATGTACTTCTCAGGTACACCTTTCAATGACAGACATTGCCACAGAACCCCTCGGTCTACAGAGTCAAATGCTTCTTTCAAGTCGAGAAAGACCAACATTGTCGGACGCCAATAAACATGCTTGTGTTCTAAACCCTGACGAATAGTGAATATGTGGTCGATACAGCCACGACCAGGTATGAAGCCAACCTGATTTTCTCGTGTTTGTAGTTCACGAGTCTTAGTTAGGCGCCCGATAATTATTGAGGCTAGTATTTTAGATGCTATATTAGTCAAACTAATCTCTCTATGGTTATTACAAGATAATTTTGACCCCATTTTATAAATTGGGACAATTAGTGATTGTGACCAGTCTGATGGGATTACGTCCAACTCCCAGCTAAAATATTAGTCAGCTTAATCGCTAAAACTAGACCAGCATCCTTAAAGACATCTGGAGCCAACCCATCAGGACCAGCTGCTCTTTCTCGTTTCAGATTAGCTATAGCCTTTTGAACTTCAGCTAGAGTTGGTGGACCTACTTTAATGTTTTATTAAGGCTGTTTGGGAATGGTGGGTGACTGTAGAGTAGCTGAATACAAGCTGAACTGCTCCTTAAAGTGTTCCGCCCATCTCTCTCAACGTCTGGAATGAGAGCAGATAAGAGCGCCGTCTTTTCCTGAGATCGTTTCACTTACACTTGATTTCTTAAGTCCTGTGTCTTTTATTAGTCTGAAAAGCTGTCTTGTGTTACCTACAGCCTTTGTCTTTTCCATCTCTTTTGATTTCATTGCCTACCACTTCTTACGGTCGTTCCTTAGACTTCTGGTTGACCTAGATGTGACTTTTTTCTCTCTTTATCGCATTCAGAGCCAGATGGAATACGTTTACGAGAATTTATCAGTGCAATAGACTTAGCAGAAATCCATTGGTTTTTCGTGACTTTTTGGTTCGAATCACTAATAGATGTTACTGTTGTTTTTAAAGCTGTTCGTATATCTTTCCAAGCAATATCTGGGTCAGCCTCGTTTACAGAACTGCCTGAGTGTGACCTCAGTTGTTCCTGGAACTTAATTTTGACTTTCCCGTCACCGAGTTCAATTCTAATAGATCTTCTTAATGTGGTTTTTCTGCGTCCGGTGAGGAGCGAACAAACGCGTACTCCTATCAAAGCATGATCAGAGTCCAAACATGTATTCCAGGACGAGCGACAGTCTTCTATCGAGCCTCTCCAACGATGACTGATGGCAATATGGTCTATTTGAGTCCATCGTTGGTTTGGTGCAGGGGGTCGCCATGTTAGACGATTTCTCTCCTTAGTGTTTGCTAAAAATAAATTATTGTCTGAGCACAGTTGCAACAGACGACAACCATTATCTGTTCGCTGAGCCGGAATACTAAAGTACCCACCTAAATGTCTTTCTGTTTGGTTTCAGCTACCTACTTGGGCATTAAAGTCACCTGCAACAAGTATTATGTCTGAGCGTCTAGCTTTTTGAAGCAGTTCAGAGAGCTTTCTGTAAAAGTCATCTTTCACTTCATGCGGACTGGAAGCGCAGGCAGAAACGACGAGAAGGCGACGACGTGTGTCCCTATCCTTCCGAGCTCTTACGGAGCCATTTAGTTAAACAGCACATAGGTGACTGTTAACGGGGACCCACTCTAATAGTGCTTGTTCTGCTCTCATACTAAGTGCTATGCCTACACCTGCAAGTCCACGAGAACTAGTCATCGGTTCGCCAGATAAACGGAGGGTGTATCTCGTCGGCTCTCCGTTTTGGCGAAGTGAAGTAAAGTGAATAGTCACACTAGGACCCTGTATGAGTGTTTCGGAGACACAGCATACATCAATGGTACGAGATTCTAGCGTTTTAGCCAAGGAAGCCTGCTGGCCGATTTGACATAGGGTGCGCACATTGAAGGCTCTAATGTATTGTTTGAGGCGAGGTTTCAGTAGACCTGGGACAGTATTTTGCGCACTAGAATCGTTGGCCATGGTGACACTTGAGGAGGAAGTCAAAAGAGGAAGTTTAGTGTTGAAAGTCGAGGTAGAAGGAATAGTAGGAATTGAAGAGGGAGATTGATTATGAATACAGTGATCTTGAGTACTGTTAGAGGTGTGAGGGCGGTTATCATTTCCCGGTCGCCCACACCGTGGAAGGGTTCTTCTAGAAGTACCTGAAAAGGAAATTGTGTTAAAGGTATTCTTAGTGATCTGAGAGCGCAACCGAAGTGCCAAAGGGAAAACTGCTTGAGGTCGGTCACACACAACCTTTTGTGAGCAGTTTTCGTGTTATCTCCATACTTGTTGAGACCTTATCGCCGGAGACGGGAATCCGTGGGATAAGGCGAGATGTGCATTTTAAGGTCGACCTTTTCTAATCCCATCCCTCTTTGTGGGAAGGCGACATCACTTTTGTGCTGGCTGTTTGGAGGAAACACCTTACTGCCGTCATACCTCTGTAAAGTCAGCAGTACAACTTCGCCCTCAGACCTTGGGTTTGCTGCTTTTAGTCTTACCGCTCTTCAACCGACCTGTCTGCCATGGTAGGACCTTGAGGAACGATTGTTCCAGCCAGTATAGCTCGATTGGGTCATCACGATAGGCAAGCCCGACCACCACGTCAAGGTATCAGCAACGGTCAGGGCTTAACGACTAGTGTGAACTTGCTATCTGACAAATCCGACAAACCATACTACTACGAAATTTTCATTGCCAAATATTTTTTGCCATTGTTGATATTATTATTTTAAATCCTTTGCTATTTATCCGGTTAATTTTATCTTGTGCTGGTTTAACATGGCAACATAAACTAACCCATACTCGCGTTGAGCTCTACGTTGATTATTAATGACGGACTTCTATATAATAAAAGATATTGCTGGATACTGCTATGCTGACAGGCTGCAGCAGTTTAAATAACGCAATTCCTCAATACTCTGGAACTCACAGGTAAAAATAGTGATCTAAAGAAAACGTTTTGCAACTTAAATTAAATAGCAGTGACTTAATTAACCTATTAACTTGGTTCAACGACCGGCAGAAATAGGTGATATGGTCACTAAAAACATCTGAAAAACATTTACGGTTGACAAATAGTAATAACAGATAGCCCCGTCAAATCATAGACTATTACAATCTTGAAATATCTATGATCGCCGCAGACTTCTAAGCAGTTGTTTAATGGTCAATAAGATCAATTTACAACCATAAGGTTCTAGGTTCCAGTCCAAGACGTCCTCTGGTCCAGGGAGCCTCCAAATGTCCTGGTACTGTCAAAAGTGCGGAGAGTCCACTCTCCCTCTCGAAATGCTCTCACATGGTCGGGAAAGTTCTACTCACTGCCTTCTCGTAGCGGGCATGTTGTTTACAAAATTGAGAGGACGAAAAGCGAATGTCCGGCGCTTTAATCGGGTTGGTGGACACGGAAAGTCCACCTAGAGGAGTTGGGAAACCCTGATTCCAAACCAATGGTGCACACCTAATAATCTAATCCGGTTATTTATTTATGCTTAAGAAGTGGTTTATATTAGGTCGCGAAACGTCACAAATACAATTTTCAACTCACTGATATGTAACAAAATACATATCTGTTATCAACTTTCTACCCAATGCTTAATTTACTTTAAACTGTCAAATCCAACTTTGTCATTGATAATCTACAAAAGGGTTTTCAGTCTTCGTATAGCCAATACCTCAATAAAACTTAGTATACGTCATAGTTTGCACCACGACTCATCTGACATGACCAAGATATCGAAGCACGCAGTGATAGACCACGCACCCCGAGATGTGCTTTGAACCAAAATACAATTTCGTTCCCGTTTCACTGAATAAGTAAAGAAACAATGATAGCCTCTGCCAGGGAAGTCCTACTCACTGCCTTCTCGTGGCGAGGGTGTTGTTTACGAAAGTGAGAGGACGAAAAGCGAATATCTGGAGCTTTAACCGGGTTGGTGGACAAGGCGAGTCCACCTAGGGGAGTTGGGAAACCCTGATTCCAAACCAATGGTGCACATGGGCTCCAGGATCATGAGGGAACAAATGGTGTATGAACCTATTGTTGGTCAACGGATACGATGGGACTGCACCTCCTGACGTTGCTCCACTGCCTTGTGGATTAGACCTTAAGGTCGGAGGCTCCGAGTGTGGCCTCCTAAGAAAACCACCTGCTTCAGTTTGGGCACCCAAGCAGTATTACAGCTCACACACAGATTAAGTGACTTGTGTGGCGCATATGTATCCGATGCTCATTGGTACCAATATCTCAGTGTTCAAATAAAACAAAATAAATAACTGGTCTAGGGAAACTAACAAAATCACTAGCTTTCACTCCTAAAATGTGACTCATAACCATAAATCTAGTGAATTGGTTAATTCACTTTCATTCATTTTATTATTGCAATTGTAGTCAATGTATATCTAGGCTATTATGTTAAAGTTCGTCAGTTTTTAATATAAAATACAATTGGACTGATATCTCTCTTACTGTTTTCGTATAAATTACTTTTATTTATGAATCTTGAAGTCATGATTAATAACGCAAACTGTTTTAACTCGATCAAAACAAAAGAGATGCGGAGATTGCCAAGATGACAATCTTTATACATCTGTTAAGAGTAATACAATGTAACACAATCGCTTACAGACTGTTTGGGTGAAACATAGACCTTGACTTTTCGAACATAATGTCTGGCTACGTAAAATGTAATGTTCCACTTATAAGCCAATTTAAGTCTACGTTTCAATATAAGATCATTTGAATCATCTCTGAATAATAATTTAATATAGACTCGGTGTTTAGGTGCCGTAAACATTGTAGGTCTTGTCATATTGCTACCTATCCAACAGTTTGTAAAAGTCAATGAGTAACGACAGTTCATCAGTATTTGAGTTAAAAGCTTTGCATATTCATCAATAATATAGACAGTGAAAATACGATTGGTTCTTTATTAATCTGTTTGTACTGGATTAGTTAGTGAATATGGAAACTAATATATTGCAGTTACGACAAGATTTCTGTCCTTATAATCTGGGACCACTCATTCAACCAGTACCCAAACAAGCGTCCCCAAAATGTCTATAATCAACCCATCAAAACCTAGTGCTCTATCTCGTGCTTCAAGCTAATTACAGTCTTTTCAACGAGCGTCACCCGTTATTGTCTTCCTTGGTTCTTGTTCAAGCTAACGCAAAAGTTCAGAAAAAAAGTGCAAGAGAGACCACTCCATATGGTCTCCAATCTTTGATCGAGTTGTGACTTAAACGTGAACCTCCCTCCAATGCTTAAACATAATAAAATGCTGTATCTTCCATTCTCACTTCAGTCGTAATTGTCGGTTTTTCCACTTTGTTTTTCCTTCGTTAGCATCATTTTTTTCAGTGACCGCAACATCTAATTTGATCTTACCGTGACATTGTGATGTGTAATGACATAAATCAGAATTTTACTGTTTTTTCTGTCTGTCAAACTCCTTTAATGTTTTGAAGGTGCACGGCGCCATCATGGTTTTGTTCATGTACTACTGTGCTGTTTTGTGACTTTAAATGAGATATTATATCAAATCAAACGTTGTCTTGAGAGCCATATGATGAAATTATAATAAGATTGATATGACGGATGAATTAGAATATTTCTCTTTCTAAGGTATACTACTCTAGTACGATGATAAGACTAGACTGGGTGGTTGAATTTACACTACCGCTACATTGGATACTCGGACAATCCGCTTTACATAAATCAGATCACGTTATATCAGACACTTGATTCAAAAACAAAAGTAGAAAACCAGAGTAATGCCAGACGAAACTTTATCCCGCACAATTACAAGCAGTCACTCGTAGCAAGTGAAGGAAATCATATACTTAATAGTTAGTAAGTTGCGTGCCTGTTTGTCTACACTTAATGATTAGTCACATTTACTGTCAATACCACATACCACAAGTTAACCTAGGTTAATCATGAAGCATGTTTTACGCATCCCCACTTAAATCTTTTTTCAATTGGTACAGGATTAAATGGGAAACTTCGCGTATCTGTTTATCAGCACCCAAGGAGTAAGGTCCAGTTTGAGATATATTTTTTATACTCCAAGATGACAAATATTACTAGTTTTTAGGTTGATATACTTTTGGTAATGGCTACTGCACTAACTATTGGATACATATTCTCGTTTGTCGTGAACTATTGGAGTTTTCAAACCCAATCAAGGTTTGCTATAGTTCATTTCAGCTAGTGACCACTGTTAATGTAATTTATTATCATAAATAGGAAAAAATGTCACACAGGTTACAGTATGACACAGTCGTAACCAAAATATGACGGGCATCTGGATCTATAACAAATAAATTTGTCGTATTTGACTGGGTTGTGTGCATACGACGAATAAGTAATGAATTTGTATTGTGTTTTCAGCTATTCTAGTTAAAGTTAGATTCTAAAATGTCACCAATATTCCAGATTATCATACCTTTCGAGGTCTATATCTTGTTTAATCATGCAGCCTTATTATCATAAATAGGTTACACACTGAATGTTCATATCGTACCCGACTTTTCTGTATTGGGAAATAAATTCCCAGCTCTCTTGGGAAAGCGTATAAACAATCCCTTAATACAAATAGGTATGTATTCATCAAAATCACCGTATATTATATATGAAATCTAACTCCCATTATGTTTTTAATCGTACATTATATTTCGACTTTTCACCGCTATTTATACACCATGGCAACATAAATTACAATCTAATATTTTCTTATTTCTTCTGATCATATACCGACTTTTATTGATTACTCGTTGCAGGACAAATGGAAACGAGCTCACCGTGTACCCCCTGAAGTTATGAAAGGTGACAAAACGCCTAAAAATAAATCTGTCGATGTTTTCGGTAGCCGAATAGGACGAGTTCATGTTGGCAAGTCTTCTGAATTGGAGAATTTACGACCTGGATCTACCATACGAACTGCTCTGACCGGGCATCGAAAACGTGGTTTTGAACGAATAAAATCTGGTGTTAGCAAATCTAAAAAAACTTCAGTTCCTGTTGACCTTAGTGCTAGCAAACGGCGTAAATTGTTTACTGATGCTTAACCAAATATACTCTTTTACTCTCAAAAGAACAGTGTTTCTTTTGATAATACTGTATGTGACGTAGTCATCAAAACACTTTTTTTAAGGTGGCAAAACTTGAAGATGATAAGGGAGTAAAAAGGACTGGAGGCTAAAAGCAGTGGCGATTAAAAGATGAGAGATTCCACTGATTACCGTTCGAAATGATGGAGAGAGCGCTTGTAATTTACATTCCTCTTTATTTCACATAGAAACAGCTGTTAAATGAATTTCGATAGGCAAACCAGAAGAAATTTAAAAACAGCTAAACTTTGGTAGTACTGAGAATACTTCTCAAGTTTTAGAATAATGACTTATGGCGAAGGTTG
The DNA here is from genome assembly GCA_944470415.2 of Schistosoma rodhaini. Taxonomy (NCBI): domain Eukaryota; kingdom Metazoa; phylum Platyhelminthes; class Trematoda; order Strigeidida; family Schistosomatidae; genus Schistosoma; species Schistosoma rodhaini. The sequence continues at coordinate 14,453,143 of OX104044.1, forward strand.
GGAATCAATTTCTTAATTCATTGAACCAATACATTAATGTCAAACACACCTTTTACATTAGAGATGAGTGGTCTTCAGAAAATATATTCGAATCAGAATTACCTATTGGTTTAGTTGTCAGAAATAATGCCTCTCAAAATATTTAGCAAAGTTTCTCTTGTAAGGACTAAAATATAAAAATTAAAGATTGCGAGGTATAGGCAACATTCCTTTGGTACGCTAGCCACCTGAATTCGTCTTAGACGCATTTCTGACATTGAATAACGAACGTGCAACAACCTGTAGTTCTTACTGCTAACCAGAAACACTTCAATATTGGTATAACTACTAGGGCTAACTTTTCCAACTTCACCAGTCGCAATACAGTCTTCTTAACTCTTTCCTAAGTTTCAATTTGATGGGGCATATATATATATATATATCGAACAACCGATTTATCCCCGTACATTGCTGGTCATTTGGTTTAGAGTGAAACGTAAGGTAACAAAAGACGCCGGAATCGATTCATATGTTGTGGTTCAACAGTAAACAAGAGTTGGATTCAGAATATTGACAGTAGCGTAAGACTTTAAATCAAATACCTAGTAGGAAAAGGATAAAGACGAAAGGACTCTTAAATCCAAGATATGAAAACAAAAATTGAACGAATCCGCCTCACTGCGTCTAGTTTTGACCCATATTACTAAAGGTCTTCAATCACCAGTTACCGCTTTGCCAGACTCCAATCAGGAAGTTGGCACTTGATACAACTTAACCACAGTCAACGACTTCATGGATTTATGTTGTCATGATCTGATTCCCTTCATATATCTTCCATGCCAACTAAATGTCTGGGAATAAGCAGTAGCTTGTTACATACGACACATCCCAACCACCCAAGTCGATCAACACCATCGTTAACTGATGCACCATTTTCATATGCCCTAAGCGCTACTCACTTAGTGATCCCACCATAGGCAGGCGTATTTTTCGATAAAAAGGAACTTAGGTATGACTGATACCTTTGTAGGTCATGTTGCGCATCCGTGAAGCAATACAAAACAGATTATTTATTTATTTAAACACATATATATTGGTACAAAAGGGCACCAGATACATATGCGCCACACAAAATAATGAAAGTAGGAAGAGAAGGGATGAAAGGATAAGGCGGACTGAAATGTACAACCAGAAGACTCTTTCAGTTAGAGCTTCCAGGAGTTTAGGGGTAACAAGCTTGGTGGTAGATGTTATCCAATAATCTAAGTATTTATTAAAAATTACCTATTCTGTAATATTATACATTTGTGAAACATGGTTTTAATGTTAGACTTCAAAGTCTACATTTATTTGGCATAGGCTCTACGTAGCACGGTGTATGTGATATAACGCAAGTGAATGCAAAGCATTATCAGAAACTTTCATTACTCATACAGTCGAATTTTTATAATCTAAGATAAAAGGACATTAAAGTACCCACTGTGCGAAATCCTATCATTTTTCCTACAAAATGTAGTGCTTTAAAGAGTCTACGGTCAAGGGTCATGAGGATTCAAAGTGCAAAACTAAGCTATCGGAATTCCAAGTGGTATGATTCATTTACAGGGTTATAAAGATTAAGCATTTATGTTGTCCAACCAAGCTTACTTTCACAGGTACGTCGGAGATCTACTTGCATCACACCCGATTAGGGCTCGTCCTGCTGACAGACAAATGCGAAACTGTACAACCTAGTTGCATAAAAAAGAGTATTTGTAAGTTTTTATTCACTTGGAAATATAAATACTGGTACAAAGGAGCATCGGATACATATGCGCCACACAAGTCACTTAATCTGTGTGTGAGCTGTAATACTGCTTGGGTGCCCAAACTGAAGCAGGTGGTTTCCTTAGGAGGCCACACTCGGAGCCTCCGACCTTAAGGTCTAATCCACAAGGCAGTGGAGCAACGTCAGGAGGTGCAGTCCCATCGTATCCGTTGACCAACAATAGGTTCATACACCATTTGTTCCCTCATGATCCTGGAGCCCATGTGCACCATTGGTTTGGAATCAGGGTTTCCCAACTCCCCTAGGTGGACTCGCCTTGTCCACCAACCCGGTTAAAGTGCCAGACATTCGCTGTTCGTCTTCTCAATTTTGTAAACAACATGCCCGCTACGAGAAGGCAGTGAGTAGAACTTTCCCGACCATGTGAGGGCACTTCGAGAGGGAGAGTGGACTCTCCGCACTTTCGACAGTACCAGGGCATTTGGGGGCAATATTTTTAAGGCGTAGTGTAGTCCCAAGTTAAAGAAGGGCAGTGGAGTATGTTTTTAAGCAAGCCAAAACTATTAACTGTTATCACAATTATTCCATTGGCATCATTTTGAGATTACATTCAAACTTATCTACAGCTGTCAACAAGCACATGAACTGCAGTTCCCCTATTTATAAGGTAAAGCTGAGTCTTTTTATTGCTTTTAAATTAGAGTCCAATGTATGTTTGTTAATACTGACCATTCCACATTTATAAATAGAGGAAGCACAAAAGCTTCTAATATGAAACTGAGCATGTCATTAATCAGACTTGTACGCATTTTTGCTAGGTTTTATATTGTCTATGACTGACCCAAAATTGCCCTCTGTGAAATGCTATTTTAAGTACGAAAGCAAAATATTTCATACTTCAAATCAACCGTTTAAAAAATAGTGCGCGGATGTTCAGACCATTAAATTATATTGTTCATTAGAATAGGGTTGTGGAGATGGTTGAGTTTCAATTGAGATCATGAACCGATCAATGTTAGACCGTCAATAAAAACGTGGAAGCACTGGACGACCGTTTTATCCTAGTTAAAGACTCCTCAGAAATGCTTTCAGGTTTTCGATCGTGATCTAACACTGATTGGTCCATAATCTCAATTATATCGTCTACGTATGGAAAGTTAGCATCCGGAACAATCTTATCAAACATAGAATCGCAAAGAAAATTCACATTATAATATATACAAGTAAACCAAAATGGTTTTTATTACAGATGAAACGATCGACAATTCAGAAAAAGTAACCGATAAGTAGGATATAAAGTTAAGAGATGAGACACCTTTAGATGTAGGGAGGTATTCATATTTCTTTTTTACATAAAGTCATCCGAATCATAGCCATCTTCATTTGTTCTCATTTTACTCTCAACAAACAAACGATCGTAGGATCTTTTTTCTGCTTCCGCTGCACGGACTTTCTGTGCCTCAAGTTCTGACTTTTTCTTAGCAGCCAGAGCAGCTTTTTCTTTGTTTTTAATGCGAGTATCTCGCTTCTCTCTCTCACCTCTTAAATCAGGATGTTCGCATTGCTCTTTTGTTTTATTGAGTCGTTTTATTACATCTCCATTGCGTTTTTCAACTACGATCTTTTGAACTGCTTTATTATTGTGAAAAGAGACTTGACCAACATCCATATCATTGGTTTTTTTCAGGTTCTCCCATTTGGTATATACAACAGTGACATCGTTAAGTTTGCAACCCTATAAAAGTACAAGTTAAAAAATTGTTATATAGGCAGAAAATAGTCAACAGAAAGAACAGCTACGCTTCTAATACTTTTAAATGACGATATATCCGTCTTAATGAAAAATTAATACTCAGGACATTTCTTGACAGTATACACACTAAGCCTAGGAGAAATAAACAGTTGAGTCAGTATCACATTTAAGTTGAGTATTTAAAATGGTTTATCTTTAATATGGTAGAACTACATTTTTTCAAACCATGCTCATCCACTTTGTAGAATCGCATTGTAACAGTAAATGATCTGAGGAAGGATAGTTCGAAGAGAACCACAGAAAAAAATCATTCCTAGCCTTCTTCTAGGAAGTTAAATAAACCTAGTAAGCCGTAGATGACTTTCTGAAATAATTCGTTTGCAACTGATCTAAACTTATTGCAAATACAAGAGCGTCCGTTTATTTATTTAAACACATATATATTGGTACAAAACGGCACCAGATACATATGCGCCACACAAAATAATGAAAGTAGGAAGAGAAGGGATGAAAAGATAAGGCGGACTGAAATGTACAACCAGAAGACTCTTTCAGTTAAGAAAGTTAGAACCATTCTTTATGTAGAAAGTAAAAGAAGGTTGCAGCAGGATCGCCACTGGCTTCTATTCTGAGCCATATCCGATAACGTCTCTAGCCACTGTGTTGCACCATCTCTCGGACCCCAGCCAGGGAGTCGTGAAGGACTAACAGAAGCTAGCCCTTTGCAGCTTTCTTTCATGCCACGACACCATGTCATACACTGACCTCCCCTCCGCTTTTTCCAACCAGTCCCAGGGTCGGCAAATAATGCACGACGTGGAAGTCTCTGGGACGACATTCGTAAAACATGTCCAAGCCACCGAAGTCGGTGATTCAAGATGGTGACACCAATTGAATTATCGTCTCTGCACCCGAACACACGATGCCGAACCACTGCATTACTAACATGGTGTTGCCACTGGATGTCAGCAATCCTTCCCAGACAACGATGATCGAACACAGAGAGTCGTCTAACATCCTCAACTCGAAGAGACCAGGTTTCACAAGCATATAGCAAAACTGCTCTCACCGACACGTTGTAGATCCGACCTTTTACAGCCAGACTAACATTACGAAGGCGCCAAAGATGGCCCAGATTGGCAAAGAGCGTCCGTAATGTACACTGATATATTATGATTTAATCTTCAAATATGGGTTGTAATAAATTGGAAAATTAAAGATCGGCAGAATAAGGCATGGAGTTAATTCAGTAATCCACCATCTGTCTAAGCCATATAAGACAGTTTCCTGGGTAAAATGGCGAAGTAACAACAACAACTGGTCATAGATTTTAAACGATACTTTTTAAAATCAGTCGTGCATCCTTTACTTCTTTCTGAAGGTTTAATATAGTATACTTTTGTTCTGCAGTCTCACTAGACTCTTAGTTTTTCAATTTTTCCATGTCGTCTGCATTATTTTTCTTTATTTTCGGTTGTTCACTTACTGTCCTGATATTGAACGTAGCAACTTCTGATTAATACATTAGATTTAGGTCGTAAACTGTTTCTTGGAGACAAGGTAGTCATAAAATTAAGGACGATATATAGCATACACTCAATATATTTTAACAAACTACAACCTTACAATTTACAGCTTCAGTTGGTGTCTTCCATTGTCCAAAACCCAACGTCCAAAGTAAACGTTTATTGCGTAGTCGCATCAGGTGTACATAAAACCTTGGAAGCATGTGATGAAATATATATGAACGTTTGTTGTCCTTTATCGTCAATCTTATCTCAGACACACTAGTACAATCATAATTTTGATGATATTCTTAATCTTCAACGATAGGCGTACTGACACCACTGTTATAGGCCTAAGTATAGACATCTTATTTCATCTCTTAATGTATAATGTGAGACTTAGTAACAAGAATAGACTATGCTAAGTTGTATTTCTTAATGAAATGACTAAATTAAGAATTTTCGAAATTAAAACTTGAGTGGGAGAGCGCCAAACAAGCGCAGCAATAAGCTAATAACGGTTAACAACAGCTGTCTTGCTTTAATGGTCCGCATATTTTTGATTAGACGGCTGTCATTGCCTTACTTTTTTACGTAAGGGCTCATCTTTAGCGGGATATTTGTGCTACATCTTGACTACCACTATAAGCAAAAGGGGGTACGCAATAATCGGACATGCCAGGTCATAGAAATAAATACCATACACTTGGTGGTGGACAAAAGTATGAGCAGTGACAAACTATGCGTTTGTTATTCTTTTAGTATTACGAAAAAGAGAATTCAGCGAAGAAAATTTTCTTTTCGACGAAATCATTTAATTAAGCTGTACATTCGTATATATTTAGTTATATGGAAAACATATGTCTACAGGAGGCTAGGAAAGATTGCATTATAAATTGATTCGACAATAAATAACAAATGAGATTACGTACTAATCAAGGGGTAAGGAAGAAATTAATTTGTGGGTCAGATAGTCCAATTGACAGATATGAAAAAAAGCGACAAACACAAAGGTCATAATAAAAGATTGAATAATAGTCAAGAAAACTTGTATAAGGTAATAATAATAACTGATTAGAGTTTGAAATCGATAACAGTAATTTAAAAAACAAATCGATAATAATCAAATAAAAGTGCAGAAAAAAAAACGACAACCAGAAACATACCCATCAAGGGAATTAGGGCCATATAACTATATATACGAATGTACAGCTTGAGTAAATGATTTCGTCGAAAAATTTTCTTCGCTGAATTCTCTTCTTCTTATTCAATGACACTGAGTTATTTTAATTATCTTTCAGTATTTGAAAATAAGAACAGAGTCTTTGCTCTGAAATCTGAGGAGCATTAGGACTGACTAGACGAAGATGCTTTAAATATTTGACATAATTCGATATACCTGTTTATAATACACGACCTCACGAAGATATACTTGTTACGTAAAACATCAGATTATCGTCATAAAAGGTAACTAGGCCAGAAACCTGAGTAAAAAATGAGCAAAAACCGAAATCCGCAATGATTTCACTTCACTAGGCTGAACTATGGAAATGAAGTAAGGACTAAGGAAGGGTATTGGAATGAAATCTAGTAGTCCGATCAAATGAGGTATTAAAGAATTAGTACACAGTGCCGAATTTTTTGAGGTGAGATATGAAACAACCTTGTTTTTGAAGGCAAATCAGTTCCAGAAACGATTTGAAAACTATGATGACCGTTAAAAAATTTCATGTTTCACGATATAAAATGCGAAATCATCCTCTGTGCACCGAGAAGAAATCTGAACTAACTTGGATGCTGTTTTCCTTGACTAATTGTGCACAGTCCTGTATAACGGCAGCAGGGACATCATCTAAAGTTTCCCCTTCCTTCAGTCGTAGGTAAACATGAGCAGATGATAGAGCATCTACATGAAACCAAACGTCTTCTGGCCATCCCCAACGAATAAGTTCATCATTTTCATGTTTATCTTCTCCCATGTAAATAAAATAAGGAGGCTGAACAAGTTCACACTTAAAGTGCAGGACCATAATTACTGGTTACCTAACCAGAATGTGTGAGGTGGACGAAATGGACTTCCAAACAGGACCGCGCTTCTGTCCAACGACCTTGAACGGCCTAAATGACAACAGGTATTCCATATTTTAAGTGCTTAAGTCTTCAGTCTTCAGTAATAAGGATAGAAGGTCTAGTGACCTATTTTAATCCTTGCAGTTTGTTACACTGTGGAGGTCCAATATCGTCTTGAATATATCAACAGAAGGTGCTGATATTACGTGTTCTGGTAGAGAATTCCAGTAATTCACTACTCCGTGCGAGAAACGAAACTCCAGACGTAGACGATTTGATCTCGGTTTTTGGACTTTCTTTGAATGTCCTCTCAAATGCTCAGCCCTAGACGGGAGGAAAAGATAGGACATGTTAGTACCAAGGTCATCGTTCAGGATACGATATGCCAATATTAGATCATCCCGTATTCGCCGGTAAGATAACGGAAATAAGTTGAGGTGTCTCAGTCTGTCTTCATAAGATAGGCTAGATAAGCCTTTTACCATTTTTGTCCCGCGGCGTTGGACTCGTTCCAACATATCCGCCTCATATTTGAAACAAGGACTCGCTGCTTGAATCCCATATTCCAAATGTGGCCGTACGAAAGTTGGGTATAATAATCTAAACATTTCCCCATCCAGATACCGGAAAGATCTACGAATAGACCATAATGCCCTATAGCCTTTTGCAGCAGCAGCCTTACAGTGACTGGTTGCTTTGAGATCATTACTTAGTATGACTCCTAAATCTTTATAGTTTCTTACTTTGGGCAACACTAGTCCACATAATGTGTAGTGATACGAATCATCGTAGTTATTTAATTGCATCACAACACTTTTATTAGGGTTTACTTCTAGTGACCACCCATTCATCCACGCAACTAGTGAGTTAAGATCTTCCTGTAAAACTATTCTGTCTGACATACTATATATGGGTCTGCAAATCTTAATGTCATCGGCGAATAGTAGGACGGATGACTTAGCTATAGCTGGTAATTCATTTCTATAAAGTAAAAAGAGAAGAGGACCTAAAATCGTGCCTTGGGGGACGCCACTTTTTACTGGTTCCCACGATGAGAGAGCCCCATTTACTCTTACCCGTTGTCTCCTTTCATGAAGAAAGTCACTTAGCCAGTCTATGACTGAATAATGAATTCCAAAACTTTCTAGTTTCAATTTAAGACCAGAATGGGAAACCTTATCAAAGGCTTTACTTAGATCTATGAAAATGACATCTACAGGAATATTGCGATCTTTTGCCTCAGCCCAATCTTCTCTTGCAATGAGAAGATTTGTCAAACATGATAGACCTTTTCGAAAACCATGTTGTTCCCTTGACAAAAGATCATGTCTTTCCACGTAGTTTATAACAGCCATCCTAATAATTTTTTCCATTAGTTTTACAACTGCACCAGTTAAGCTGACGGGTCGATAGTTACTAACTAAATCCCTACCCCCAGTCTTATACACCGGACTGATTATTGCGTCCTTCCAGTCTCTGGGCAATCTGGACTGCCGTAGGGACATATCGAACAGCATCGCTAAGGGTTCAGCAATAACATCTGAGAGGGCTTTCATAATCCGAGGATGAATATCATCAGGACCACTAGACTTATCAGGTTTAAGATACTGGAGTAGGCTTAAAACAGTTTCTTTCTTAATAACTACAGGGTCCATCAACAGGTCGCCACAATCACAATGAATAGGTGATCGTTCCTCATTATTGGTAGAAAAAACTTTACTGAAATATTCCGAAAAATCTTCCGCTTTTTCGGTATCATTTCTTGCCAAACTTAACGGATTTTCTTGTATCAAAAGTGATGGTATTCAATCACTTCTCTGAGTTCGCCTCTTTATATACGAGAATAACCGTTTTGGACTATGTTTGCAATCCCTAACCAATTGTTTTTCGTATGACCGTCTAGTTCTACTAATTAACGCTTTACAATTATTTCTAATCTTACGATAACTAGATCTGTACTGTTCTAAGCCAGTAGAGATGAACATGTTCCAGTGTTTTTTTCTACGCCTAAGGAGTTTCTTAACTTCTTTATTTATCCACGGTGGACTATTGTTCGGTCTACGTGGCACCAAGTATGGTATAAACGGGGACGTGACTGCACTAAACTTGCCTTTAAATACAGACCACGCCTCATCAACTGATGAGCTAGTATCTACTGACCAATCTATCTTAGTAGCACAATCCTGAATTTCTGGTATGTTAGCTCTCCATATGTTTGGGCGAGGCTTAATCTGATCGTATATCATATCGCTAGCTCTAAACGTGAATGATAAAACAACGTGATCGCTATTTACTAAAGGGGGAAGAATATTTAGGTTGGCAATATCCTCAGTCTCATGGGTAATTACCAAGTCCAACAGAGAAGAACCTTGGTTTACACCGAAACGTGTAGGTTTGGGTACATGTTGTACTAATGCATGTTCCATTACTGTTTCCAAGAGCCTGCTATCAAATGAGTTTATAGAGCATTTCGTGGTCATCTCAGTCCAACTAATGTCAGGTGCATTAAAGTCTCCTAATATCAAGCATCTGTTATTTGCACTCCATAGCCGAATGTGCTCTAAAATAAAGTCATCAGCTAAGCAGATTGGGCTGCGATAGATGACACCGAGTGCAAATGTACAACATCCGACAGTGAGTTCACAGCTAATGGCTTCACTAGTTCCACTATCATGGGATTCGCAAACGGAGGAGCGGATATTTATACTATTGGCTATGTATAGAAGGACGCCACCTTTCCTGCATCTATGTCTATCACTTCTTAAACAATGATATCCGGATAATTCTGGGATGATGTCGAAGTCATGGACTAACCAAGTTTCCGTCACAGCTACAATGAGTGGCCTTAATTTGTCCACTAATGTTCCTAGCTCGTAGAATTTATGTTTTAGACTACGGTCGTTGGCATATAAAACTCCTAGGGGGAACGACCTATCCACACAGGCCTTGGTAGTATTCGCTTCCAAGACCTGACTATTCGAAAACCCACCAATCGGAGATTTTCTTCACCGTTTTGTCGACGGGTTTCTAGTTCAGCTAGTGCCGTCTTCCTTTTTATTCTATCTTCAAGAGACACATCCGGTCGCATCCAAAATTCAGAGTTGTCGTGACTCCGAGCGTTACTTAACAGAAGATTACGTTGTTTCTCCGACCCTAAGATTACCTTAAGGAGTCTACACGGTCGGGGTAGAACACTGTTATCGGCTCTTTTACCTATTCTAACTAATTTTTTGACCTGAACACCTTTAGTGTTATCTGGTAATATGCTACGGATATATTCTCCGAGCCTCTCTAAGTCATGGGTGTGTCTAACCTTAGGATCTGGATCGTTAGACTCTGGCAATTTACTCACAATAATATTCGATGATATTAACTTCCTCTCAGTCGCACTAGGATGATGATCTGCCGTTCTATCAGAGTGCGATAATGCATTGAGTGACTCAGACTGTGAGTTCCTCAATGGCTTGTCATTCAAGTGTGCTTTATCATTAGCTTTTTTCCTTTTCTTTTCCTCTTTACTGCGGTCCATTTTTGGTCATTCAGGACAGCTGCATTGGGACTATTGGGGACGATGACGGTTTTATCCGGGTCCTCAATTTCTACTAAAGATACATGATTACTCATGTCAATACCATGTGGTGATTTACTCCTCGTTTGTTGTAACGGAAGTTTCACTTTGTCATTAATTAGAGTAGGTTGTTCAGCGCGTTTTGTAACAGCACTTACAACACTGACACAGTTGCATGTGCGTCGGCTAGAATGGTTCTCATGTGTTGGCATATTTCCATGAACTGTTTAGCTCTGAAAGTTTGCGAGTTCGTTGCTAACAACGTGGACTGTGTTCTTCAGCTTTGTTAGCGTAAACCTCAGATTTGTTGTTGTTGTTGTTATATTTTTCCTGAAAAACATTCCAATCTCCCGATTTTCGGGGGAAACCCGGAGTATATCGGTGATTTCCCTAGTCAGTGGAAATTCTGAGGAAAACCTCGATATAAGTGTTGCACATTCGTGTGAACAATAATTTATTATTAACGGTAATTTTTAAGTCCTTCAAGGAATAATTACAGCAAATGATTTTTCATAATATGATAATAAAGCTTACTACTCATTCCAGTGTAAATTTTTTGGCCTTGTTTTAGTAAGCCATAAATGTAAGAAACAAACAAGCTTTTGTTTCACGTCACATTCTTGAAAACTTTACCCATATATGTGAACTGTTATTGTCATAAACTTCGATTGCTGTATTGGTCCAGCCTACTATAGCTAACTGTTTCTTTTAGACTAATAATGTTGGAGATAATAGAAACTAACAGAGTGCCAAACTTAATGGGCTGCCACCGGTCGACATTTCGCAGAAGGTTGAAGAAGTTGATAAGTTTGTGAATAACTACGACGTGACAGTTGCCAAAGTACAAACCTGCAGTACTATACATCCAAATGATTTAGGCGACGCTATAGCTATGTAAATGCACACTGATTCCCGCCCTTCCCTCGTGTAGTTACAGTCACCGTGCACTTACAGCAGTCATCAGTACTGTTTCGTTTTTTAATAAACCACATTGAGTTTAGAGATTTTGCCACCTATGCATCCGCTAATGAAAGAAAAACTTGATAGAATTGTTGTTGGTATGATGGAGGTGTAGTAATTGTTCGGAAGACAAATGAAATTCTTGGCCCTTATGGGATGGTTATTTCCAAACTCTCTACGTCCATCAGAAGTGCTCTGTGTAGTCGCCACAATAAACAACCTACAGTTCTGGACGCAGGAGTATTCTACCACATTGGAGTGAAATAGGATTCTCCGAGAATTTCAGATATTTGACTCCTCAAGATCAATTTTGGCGAACTCAAATAACAACTCAGCTATTATGATATGTCGGTTTCTAAAGGCTTGAAGCAACAGTTGTAGTCCATCCTGGGTCGTCTTGTAGCTCCGTATTCCAGTGGCGTTTTCTTGGTTGCTGTCTATGGTGGTGAGATAAAACCATCTGATTTCAGCGAGCTGAATACACAAAAGCAAACAGGCAAATGAAGAGGAGCATTAAAGTCGACAAGCAGAAATATGTAGAAAAGCTAGCCATGACAGCGAAGAAGCCTCAAGAGAAGGAAATATGAGACAGGTATATGGCACACCGAAGAAACTATCAGGGAAATATAATAAATCAGATAGACCGGTCAAGGAAAAAGAAGATAAGACCATCACCGTGATTCAAGAACAGAGGAACAGATGGGCAGAAAACTTTGAGCAACTGTTGAATCAGCTAGCTCTACTGAACCCACCTGACATCGAAGTAGCACCTACAGACATTCCTATAAATATCACTCCAACAACGATCGAAGAAATCAAGATGGCCATCAGACAAGTCAAGAGTGGGAAAGCAACAGGACTTGACAATATACCGGCTGAAACACTGAAGTCAGACTTTGAAGTAACTGCGAACATGCTCCATGTTCTATTCAGGAGGATTTGGGAGGGAGAACATGTGCCGCTGACAAACTGGAAAGAACACCTCATCAAGATACCAAAGAATAGAGATCTGAGCTAATGTGAGAACTACAGATGCATCGCACTACTGTCAGTACCGGGAAATGTATCCAATAGTGTGTTGCTGAATCAGATGAAAGATTCGGTAGAAACGCAACTTCGAGATCAAGAGGCCCGGTTCCATAAAGATCGGTCGTGCACAAACCAAGTGGGGAAGCTGTGGATCATTATTGGACAGTCGATCGAATGGAAGTCGTCACTATACAAAAATTTTACTGACTACGAGAAGACGTTTGACAGTGTGGATAGGAGAACATTATGGATACTTCTTCGACACTATGGTTTACCTGAGAAGATCGTGAACATCATACGGAATTTATGCAACGGACTGTAGTTCATAGTAGTATAGGGATGACAGCTGATAGATAATTTTCCCGTAAGGACCGAAGTCAGACAAGGCTGCTTACTCTCCTCCTTCCTCTTTCTTCTTGTGGTTGACTAGATTATGAAGACCTCGACATCTGAAGAGAGGCACGGAATACAATGGACAGCTTGGATGCAAATAGACCATTTGGAATTCACGAACAACCTGACCTTTCTAGTTCATACACACCAACAAATGCAGGCTAAGACAAAAATTGTGATTGAAATCGCTGCATCAGTAGACCTCAACATACACAAGGGAAAAAGAAAGATCCTCAAATACATTACAAGGAACACTAACCCAGTCACAAAGGACCTGACCATTCTGTGCCATACACACCAGTAAGTGCAGGTCAAGACAAACAGTGGAACAGCAGCTTCTGTTGCTGTAGGTCTCAAGTACAACACAGCGAATACCAACCCAATCACACTTGATGGAGAAACGCTGGAAGGTGTGGAATCATTCACGTACCTGGGAATCACCATCGATGAACAAGTGGAATTATATGTGGATGTAAGGGCGAGGGTTGGCAAGAAAACGCACTCATTCCAACGGTTGAAGACCGTATGGGAATCAAAACAACTGTTAACCAATATCAAAGTCAGAATCTTCATTACGAACGTCAAGAAAGTCCTACTGTAAGGAGATAAAACTTTGAAACTACTACAACCGTCATCAAAAATGCGTACGGGCATTTATAAACAGTTGTCTACACAGGATACTCAATATCTGTTGGACGGATACCATCAACAACAGCCTACTGTGGGAGAGAACAAACCAACTTCCAGCTGAGAAGGATTCCATTTCAGTAGATGCTGATTTATCTAATAATCCATTATTCTCTAATAAAACCCTTAATAAATGTGAAAATATTTCAGAAAAAGCAAATTCTGAAGTCATATCAAATGTTATTTGTTGTCACAATGTATTTATCTCTAGTGATATTCCTAATGAATGTGACAAATATGTTCCGAACGAGTTGGATTCTAGTCACATTTCTGATTTTATCGTTTCAGATGTTGGATATTCTCCAAACCAATGTGTGTTGAGTAAAATCTTAAGTCAGTGGTATGATGAATCAGAGGGAATAGCAAGTTTTTTCGATGCAATCAGAGAACCAGTTTGCCGAGATACGAAGTTTGCACAGGCAGAAAATCCAAATCAAGTCCAAGGTTATCCTAATGAGTATGAGGCAGATGCATGTTTCCCAATTGATTGTTTCGCAGGTGAATCAAGCCTAGATGAGTCACATGTGTTGATTACACATATCAATGCATATTTATCTGCGTATTGTAGTATGAGTAACAAAAAGAATATGCATCATAATTTTCATGCAAGTCAAAGTGACATGATGGAATGCCTCAAATCACGTGTCACGTATTCACGGAGGAATAGTTAAGGTATAACCATTTAGTCTATTTGTCTGTTACTGAAGTATTTATTAGGTAAGAACATACTAATGTGTTAAAGAAAAATAAGTGTGGGCAAGGTATGAGTGGATGAGGAACTGTATAAATGAAGGTAGTTTAGAAGGAAGTATAGAATTATGTAATTATAAAATAAAGTGCTGAAAACAGTATTCCGATACAAATGACTGTCTCTCTTTACTTTAGAAGCTGATTGAACTCTCTTTTTTTGTTTTCAGATTTTATAAGGTATAGAGTGGGCTTCGTTTTTAGCCAATTGTCTAGTTTGCTTGTATTAGGATTACTTGGTAGGAAGTGGAACCAATTCAGCTTTTTTTAACATGATTCAAAGTGGTATTTTGCATGAATAATTTCGCATCAATACCGTTGGTTCGTGACATCCCACCAGACATAAGGAGCCGTAATTAATATGTTCTGCCCCACAGACACGGGTGGATTGAAGTTATCTCCCCACCATCATGTTTGCTGGTCAGTAACGCCACCCTCCCTCCTTTTATGATGTTAGGCTCTCTTACGTTTGTGGTCGGTATGAATATTGCTTTTATCAAGGACCATATTTGGAATACACTGTCTCTACAAGTTCCATGTTACAAGCAAATCAGATGGTAATAGCATTTGTATTATGGGTTAGATATCCATTTAATATATCGTACTACTATGAAGATAACTAATGGTAAAGGTTAGAAGAGACAAGTCAGATTATATGTGGTTAAGAGATGGTAAGGGCTAATAGCAAACCAGAGGATATGATAGTAAATATTGTAAAATTTTCAGGGTAAGAAAAAATAAAGCATTGAACAACTCACAAGAATTTAGGACGTATGAGCTTCTTTTGATCGGCCTTAGTTGGTCAGCATCCATAAGATTAGTGAGTTATCTGTCTACTTGTAATAAGGAAAATAAAAGTACATGACACTTAGGAAGAATAATTTGGATCTATCCATTAGAGAGATTCGGAAACTGAGAATGAGGGTTAGGAGCGGAAGGCTAATAATCAATAATTAATGGGGAAGGATGAAGCATGTTTTCTTTAGTTTTGCTATATTCATACTAACGACAATGGAGTTCGTCATATTCTTGTTCCGTCTAGATATTGGGCGGTCCATAATAAAGTGCCTCATTGGTAGGCGGAAGTTCAGGGAATAGTTGGTGAAGTTCTTTAGAGTTTAGTAACTGGGTTATTAGCCTTTTAAATTTGGTAAAGGTGTCACAGTTACGGATAGGTATTGGCAACCTGTTCCACAATAAACTATACCGAACTGTAAAAAACCTACAACGCATTTGTTTTTGGTGTTTTTCGGTAAATAGTGTATATGCATTGTTTCTTAGTCTATAGGCTGGGTCATTGATCATAGTTGGACAGGAGGTTAGGAATGACAGTCCATTTATTGCTTTGTAGAGAAATATCAGATTGTTCCTTAACCTACGGTGCCATAAAGGTTCTAAATAGAGGTGCTTACATCTACTTGTGTAATCAAGACTGGTGTCACTTCCTAGCAGTTGGCGTGTAAAGCATCTTTGAACATCTACTCTTATTTTGTCAGTGGTATTCATATTAGAGAAGATAAAAGAGCAGTATTCTAAGGAAGGTCGTACACATATTTTGTAGAGAGTAAGCTTGGCATCTGTCGTGAAGAAATTTTTTTGTTATGAAGCCAATTAGACGTCTGGCTTTAGAAATAATAAAGGAGGCGTGTGCTTTAAAGTTTAAGCTTCCTGTGTAATTTATTCCTAGATCGTGTACTGAATTAATGTCTGGACTTTACTTTTATTTAAGTAAAGTTGGGGTTCATAGGGGTGCTTTCCAAAGTGCATGATCCTGCATTTGTGGAGGTTAAATGGTAATTGCCACTTTTCGCTCCCGATAGTTAGGTTATTGAGATCATCTTGGATCAGCGGTACACTTTCACTTAGAATCTCAGGCTTATAGCTGTATACTATTTTGAGATCATCAGCATATAAGTATGGTTTCCCAGATTTTATGATGTTACATATATTGTTTATATACATGAGAAACAAAAGTGGGCCTAATACACTTCCCTGGATGACGCCACTAATTATTGGTCTAGGTAATGAGAGACAGTCGTTGTGCTTTACCATTTGTTTACGTCCCTTTAAGAATGAAACAAACCATGAATAGAGTGGGTTGTTGATTCCGAAGGACCGTAGTTTGGCTAGTAGCCGTTTGTGTGGAACCTTATCAAAAGCTTTCCTGAAGTCTAAAAATATGACTGATACAAGGAGTCCATTGTCTGGTTTCAGAGTTATATCATTCATGTAGTCCACTAGGCATGTATCACATGATCTGGACCTAAGAAATCCATATTGGGAGACCGAGATGAGATTATTAGTAATTACATGTTGGACTAACGCCGCTTTAACTACTTTCTCCATCACTCTAGACACCACTGAAGTTATGTTTATGGGTCGGTAATTTTCAACATTTGCTTCAGTTCCTGTTTTAATTTTGGGAATGATGTGTGTAGTTTTCCAGGCAGTAGGGTAATGCGCTGTAGAGAGTGATATTGCAAATAGTTTGAGTAATAAAACACACATATCATCGCCTCCACGTTTTAGCATGCTAGCCGGAATACCATCTGGTCCATCAGTGTAGGAGTGTTTCAGTGTACTAATTGCCTTAGAGATATTCTGTACATTGAAGTCTACGTTAGTAATCTCACAGGCGGATACTGTGATAAGTTCTGAATCATTAAGTGGTTTTTCATCAGTTAATGAGGAACAAAAGTGTTCATTAAATAGTTCCGTAACAAGTTTAGGATCTTCGTATACTTGTTTGTCTTTAATAAATATGTTTCCTCTCGACTTAGAACGTTTAAGTTTATTTTGAAAGAGTGTGGTGAGTGCTGAGGAGTTATTACTAAGTTCGATAGCACGTTTTTCCTGTTTGATTGCTATTTGTGTACTTATTGTGTCTGTCTGGACAAGTATTTCTGTCATCGTTACTAAAGAGGAGAAGTCATTAGAGTTGTGGAAGCGAGTACAATGTCTCTGCAGACGTCTTCGTGTACCGACCGGTACAAACAGATCATTAGAAAACTTAGGTCTCCAGTACTCTAAAAGTGCGATTTTGTTCATGATACTTTCGATGTTGTGATAAAATATATTGGTTTTTGTGTCGGTATTGTTTGCAGTAAAGAATGTTCCCCAGTCAGTGCTTCTTAGGTAATTGTGAAAATTATTCCAATCTACCTTGCGATAGTTTCTACGAAGGGTTACATTTTTACGTCTACCGTTTGTGTTTTTTATATTAAGGCTACATACGACAGTGTTATGATCACTACCTGGAAACGTTTTTCCAATATACACAGTATTGGGGGTGATGCCACTGGTAAAGACTAAGTCCAAGATATTTTGATGTTTGGTAGGACTACTAATATATTGAGTCCACTGTCCTAGTTCTAGACATTCAATAAATGATTCATAACGTTTCGGAGCTTTGACTGGAAACCAAGAAATTTCAGGCATGTTGAAGTCACCACAAATGAGCTTGCCTGTGAATGGAAGGGATGATGCTAGTGTGAATACCTCTGATAATACTGCTATTTCACCTATTGCCAAGTTAGGTTGCTGGTAGATACAGCCGAACAGTAAGGTAACGGAATTTGATGGCTTTAAAACAATCCACACCGAGTCCTTCAGTTTGTTTAGTTCAGGTATATCGCATAGTAATGAGTTTAAGCTAGAGTGAGCATAAATAAGGCATCCTCCGCCTCGTCCTTTCAATCTATCGCTTCTATATAGGAGGTAGTTATCAAGAGATATACTTAGATCGGAAATATTACTGTTAGTCCATGCTTCAGATATCATTATAAGTGATGGTTGATATATGGAAGCAAACAGAGCTAAATCAGTCTTTTTATTGCAGATCGACCTAGCGTTGATAAGACACATATTAAACAAGTGGCCTACTAAGTTAAAGTGAGTGAGAGTATCTCGATTAAAGATGTCGTGACCCTCGCGTGAGTGATGTATGCTCGAAGTAATGGATTTAGTGTTTTTCAATAGCTCTGTATTTTGATAGCTAGAGTTACTGGGGCATGTATCAAATGAGCTAGTGAAGTTGCTTGGGGAGTTTATCCAGGAGGAAAGAGTGGGAGTACTTTCTGATGCGAACTGTACGAGGGAAGCGAGTTTATGTTCCGCACTTGGTTTGAAATGACTAGGGCTATATGCTTCAACAGGGGTGCAACTAGGGGCCTTATTCCAAAAAAATCTGGTACATGTTGACTGTAAAGTGTACTGTTATTTGCAAGACAGTTTTGATGGTTAAGCTCGTAGCCTCTGTTATAACTATTTGCGCTAGTGCGAGCATGAGGGGGGTCTGATGCTCGTAACTGGAAGTGGTTACGACTGTTGTTATATATGGAGGCCATCTTCATGTGGTGAGTTGATACTGGAAAGTTCTCATTCTGAGAGTAATTACAATTGCGATTCTGGGGAATGTACATAGGGTGTGGGGTGAGGAACCTGTAATTACCATGTTTATTAACGGTTTTAGGTTTAAGAAGGTGAGTGGAGTGATCAGTATTCTGATAGTTTTTGTGAGTGTGCGTGTAAAAAGGTTTGTTACGCTCAAGCGTACTACCCATTGTGCGAGGTGTTGATGGCAAGTTGCATGATATCAGCGGATAGAACCTATTCACTGTTGTTGAGATGCCCACAGAACAGTTGGCCTCAATCTTACGTGTCCCCCTATTTCGTATTTTGGATTTTATCTCCCCAGTCTTTTTAGTCAGAGATGAAGAGTTTCTTTGTCTCTGTGAGATGAACTTAGGTTCATTCGAATCCTCTTGTGGAGTATCTCTTGGGGAACCAATTTTTACATGAATATGTTTCGTTGGGTGTGTTTCGTTACACGGCCCACATTTTGGTATTATACTGAGCGAACACCCGGGATCAGAGATGCCGTCACGCCTTTTAGTGACCGATGGGGACCGTATCTTATTCAAAGATTTCAGATCTGCAGACTCATCTAGATCTACGGATGGACCAGTCGTTTGTGGTATAACATCATGCTTGTTATCCATGCGCTTTATATCAATCATTTTGCTGCATACTGTCTTTAGCTGGGTTTTTACTATCACTCTGTCATACGATTCTATTGCTTCACGTCTTCTTATACGACGTTGACACGGTGTTAGGTCAGGAGTGACTTTAATACTTTTGTATGGAACTAATGAGCTGATATTTTTGCTCAAATCAATAAACTGTTTAGCATCGTTACAACAGCCAAACTTAAATAGTAGAGGGCAAGTCAATCTATCCGACTTTTTTCTAAGGCGGATGACTTGGCAGTTGACCTTCAGCATGTCGCATGCTTTAAGGCAGATATCCCTCAATTTATTTGGGTGTATGCGATCAGGGAGATTGTAAACTACTGCATTGTGGGAAGACATCATTCTTTTCGTTACTTCTTCAGCCACAAAATCTAAAATACACTCAGCTTTAGTGAGTTGTTCGAGATTTTTATCGGTATTAATACCCAATATGTGTGTGAGGGGTGCTAGTTGGTTAAGTCTACTGTAAATTTCGGCTAGGGAGTTTTGTAACTGACGAATGTCAGTACTATATTGATCAGCATTCTCGTATACGTGAGATACACTGTTAGACTCTTTGGTTTTTGGTATATTGGACCTAGGCCTAAGCAAAGCATGCGGTCTGGTGGACTGTGTTGACTTTTTGATGCACGTGTGCATTTCGCTTTTTATGTCAACTAGTCTTACCGTTGGCATACTGCACGAAGAAATAGAGGGGTTGTTACTTGGAGAATCAGGTAGTGTTAGTGACACTTGTGGGTAGGTAGAATGGGGTTCAAAGGAAAAATGCTTATCATTTTCAGGTACTGAGTCATCAGTCTTAGGAGTTACGGACTTTGACCTTTTAGTAGGCTTGAAAGCTGGTGAAATCTCTCTTTTACCCAAATTACTTGACATATTTTGAAGCTGTATGAGTTAAAAACCTGTATAACAGATATGTATGAGAATATGATTAATTCTACGTATTAACCGGGTTAATACTAGGATTAGGGACTATTAGTATATAACGTATTACAGATAAAAAGTGTTCAGTTATAATATAGGGAAGTACTGATCAGTGAAATCCCTATTAACTGGGCAAGTGTCGGTTAAAATTTATGAACCTAGAGTAAAGTGTGAGCGATAAACGCGATAGGATGATAATCTAAGGACAATACAGCCTACAAAAGAACAAGTCTAAGAATTTGATGACCACGTGAAAAAATGTTACCAAGCTGCTGCAGCTGCTGCGAACTTAAAAAGCTGCATTACATAAATACTTAGCACTACCGAAACCCTATTACACTTTTTGTCAAGATTGGATCTGGTATATAACGTGGACGCTATGCCCCTTTGGAAACTGTTCTTATGAAAACACATTATATGTGGACGAATGAACTGCTATCAACTTTTATAGATTATAATTACTAAAGAAGCTTGCTTGGGATGCATACTATGAACCGGTATGTGTTGTAAATTGTAGATCATGCCTGTAAAAATGGCGTGTACCTGCTAATGCAAAAATATATTATTATTATTATAAGTGTTGTGAAGAAACCACTTTGGGTTTCTTCAGAAATGTAATAATGCATGTTTCAATAATGTTGACATAACGTCTACCACATTCGAATACAAAGAAAGAAAGGAAGGAGAAAAATAGTGATAACAGAATAATGTTAAATAAGGTTCTGTGTAGTTGTGAATAATATTGAGTTGATTTTTGAGAAGGAAAGGGGAAAAATAAAGGAATATAAGTTGAGGAAATGCAAATTACGCAAATAGTTTAATGAGCATGCTCGTGAACAAGAAAAAGGACTATGTATGTATGGCCAAATGAATAACAAAAAGAAAAGACAAAAAAGGATTATAAATAAATTAAAAGGAATACAACTCATTACTGCAGTAAGATACGATGGCAGAATAAGTGTTTACGCGGCAATGGTTTGGAGCAATGCTATGATAGTCTCAATTAGGTGCAGAGGATAATCATATATCAATACCTATGAATCAAATATACATAGTGGAGATAAAAAAAGTCTGAGATGTTAATTTGAGTGTAACATAAGATATTGTCCTAATTACAAACTTCGGATACTTAGGAATAGAAGGGATAAGAAGAGTGTCTAGTACGTTAAGGCATCAATCATTATAACAATTCTTATCATAAATATGAACACAAGCCATTTTCAGATATTAAGATGAATAGAAAGAGAATAAAGTAAATGAGAAAAGTTTCAAAGGCTCTGCTTTGTTTGTCAGTCAATTTGATAGATGATGAACCTTGTTTGTGTAAATAATTGTTAAACATTGATATTCAATAGGTGACACAGTCCACTTTCGGAAAGAAAATCATCAAGGAGACTTCTGAACCGGGTCGTAGTTTCATTGGAATGTAGGTTCTCTAGTGGTTATTATTATTATTATTCACAAACATCTTGTGGGTACATAAGAGCTGTGGGGAAACCATTTCCGATTTCTTCAAAAATGCAATAATACACAATTTTCAATAATGTAAGCACTACATTTGCTATGTTTGAGAAAGGAAGGAAAAGGAAAATAAAGTAATAATAATAGAATAGTAATAATGAATCAGGTTTTGCGTAATTGGCAAGAATTTTGAATTGATTTTGAAGGAGGAAAGGAAGAAACTAAGGAAATAGAAATTAAGGAGTCGCAAAATACGTAAATATCTTAACGCAGAACAAGAATAAACAACTATGTATGTATAGCAAAACGAGTGATAAAAATAAAATTAAACAGAACAAATTAATAAATAAATAACTTTTTATTGCGATAAGATATGACGTTAGAATAAGTGTTTGTGCGTGCAGTCATAGTTTTGGGTGATGCTATGAAAATCTCAATTAAGTGCAAAAGGTAAACAATATGTATGAGATGTATATACATAGTGAAGGTAAAACGAGTCTGATAAGTTGGATTCAGCGTAACACATGTTATTGTCTTAATCCAAAGCTTCGTAATCTTAAGAATAATATTTATTTGGAAGGAAGAGAGAGAAAAGAAATGAACACATAATGAAGGGGTCCAACCATGATCATAATAGTGTAATGGTTATAGACTTTTGAGATAAACGAATAATTTAAAATAATAATAATAGTAACAACAATAATAAACCTTTACTGCACTCGGATAAATACGTGTAGATTTATTTAACAATGTCTGTTCCACGTATTTGAGTAGCAAATAATGAAAAACCTCTGGCATAATTTTGTGTAGGTTCCCGGAATCGCTGGAATATTTTTCTTGTTGAGTAGATTGTGGGGTGATGTCATAGAATACGAATGGGTGGATGCCTAAGAGTAAGAAATACCGTGAGTGAGTCGGTGGATAAAAACAAGGTTTAATTTGATACGTCTGATCCAGAGTAGTTTTAATTTGAGTTGCTGATATTTTTGGTGACGATTCTTGTTGTCGGAATACCCCGAAACGGCTTTACTGAACCTTCTTCAAACACCTTCAATTTTGATCAGATCATTATGCCCTCAATTACTGTAAACTAAAATATCATATTCAAGAATGGGTAAGATACATTTTCCGTAGTATAATAGTAATCTCGATTCCATATTGTTGAAGTTTATCATTATGAATCTGAAGAGCTTTCTGACTTTGGATACTTGAGATGCAATTTTCCCGAAAAACTTCAGACTGTTGCTATATCTCCAACCGGAGTCCCTATTATTGTTTAAAAGTTTCAGTGTAAGTTTGCTTATAGCCAGATTTAATTCAAGGCAGCGGCCGATGAGAATAAATACACTTTTGTCAACATCAATTTGCACAGTCCACGAAACAGTCTATTCGTACAACTTGTTTATTTCTTCTTGGATTACCTGTGAAATATAGCTTTCTTTAATGAGAGGAGAGAGTGAATAAACCACATTTAAGTCATTGACAAAAAGGGAAGGTTTACTGCATTGAAAGAGAGAGCATACGTCATTGATGAAAAGGAGGGAGAGTAGTGGGCTAATCACACTACCTTGTGTAACACCACTAGTTACATTCACAGGCTTAGATTAGCAAGATGCAAAGCGGACAATTTGGCTACGTTCTGTTAAAAAAAGATTGGAGCCCAGTTAAGTGGGGACTCCGTATGCCAAATGAAGAGAGTTTCAGAGGAAGACGTTTGTGTGAGACACTGTCTAAGGCCTTACTTAAATCAAAGTAGTGAATTATCACCGACCCACTAACATCTCTTCTCTGGGTAATTTGATCAAAAAATTCCAGGCGTGATGAGAAGTATGAGCGTTTAGTCATAAACCCGTTTTGGAATAGGCTAATCAGGTCAGCTGAAATTAAAAATGATAATAGCTGTCTGTGGATGATTTTTTCCATGGTTGTTGATAGTACAGATGTCAAGTTAATGGGCCCTATAATTAGCAATATCACTATGTGATCCCGTTTTGGTTCTAAGGGTGATAAAAGATGTTTTCCAAACAGACAGATGGGTTCCATATTCCGTAGATAGGTTAAAAATTTTATGTAATGCTGAGCAGATCAAAATCACCCCCGATGACTTTAAACATATGCGGTTGGTGCAAAGCAATGGAAAATATGCTTGTTAGTAATTTATCAATGTTAGTATCCGCATGAGGTGGTTAGTGTATGTATCCTACTAGTAGATAATTTTGCAATCCTAAATTTACGGTAACCCAAAAGGAATCATCTATGGTATCAAGAGATGCATTCTCAAATATAGACGCTGAGATGTTCAAACAGACATAGATAACTGTATCATCTCATATTCCGTGACGTCTATCGGTTTGAAAGAAAATATAGTTATATACACGCAAGAAGTGATCAGACATGGATGATTTACATCACGTTTCCGTAATGAGTACAATAGTTGAATTTACAACAAATAAGAGGGTTTCAAGATGAGTAATTTTATTGAACAGAGAGCGGGCATTGAACGGATGAATAAGAAACTGACAGGCTAGAGTAAAGATGACAAGTGGTAGTTTCATTTATACTAGTGGGATTGGCCAAGGTGAGAACTGTGTTGCGATGATAAGCAGATTCAATAACTTTATCATCATTTGTAATATATTCACCATTGTCGACAGAAAAGCCGGCGGGGTTACAAAAACGTCTTTTCATTGCTATTGGATATAACATCTGTAAGATCCCAACCTAGTTCCAACTAGGTTGGGATTGCTGAATAACTGGAAAGTAAAAGTGAAGAAACTCGCAAACCCCAGTCGAAATCAGAGCAAGATGATTGGGGTAATAACGGTTCTAAAATTCATCATATATACAAACGTATAAACTTACCTAAACAAATATCACCACCTAGTTATTCAACGAACAATTGGTCCCAAAATAAACAGTGATCCAACTGCGAATGATTTGGCTAGGGTTCAGTGACATTTCACTGACCCTACATTCTTTTAGAATCGGACTTAATTTTATGACCATTAGGATTATGATGCGTTTGGGAATTTGACGCTGGTAATCTGTGACCAGATCCTCCTTGAAAATCTGTTTGTCTCATCGAATTGGAGGAAGTCGGAAACCCAGTGGCGTCTACAGATGAGTTGAATTTGAAGAGGATCGGTTGGTGCGTACCAGGGTGACTTTTTAATCTTATGTACACACATGGTATATGTGCCATATTGCTGGCTCTAAACAGATTAGACTTGATATATTTAAGGGCATATGTGTCCAGTATATTAAACACAATTGCATTGCTAGATCGTCTTATTCTTTCAAATACCTCCGAAGCAACACGATCTAGGAAATTATTCATGTCAGTCATCTGATCTGGAGTCTCTGAGAGGTTGGGGTAGACTAGATAGAAATAGAAACGGGTGAAAAAATCAAGACACAGGGCTTAAGATATTCTCGAAATCAAAATCTATGTTCGAAAAAAGAGTGAATATATCGTTAGGTTTGGTGAAGGTGTCAGAAACAAGAGAGGAGAATGGCAGGAATACCGTATTAGAGATGTGATATGCATGTCAGTATATGTGTGGACGCTAAATAGAACATAAAGGTATACATTGCGTAAATTTCGACATATATATAGCACGGGAAGATAGCCCTATATAGTAAAGTAATTGAAAACTGTCAATAAATAGTATCAAACAACCAAAGTGGGTACGGTATATGGTACATATATATAAACTGTAAGTTTGAATTAGCTAAAATTGGGTGGTGCAAAAATGAATTTGTAATCATGTGAATATGAATTATTATATCATATATACCATGAATATTTTGAACTGAGATCTTATCATAGAGTATAAAATTTGCAGTTTATATTTAAATAGTTCAGAATTAAGTTATCTACCATGATGATAGGAAAAAATAATCCATCCACCACTGTGAGAGTGCGAGAAAAAGAGGACTAAAGGCCATCATTTTCAAACAGATCACTGCAGTTTATGGGGAACTAACGACGTTCATGAAATTAAAAAGGATTCAGCATCGTCGTGGCTAAAAGCTCTGCAACGGATTGCGCTGTGTTAGTCACCGACTATGTATATGTAACTTGGTGACAGTTGTGAAACATTACCCATTTCGAATCATTTATCAGCTACTGAGACATTCTAAACCATTCACAAAATTTCCGCACATAATTTTGAAGTCCGTAAATGAAAGTTTTGCATATCTGCTTTTCAAATGTTTGTTCTGGCTTTAACTGACATATCGTTATTGACAACCATCTGGTAGGCCTGAACTATAACTGTATGGTCATTCTTATTTAGGTTACTTACTTACTTTCGCCTGTTACTCCCAATGGAGCATAGGCCGCCGACCAGCTTTCTCCAACCCATAGGGTCGCCATTTTAATCTCTGATCTGGAAAAACTGAGGAAGTTTTACAGTATATTTCACTAGAAGAAACATATTTCGAAATATATACCTCAGTTAACACAACTAATCCGATTTTCCTTGAAAAAATCCATATATGTGCAGAAATTTTCACTATAATTCTCAAAAACATTGACAAATAGTGTATCTGACCCACTGACCTTGCTTACATATGGCAAGTATGAACAGTCGTAACCGAAACCATAAATAATTCTTGATCTTTGTGGCGCTTAATAAACATTGATGTTTTTCACCACTTTCTGCTATTTTTAACCAGACAGTATTTCATATGAGCTTCTCAAACTACATCATTGTTGTATGAGTCAACCAGATTCAACCGAGTTTGTCAATGTATTCTGCAAAATACTTCATTTTAATATGAATAAAATTAAAGAAACTTGAGAGTAGTTATACACTGAAGTTATACTTTAGTGAGAAGTATATCATTTTATAAACGACTACAAGATATCGACATTAAGTCTCGCGACAAAGAATTTTTAATGCTTGGTATATGCCAAACAGCTATAATTCGACTGAAATTCTAAAAATACGTCGGCGTAAACCCCTTAATAATGAAATTATAGTTAACCCTTGTTTAGTTGGCTTGAAAGGCAAGACTAAAACTGATGTACCGATTTTACAAATGGAACATCAATTCCAAGATATACCACTATTATTGGCCATTAAGTCTGAGCTAAAACTGCTCAAAATACTTCACTAAATAGTAAACTTTCAGCATAAGGATGAGAGATCGATTTCGTGATGAACGCTATAACACGATATACGTGTATGGAGACGTCAGAACTTACTTTCGCACTGCGCCTTTCAAAGTGAGCATCCCGTATTTGAAGTGCATGGGTTCATAGTGTCAGGAGAACTAAGTGAGCTACGAATTTCTGAAAACCTGAAAAAATGTCGTTTTAGATCGTTTAAATTGTGCTATCTTTCTTAATGAGTGATAACATTGCACTTGCTTTTGAGTGATCATCAATTGGTAAGCTGTCGTTATACTTGCTTCTCTCAGGGTCGTATAAGATTTCGAGAATAACGTAGTATCAGCATGTGCGATGAAATGCAATACTACGGATTATTCGACTTAGGCAAGAATATGTTGAATGCTATCGATCAAGCTCCCAGTTCTTTAAATATTCCAGTTGATAAAAAACGGCCTAGACAGTTGGCGCTAAACAAACATTGTTTTGTTTTGAAATGATCTTCAGAAGGCCTTGATGAACTCCAACACGTAAAATTAGCCTGGCTTTATTGCTCGGTAGACTATGCACACTCATTACATGCAATTGGAAAGATTGCAAACTGTTACGAAGGGATTCTAAACAGTCAGGTAAGAGATTAGTTTCTCTAATGATGCGTAAGTCCAGGCTTCCACATGACATCTATCTGAATGACTAGTAAATTATTTGTGGTAACGTAAGTCCAATACGACCGAAAATATTCCAACCAAATGCTCTTCTGTCGTTGACAAACTGCGACCAATTAGTATCGTCACTCATACTTAGGCTTATGACATGATATAGGCCCAGCAAAAACTTAAGAAGGGCAAACATGGCAGCCACACGAGTGTTTGCTGCAGCAAGGGACTGTTTAATAAATCCTGCCTCATCAAGTGCAGAAGCATGGTTCAAATTTAAGGTACACTAAGCTTAATTAAGTCCCCTTTTATACCATGCTGTTATAATTGGGCGACACACCTAGAAGACATCTAACGGAGAGGAGCACATAATACGAAAATAATTTACTTCAAAGCTGCATCACTTTGTATTCAGTAACAAACTAGTAGGCACTAATATTTATTCTTAGAATAATAATATATTTCTACAAGGGCAGGTACACGTCATTTTTACAGGGTTGTTTAGTAAATATAATCTAAAAACGTTAATGGTGGTTCATTCGTTCAGATATACTGTGTTTTCCTCAAAATATTTTCCAAAGGGGAATCACGTCCACGTTACATACCAGATCCATCTCGATAAAAATTATATCATGATTCTGGTCATGCTTATGTAATGCAGCTTTTTAAATTTATAGTTGTTTTAAAGTATACTTGTGGAGCGCCTGGTGCGAACTATGACCTTGGGAAAAGCCCATACGTCGAGTTTGTTCTAGATGTCAGGAGTTCCTCAACTTTGCCCTCACAGCAAAATTCTGAAGAGAAAAAAAGAAACCGAGGAGCAGCAAGGCATTCGGATATGAACGATAAACAATGCTTAACATTGGGTAGTGGAACAAACAGAGGTACGATAAATTATTAGATTAAATTCATACCAGTTCTTGTTGCTAGAGTGAAACGTGATCAGGGGCTTCAGATGAGTGAATGCAGTAATAAAGAACAATGAGTAGTGACATTTATCAGGGTGGAGTAGGTTCGAATGAAGGAAGGGTAGTCAAGGCTGGGACGAGGAAGACTGTTTAGTAGAACAGAGACTGAATATAGAGAGTAGAACGTTAAGTAAAATAACAACCATGTCTTTTGTAGTCCTTTTTTCATCATCCGATGACTGCCACACAGTTTCCACGTAAAAATCCGAGTTAGTATGTGGATTGAAGTAATCGCCCTCGCCATCAATGCTTGTCAGTAACTCCACCCTCCCTCCTTTTGTGATGTTAGGCTCATTTAAGCTTTTTTATATATATATTACCTCACACAATTCTCTGTGTTTCACATCCTGTTGGAAAACACTATTTCTATAAGTACCATTTTACAAGCTTACCAGACAGTTACAAATTATGGACTGTGTGTAATGCTTCGATGTAATGCTTTAATTAACTATAGTGTGAATAATAGTTTGCCAATCAAAGTAAGCGGAAAAGTGTAGATATGCATTATTCACAGATAAGGTAAGGTAACGAGTGGTGAAATAATATTGATGGCAAGGCGATATAGTGTACAAAGGAGTAAAAGTTTGATAAAGAATAGACAAGAAGGAACTCACACTAAATTCGTACTGAGGTTATTTTGATATATCCTAACCGGTTGATGAGTAACAGGTTCTATAGATGTACGACCACTGGTGATAGGCAGTCGTTTGTGCGTTTCTTTTGACTTTTTAGGGCAATTAAAAAGAAACTAGGGATGGGAAAGTAACTAATACAACTACAAATTAGGGAAATAAGGCAATTTAGTATATATATGTAGAGAGCCTATGATGTTTGTATGGGACACGGATGTGTTCCTTTGTACTAGATCTGTACAGGTGAGGGCTTGACCGATAAGTCTTACAAACGTACGCAGAAGGAAGACTGTTTCATATAAATGCATACTTGATGAGGAAGTAGTTTTCCAGATTATTTCTCAACTTTGACTGTGGATACTTTGTCTCGAAGGTTGATATGATAAATCGTATGTAGTTGTTTTGTTCTAGGACATAATAACATAGTTAAAATTTTAACATTGCTTACGGGCAAGTTTGACTAAAAGATTCTTAATTGCCTTAATGTTTGGCTAACATAATAGGTTGCCTGTTCGTTCGTTCAAATAGGCAGAACGTGAACGATTATGCATTTCGAAGTGAAAGCATAAACTGTTTATATGCAGACGTTGTGAGCTCACCGAACGGAACGAATGAGTTGAATAAACTAAGTAACGTTTACTATGCTTATCTGATATGAATGCCTGAAATACGAGCATCTCAAATCATGAATCAGGAGTTTACAGTATTCGGTATATCTTTGTTTCACAACGGTAGGAGAACTGGAATTGGAGGTGGAGTAACGATGCACCTACAATCCTTTTAAGTAGAACATCTTGATGAATCTAAGTAGCGCTCAATAAGATTGTTCAATACTTCAGGATGTCTAGTTGGAGTCATCTACAGAAAGCCTACTGCTTACACTGAGTACGATAATTGTTTGACGGAGGAAATATCTCTCTTTATCAGTTCGTGAGATACTCATACCCTAATATTGAGAGACTAGTGGCATTGGCTCTCAATCATATAACACTTGAAGTCAAATGTTTGGTAAGTGAGAAGACTCACATTAAATATAGAAGATAAGAAGGTCAAATGTGGTGACGCGAGAGGACAGAACCAGAGCGGTATGGCTTGGCCATGAAGATTTTGTCAATTTATATGGACTCATATTGTATTATGTGAAATGTTTCTTAATCCTCATCCCATGTGTGTTCTTTGGGATTACTTAGAAGCAACCGCCGACTCTCACGACGGGATGAGACAATCCCTCAGTTCAGGGAGAAAGTGATCACTCTGTCATAGCTTTCAATTTCATGAGTGAAACTGAGCCAACACACTCTACTAATAACGGGCGCTAGAATTTAAAATGTTTAGATCTATCAGCTTAACTGGATTATACCCAGCAGATAGACTGCGAAGTCTACCCATAAATTTATGTGGACGCTCACTAGAGTTTCGTGCTGCACATTATCTCATGTTCCATTTAACAGTTTGTTGTGAAAACGATCCTTGAAAGTTAGAAGCGATTTGCAATCACAAAATTTTCAACCCACCAGCACTAGAACAGTGCTACTGAGAGGAATACGGATGAGCAAGCTACAACAGCACATACAGGCAGCTCAAAGACGCGAAAACGAATTACATAGAAGTGATAACAGAAGATAGTCTTCAGTACCAGATCGAGCTAATCGATAAATTCGCTGCAATCCGCTAACCTTGTCCCTTCATGCCGCCTTCCTTTGACAGGCCAAACACGGAGTTCCATATCTGCTAGGTTCTAATGAACTGACCAAGAATGGCGGCGATGTTAAAGAGTTTCTGGTAGAACGTTATTTTCAAGTGTCTCCAAAAGACTACGTCAATAATAGCTTCACTGGCAACTTAGGAGGAGTGAACCTTAATGTAGAATTGGTATATCAGAAACTGCAGCATCTAAACAGTGTCACTTCTTCCAGTCCAGGCATGATTCTCTTCACTATACTGAGACAACCAGCTTTGATACTGGCAACGCCACCTAGTGGGATGTTTTTACATTTACTAAGTCAAGGCACGGTTCCAGATAATAGAGCACTAATGCATATTACACCAATTTTCAAATAAGGCTAACACAACTAAACTTCAAGCTACCACCTGGTAGTACTTTTGTCAGTACCCTAAAACGTTATACAGTCCTTGATATACACCTGTCTATCATCAAACTCCTTTTAACCCCCAACAAAGTTTCAGAAAAGACCACTCCTGAATAGTAGAAAAACGGACTGAAATGGACAGATGGACAACCATCTATGATGGCGAAGGGAAGGTTGATATTAGATAACCTAACTTGTCTAAAGCTTTTGGTCGGAGTGCAGACCCTGATCGGAGTCCGATTTAATTGTACGAAGATACTGTGAACATAAACCTTCCATTTAACCCGGTGTATTACATGGGCTAACCTTGATTGTGTCATGGTGGTAATGAGAAACTGAATAGGGGTTGCGTTGGAAGAATTTATTTCAAGCACTCCTTTATCAAGGAATAGGAAGAGGGGAAGCGAAGAAAGAGCAAAGCAGAGAAGGCAAGTGTGAGCCGACTCGATTGAATCGAGTGTGGCTTGATATTTATAGCCAGACAAAAATAAGTCACAGACATTTGATGAGTAGGATGAGCAGTGCACACACATACTGGTCGACAGGATTAGACTAATAGGTAAAAATTCATCAGTAGTAAACTGGTTTGTTTCACATCTAAATACTCGGCTTTTTTGTGGTAAGGGTATGTCTCTCTTTTTATCAGGTTACGGAACGTCCCAGTGGTTACCCCAGTGCTTAGCACTAGGACCTCTTCTCTATCGCGTTTTCATAAATGTACTTTCTAGACATGTATTATCTGAGTTATTACTTTTAGCTGAAGATTTTAAACTTTGAGGGAAGTATATATCCGGGATTATGAGCTCCCACTTCAGGAGGATTTGACGAGACGGATAACAACTGACTTACTTCCATTATCAGGATGTAAGGTGGCTCGTCTGAGCCATCGTGCAAGCTCTCTGGAGGTATCCCAAGTTGCAAAAGACAAATTAGTTTCGGTATCGTATAATCTAAAGTATTATGCTAGCTATGACAAAAATGCTTTTCGGCCAAACATTACACTGGTAACATTGAAGCTCACTTTTTGCTATTTCGACGGTAAAACATTCCAATTGATCTTTAAGCTTTTCACTAGGTCACATCTAAAATATGGAAACACAATGTTACCTCCAATAGTCCTAAAGGGTAAGAATACACCGGAACGTAACGAAATTTGAATAATGAAATCAGCTCGTAGACTCTTATTTAGACATTGTAGATCACCAACGTAGATGACCGCTGTCGAATGATTGGGGGCCGACTCGTTTTAGAAGGGAATGGTGTGACTAACCAGTCAACTTCGAAGTCACACCTCGCCGTCAGTATCTAACGTAGATTACCCCTTCAAAGTATTAAAATATTATGGCTGCTTTGAAGACCGTATAACACTAAGGATGTTATTGCGTAAATATATTAGTAAGAATGAGTACAGAGAAGTTAGTGAGACCGCCACCGCATGCGCCAGTCCATGGCATGCAATTAACTTAACTGCCGGAATTTTTGGTTAGGAATCAGTGGAATTTCACTGCCCCCATAACATCATGAAGAGCACTTCAGACTACCGGATCTTTACGAATTAAATTATAGGTGTCTCAGAAGAGACCTTCCATAGAATTATAGCATAATAAACATTTCTGGGCACCCACTTAAATGCCTACTTAAGCTCAATTCCAACACAACTGTTTGAGGCAACACCCAGAAATCAGAGACGCAACATGGCAAAATGGACTATATGCCCATTGTTTACGAGCAGTCAATCCCTGAAATATGACACAGGATGTGATTCATGTGACTCTCTAGATGAGTTTCAAAAGGAAATTTGATTTATCTTTAAGGACTCGGGACATTATTTCATCACATTTTCAGTTTCAGTTTCAGTTTGGAAAGGACAGGAGACTTGATGGCCTGTGTTAGTCCTGGCAATGATGGTCTCTCAGCTGACCCAACTTTCTTTTGAAGGAGTCGACGGATGGAGCCCCAACCACGTGCTGAGGTAATGAATTCCACTCGTTGATTATTCGATGGGAAAGTCGGTGGGGAGTTTCTCGGTCTCTTAGGTGTAGTCCAAGGGATGTGAGGGGTGGTAACTTTTAAGTATAAATTCCGGAATACGTCCCAAGCCGTTTCGATTGATGACTCTGGGTCTAATTTCCAATCTACTAATGATGCTGATTTCATGATGTTTGCTATGTTTGCTTTCCAGACGTTAGGTCTGGATTGAGCTGAAGCGTACTCGTGATCGACAGTTATATGGAAGTCAAAGCTTAAAACTGCATGATCACTTTTGCCTAGGGGTGGCATGTAATCCAGGTTTGCAACATCATCCTCATAATGAGTCAATATAAGATCTAGTAAGGATGATGCAGAACCCGGGTCGTACCTAGTTCCTTCCTTCACGTGTTGCACTAGGGCACATGTGATTACCACATCAACTAGTTCCTGTTCGAAGGAGTTTGCTGACGATTCAGTCCGCAGATTTCCCCAGTCCACCATGGGTGCATTAAAGTCCCCTAGGATTAGACATCGATCACTTCGTGATAAAGTGTTGAGACTGCTTAGCAGGACCTCGTTTGCCTCACAGCTTGGACTGCGATAGATCAAACTAAGTAGCAACTCTTGTCCCCTGCATTTCAGGCGGCAGCAAATTAATTCATACGTCCCACTCTCATGGGATACACTGTCGATAATGGTGAATGGAATAGCATTCCTAATGAATAGAGCTACTCCCTCTCCTTTACGCGTTTGTATTCTATCGGCCCTTACTAATGTAAAACCCTCGAAATCAAGTTCCCTACTATCTATAGACGGCGTCAGCCATGTTTCTGTGACTGCGATTATGTCTGGCCTAGTTGAGTCAATCTGTACACCTAGTTCCGGTAGCTTATTTAGTAAGCTCCGGGCGTTGGTATAACAGATCGGAAGCCTATTTAGGTGGCCTCGTGCTTCACCCAGAGTGGCCTCGGCAGCATCCTCTGTCGAAGTCTCACAACCCGAAAATTTACAATTTTCAGGTCTTTTTCGCCCGCGTCTAATCTGAGCTGTAGTTCCTTTTCGGCTTCCCGTCTTTTAACACGGTCCGCCAACGGTAAGTCCTTACGGAGAAAAACTCCTGAACCCTTTAATTTGTGTCCATTTTCTAAGATTAAGTCGCGTTCGTTTGGGGATTTTAAGACGACTTTGAGTAGTCTAGACTGATTTGGTTTCAGATGCGCTAGATTTCCTAGTCTATACACCTTTAGCAAGGCGACTCCGGGGATGTTTTTGGGCATAACTTGGTTGAGTAGTTGTTTTATCAACACAATGTCATGCCCAAAACGAGCTTTCGGTTCTAAGTTGTCACTCTCCTTGACTCTATGGAGAATGACTGATCTGTCGCTGTGATCAGACCTCGGCTTGTCGACCCTTTTGGTGGGGGTATGATTTCCTTTTACGTCATTTTAGCGTTTTTTTCTTACGACCCGTACCCAATCGCCAACGTTCTTTGGAGTGGTAACCACAGTCGCGTCAGGCGTACTGTGGGATTCCGGAAGATTCAGGACGACTTGGGAGATTGGGTCATCTTTCGCGCTGGAAACCGATCGAGCCTTGCGGTTTCGGCTTCCGGAAGTTCCCTTCTGGGTACCATTTTTGATACGAGGGACAGAAGAGACTTTTGCGCGAGTTTCTGGTTGTAACAGTCCTCTTTGGAGGATGTTCTTCCTCCTTAGTAGAGTGTGGGTCGGCAGTTTTTAGACTCACTTGGGCCTGCCTTATGTCAATCTGCGTGTCGACAGATTGAGTTCTGACTGATGTATCCCGACAGCGCTTGCCGAGACACTTTTTTGCGGCATTTACTATTGAGATGGCCTCGGTTAACAGGCTATTTGCATCCAAACAGCACTGTTGAAATAGCCATACGCACCCATTTTTACTGAACCGCTTGAAAGCTGCAGGTGTTCGATTCGTGCAAACATCGTGGTACCAATCTTTGCACTCATCGCACTGCATGCCGCTATCAACAGGATATCGACATCCTGGGCGGTGGCAACTGCTTTTGTTGCATCTTCCAGTCATTTTAGGATGCGAAAGTGAGTGTTGACTACAAGTAGAAAAAAACTATAAACAGTTAGGACCAAAGTACTAACAGACACAATGGAAAAACAAAGGTACTTTGGAGTACGGACGATAAAACTATTTAGGATACCAAAGATGATATTCTAATAGAATACTTTAACTGAAAGAAATTCAATCAAAGTATAAAAACAGTAGTCTTGATACGTTAATAACGATCAAAACAATAGAATTTACTCAACGAGGAAAAATACCACTGTCCTTTTTAAATAGCGCGCGAAAGTGATCCTACACCTAGGACTTCTATTTCGCCACTTAAATATACCTAGGTTCCCAGCTGGAGCTATCGGTGATCTACTGCTACTAGATACAGAATCCCACTAAGCGGAGACTTCTTATATTCCATTCACAACGATTTGACATTTAGTAAGAATACTTGAAATTGTCTTTGTATACCGAGGTAATCTAATTTGTCGCGCTACCATCACAACACATTGCGTAACTGCGAGTGATAAATGCATGTGAACCACAAACATATAAATATTGTTAAGCTCAACGAATATTTCTAACATTTTGATGGTTTTGGAATAAATTTTAATCTCGTGTTGGAAAACGTAATCTCAGTCGAACGTATTGCTATAGCATTGTTATTACAATGCTTCCACCCCCTGTTACGGAAACGTTTTTGAGATTTTTCTGCAAGCATTCACTACTATATATTTGCAGCACCATGCTCCAGAATCACCGGTTGAGGCTGTATTATGACCTAAAGTTCTTGGGATTTACGTAAATAGGATTATGTTATTTCTTCAAACGAAGAGGTAATATGTAGAAACATGACAAATTCAGGGACTCACAAACTAGTAATGAACCTACTAAAAGCCAGTAAGACAAAGCATCTGAATTAATCTACATTTGTAGGGTAGAATATTTGATCTTTTTTGCAATGAGCATCTGGCACTTTTTTACCCAAGCAACCTGCTGTTAGTCCATTAATCACAGTATATGCAGAACTTTAAGTTAGCACTTTAAACTAAAGCCCAAGTTCAAGATGCTTCGTAATCTCTTCCTTCCCTCCTAGTCACTCAAAACAACTTTTATTAGGATAAAGTATGTAACTTTTACTAACGTGTAAGTAGTGTTTGGTTCGATAAAACCAAGTGTTCGCAGTGAAATATACTAGGTGCGTATATTTTATGTAGAAGTGTTTTGGCTTAACAGATGTATAAAGATTGTCATCTTGGCAATCTCCGCATCTCTTTTGTTTTGATCGAGTTAAAACAGTTTGCGTTATTAATCATGACTTCAAGATTCATAAATAAAAGTAATTTATACGAAAACAGTAAGAGAGATATCAGTCCAATTGTATTTTATATTAAAAACTGACGAACTTTAACATAATAGCCTAGATATACATTGACTACAATTGCAATAATAAAATGAATGAAAGTGAATTAACCAATTCACTAGATTTATGGTTATGAGTCACATTTTAGGAGTGAAAGCTAGTGATTTTGTTAGTTTCCCTAGACCAGTTATTTATTTTGTTTTATTTGAACACTGAGATATTGGTACCAATGAGCATCGGATACATATGCGCCACACAAGTCACTTAATCTGTGTGTGAGCTGTAATACTGCTTGGGTGCCCAAACTGAAGCAGGTGGTTTTCTTAGGAGGCCACACTCGGAGCCTCCGACCTTAAGGTCTAATCCACAAGGCAGTGGAGCAACGTCAGGAGGTGCAGTCCCATCGTATCCGTTGACCAACAATAGGTTCATACACCATTTGTTCCCTCATGATCCTGGAGCCCATGTGCACCATTGGTTTGGAATCAGGGTTTCCCAACTCCCCTAGGTGGACTCGCCTTGTCCACCAACCCGGTTAAAGCTCCAGATATTCGCTTTTCGTCCTCTCACTTTCGTAAACAACACCCTCGCCACGAGAAGGCAGTGAGTAGGACTTCCCTGGCAGAGGCTATCATTGTTTCTTTACTTATTCAGTGAAACGGGAACGAAATTGTATTTTGGTTCAAAGCACATCTCGGGGTGCGTGGTCTATCACTGCGTGCTTCGATATCTTGGTCATGTCAGATGAGTCGTGGTGCAAACTATGACGTATACTAAGTTTTATTGAGGTATTGGCTATACGAAGACTGAAAACCCTTTTGTAGATTATCAATGACAAAGTTGGATTTGACAGTTTAAAGTAAATTAAGCATTGGGTAGAAAGTTGATAACAGATATGTATTTTGTTACATATCAGTGAGTTGAAAATTGTATTTGTGACGTTTCGCGACCTAATATAAACCACTTCTTAAGCATAAATAAATAACCGGATTAGATTATTAGGTGTGCACCATTGGTTTGGAATCAGGGTTTCCCAACTCCTCTAGGTGGACTTTCCGTGTCCACCAACCCGATTAAAGCGCCGGACATTCGCTTTTCGTCCTCTCAATTTTGTAAACAACATGCCCGCTACGAGAAGGCAGTGAGTAGAACTTTCCCGACCATGTGAGAGCATTTCGAGAGGGAGAGTGGACTCTCCGCACTTTTGACAGTACCAGGACATTTGGAGGCTCCCTGGACCAGAGGACGTCTTGGACTGGAACCTAGAACCTTATGGTTGTAAATTGATCTTATTGACCATTAAACAACTGCTTAGAAGTCTGCGGCGATCATAGATATTTCAAGATTGTAATAGTCTATGATTTGACGGGGCTATCTGTTATTACTATTTGTCAACCGTAAATGTTTTTCAGATGTTTTTAGTGACCATATCACCTATTTCTGCCGGTCGTTGAACCAAGTTAATAGGTTAATTAAGTCACTGCTATTTAATTTAAGTTGCAAAACGTTTTCTTTAGATCACTATTTTTACCTGTGAGTTCCAGAGTATTGAGGAATTGCGTTATTTAAACTGCTGCAGCCTGTCAGCATAGCAGTATCCAGCAATATCTTTTATTATATAGAAGTCCGTCATTAATAATCAACGTAGAGCTCAACGCGAGTATGGGTTAGTTTATGTTGCCATGTTAAACCAGCACAAGATAAAATTAACCGGATAAATAGCAAAGGATTTAAAATAATAATATCAACAATGGCAAAAAATATTTGGCAATGAAAATTTCGTAGTAGTATGGTTTGTCGGATTTGTCAGATAGCAAGTTCACACTAGTCGTTAAGCCCTGACCGTTGCTGATACCTTGACGTGGTGGTCGGGCTTGCCTATCGTGATGACCCAATCGAGCTATACTGGCTGGAACAATCGTTCCTCAAGGTCCTACCATGGCAGACAGGTCGGTTGAAGAGCGGTAAGACTAAAAGCAGCAAACCCAAGGTCTGAGGGCGAAGTTGTACTGCTGACTTTACAGAGGTATGACGGCAGTAAGGTGTTTCCTCCAAACAGCCAGCACAAAAGTGATGTCGCCTTCCCACAAAGAGGGATGGGATTAGAAAAGGTCGACCTTAAAATGCACATCTCGCCTTATCCCACGGATTCCCGTCTCCGGCGATAAGGTCTCAACAAGTATGGAGATAACACGAAAACTGCTCACAAAAGGTTGTGTGTGACCGACCTCAAGCAGTTTTCCCTTTGGCACTTCAGTTGCGCTCTCAGATCACTAAGAATACCTTTAACACAATTTCCTTTTCAGGTACTTCTAGAAGAACCCTTCCATGGTGTGTAAATATACTTCTTGGCAATTATTTTCTTGTGACTTCGGTTCTTCCGCATGCTTTTTTCCTTTGCCGAACTAGTATGTTCTGAATTATGAAAATAAACTGCTTATAGCTGCCTTTATCGACTACGACTCTTAAGTTGCGTAGCTAGAGCTTGAGACGTTACTAGATATGACCCAAAATAGTAACCACTGCCAATTCTGATGTAATTTTCCTCTATATTCTCTATAAAAGTGATATGTAGCCGCATAACTGAAAAATATTATCTTGGTTGTATTTTTGACTGACATATATCTAATATATTATACTATTCTGATTCCTTTATTTTTATGTTTACTTTTTGTTCATTGTATTCCCTTCTCTCCTTTGTTTCGTCCCAGTCTTACTTCAATTGTGTGACGCATACTCATTATACTGCTCAGTTCTACCAGTATTTGTCTCGAATAGGTAAAGTAGGATCTGGGTCATGTATCTGGCTGTCACACGAGCACAATTCGAGATCTAATAAGATGAACATGTACTTCGTTATTAAGTCGTGTGATAAACTTATAGTATTTGCATATTCAGAGTAGTCATAAAATATAAAATAAGTTCTCTCACTTCGTGAGTTTCATATTTTTTTCATCAGAAACGATAAGGAAAAGTTTGCATTGATCTTGGAAATTCTGATTCTTTGTACATAATGTTTCGTCAACCAGCCAGTTACATGGAACTAATTTTCTAGAAAAATATTTGCGATATCTTTTTGCAGTTGTGTTGGTCGAAAATATCTAGTCATGAGTAATTCAGATTTTGGTATCATTGCTTTGGAGATCTATTTTCCAAAATTTTATGTCTCGCAACATGATCTTGAAATAGCAGACGAATGTGTTGGAAAGTATACTCAAGGATTAGGACAAAAATCTCTTGGATTTTGTTCAATACAGGAAGATATAAACTCAATATGTCTAACTGTTGTTAGCAACCTTATCAGGCGTATAAATCTTGACCTGAAAACAATTGGTTTCCTTGAGGTAAATAATTTGCTATTCTTTGAAATACCTAAATCGTATGTTGTGTGTATTAATGTTATTTTGCTAACATATGGAAAAATTTCGGTGAGGTTATCATTTATTTATTTATTTAGACACATAAATATTGGTACAAAGGGGCACCAGATACATATGCGCCACACAAATCTCATTTGATTTGTATGAGGGCTGTGATACTGCCCGGGTGCTCAAACCGAGTCAAGTGGTTTTCTTAGGGAGCCACACCCGGAGCCTTCGACCTAAAGATCTGATCCACAAGGCAGTAGAGCAACGTCAGGAGGTGCAATCCCATCGTATCCGTTGACCAACAGTAGGTTCATACACCATTTGTTCCCACATGATCCTGGAGCCCATGTGCACCATCGGTTTGGAATCAGGGTTTTGTAACTCCCCTAGGTGGACTTTCCGTGTCCACCAGCCCGGTTATTATACATATGCATCATACATATTTCTTATGAATACGTCTTAATTGTATCTATTCCTGCTGTTGTATTTATCGCATCATAATACTACCAAGTGCAGAAAAATATGGTTGTATGGACATACTACTTGTTTTAAGCAATCGATTCGTTGATTACTTTCTTAGACGTTATTATTTAAAATAATGTTTGCGTTTCCTTACATTTTTACCGATCCCGGTTTTAGTAAGATTAGTAACTAATCACAGTTGGATTATAACCATCAAATTACCTACAGACATGAGTACTTTTCTTATATCCGTATAACTTAGGGAAATAAAAGATTTTGTGTTTAATTTGTAGGTTGGGACAGAAACGATTATAGATAAATCAAAGTCTACAAAGACCGTACTAATGCAATTATTCGAAACTGCTGGTAATTTTGACGTCGAAGGAACGGATACAAAAAATGCATGTTTCGGTGGTACATCTGCTTTGTTCGGTGCGCTTAACTGGCTTGAATCTAGTTATTGCAATGGTAAGTTGAATAAATTTTATGCACTTTCATTATAGTCACTATCTTATTATAAAACCAAATTAATATCGTTTGCTTAAATGTTTCTACCATTTTAATTCCAGGTCCTACGTTTCGCTGTCTTTCTATATCTTTTATTTTTTTTAAAGGGTTACTCTTCTTTAGGTCTTACACGATAAGTAAGGCTCAAAATTTGATCCGTTAATCTGGATTCAGTCCTTAATTTGTGTTACTATTTAATTTAGTGTCGGCAAATCGATAATGTATATGTTGTACTTGATAATCCTAGTGATTTGCTAGTCATGTATTTTACAAAAGTGTGAAGGATTTAACTACTGTCTAAACATCGTTGTGAAATCCCAAATATATTAGGGTTTTAGAGTTGTTTACGGCAGAAAGTATTAAATTAAAACATCGTATCCAAAATCAGTCAGTTTGTTTTTAATTTTGCATTTTGTATCGTTCCAGTGTTAATGTGTTTCTGATCGTTTTGCATGTTTTTTTTCCATATGAAGGCCGTATGGCATTGGTTGTTGCAGCAGACATAGCAGTTTATGGGGATAAATCAGCTCGTCCTACCGGTGGTGCTGGGGCTGTAGCAATTTTACTCGGACCAAATGCTCCTTTGGTAATTGATTTCGGTAAGATCTTAAATTTTAAAGCTTTGTTGAATAAATACTATGCTGTTCTAGCTGTCTTATGAAGATTTATGTGCTCAGTTGTTTTTGTCGCATGTTAAGTGATATCATTAAAGATTTAGGGTTCCTGATTGTAAGCATCCAATAGTAAGATAGATGCTATAATCACATCTGAACTACATTCACGATTCTGGCTAAGAGTTTCCATCATTTCTAGGGAAAAGTTACATTTGTAACATTTTCTACCAAGCAAGGATATTAATAACAATAAAATAGCATTTCATCACGAACTTCAGGTTCCCAATGTTAACACATTTGTTACCTGTTAGTGGTATGTATCAATGTAATAAAAAAGCACTGGTTATCACTTATTATTGAGTGCATAATACTGTAATTGAAATTCCTCAACTATTATAGTGTTACAAATTTCACATGATGGATATATTTATCCCGTAACTTTTACAAGATAGCATTATATTATTTGTTCATCATTGTATGGTTTGTGTAAGCTTTTGGTTTGTAGATGTTATATCAATACCATTTTAAAAAGTTTTCTCTTTCACCATGTTGGCGTTTCTCGTATAATAATCTTTAGAGTTTAAATATTCGAAGTTAGTTTATTAAAATTATTCTCCGTTTTAGAATTCTACTCAAAATTTTACTTCTTATGTCGGTTCATTTCGTATATAACCAGAATTGGTTTTCTCCAAAAAGAAATATTATTATTGTATTTCTTATGACTTATTTTTTCCCGCAAAATCCCTGCAGCCAATTGTTAAGTCTTTTAGCCTGTTTATTATTACGTCATAAGATCGCCAATCAGAACATGACTCATACAATCTTCTCACTGTGCCAAACCAAATGACATGTTAACCGGTATGAGAAGCATGCAGTTCTTATTGGTCCTTCTCACCTGGCCCTGCCTGTTTAGTCCAAAACACAATCTCAGCCCCCACTGTATGATTAATACATTTCAGACATATATAGCAAACCAGACCGCATCACACCATAAATTAAAAAAGGGACATTTATATAAGATCAAGCCCAAAGTGATTGTGAGTTTGGGAGGCTGTAACTAATAGATTGGGGCAAATCGTATGACAGTAGTCAGTTGGTCAAATGGAAACTTATGATAAAAGGAATATGAATATACATATATAATCTAGTTACTTAAGTTATCCAACAGGAATATGTGAAATAATAGTTCATAAATAATTCCTAGCAGTTACCATCCATATATTCTTCGTTCGAATATAACAGAAATGGAATAGTTGCAATGATAAATTGAACGATTAAGCCTTTGAAATATGATTTGAAAAAACAGATTAGATAGGTATATATCATATGAAGGAATAGTGCAATTCAAGATCAAGAGAAAAATGAACAGTGGATGAAAATAGTCGATACATAGTTGAAATACTAGAAGTAATGTTATCATGTTTATGTTGGAGTTTGCTTTTAATTTGTTATCTGTATCAGTTGCGCTGATTTTGGTAGAATAGGTATATTGACTCACCAGTTTGTGTCAGTACGTTATCGAATTTGTTTTTTTTGATGAGGTGAGTACATAACAAACTGAATTATGCTCTCCTGT
Source organism: Schistosoma rodhaini (assembly GCA_944470415.2). Classification (NCBI taxonomy): domain Eukaryota; kingdom Metazoa; phylum Platyhelminthes; class Trematoda; order Strigeidida; family Schistosomatidae; genus Schistosoma; species Schistosoma rodhaini. The sequence continues at coordinate 14,496,383 of OX104044.1, forward strand.
TGTGATCATCAATTTATGTTGGGCATTTAGTTCTATTGTTTTACCGACTTCTATGATTTTTATGATGTAGCCGAGTGATAGCTGCTCATGAGGCCAAATTATTAACTGAAGTCACTGAATGACTTGAAAAACGACCAGATCACTAACCGGAAGAATAGGTTTCTTGTGTAGAAATAAATGACGTGGTCATTTATAAAGTAATAATACGAAGATTAACACAATAATATAACATTGGAGGAAATCAGTTTGCAGATCACTCATTCTCCAGTCAATTAAAGCCTGACTGTCCATCGTATTACAAATAAATGATAAATAAGTAAGTAAACGATAAAATTACCTCTGCATCATACTAAGGAGCATCATTTAACACTGGAATTATCTTTTCAAACCTTTAGTATTATTATCCTACATACGGAAAATTTCATGCTATCTTTGGCGAGAGCTGTCGGTCATTTGTCGGCAACATTTATTTTGTTAACAAATTAGAATGTGTTCATAGCCAGCCATTTATTCTTCAGTTATTCGTTTTTATTGTCACTGAATTTTATTATTATTATTATTATTATTATTATTATTATTATTATTATTATTATTGAAACTCTTTCCTGCTCATCTTTTGTGATTTACTACTGTTGTACACATGTATTATACACATCATATCGCACTATTTTTCCGCATTATTCTGAATTACTCATATTGATATTTTGTCTTCACTATTCTTATTTATTTAACATTTTTCTTTTTTTTCACGTAATGATGACATTTTCGTATCATACAAAATTTTGTGAACACACAATAGATAGTTGCTCATCAACTCACACCCATTCATATGTTAGCATATTTATCTCCGTGATATTACATGAATTATCACTTTCATGTTCATTTATTATCACCAAGTTATTGTCCTACCGCTTGTAAAATGACACATTTCTGTACGGGAGAGTTGATTGTATAAAAGCCCCTTGGTAAATTCATGACTTGTTTGAACAGATTTCAAAATCAAACAACTAACTTATGCTGATTTGATTATTTATTTTTGTACATATTCACATGTTCAGGTTTTAGCCTTCATTAATGTTCATTTTCCATATATCTAATCATCGGTATGTGTATGTCTATTCAGCACTGTAAACCCGTTTAACAAGTTGTACAATGATTTGAGTGAAAGGTCAAATCTATGCTCTATTCATTCATCCATTGTTGTGGTCTATCTGCTGATTAGTACGCATCAAGTATAATATTCTCAAAACACTTCGTATAGGATTGTAAATATCATTATCGAGGTTTTATTTGATAATTTCAAATAAATTGGGCATTACATAGATTGTTCAAAATAAAAATAATTTTTCTTTATAATATGATACTTTCTAATATCGCACTGTTGACTCCAAGCTAATCACTCAATAACAAATTTAATCTAAGTATCAAATATGAAATTAATATGGTCAATTATTTGTAATGACTTGAAACTAAATACTGGTACGCGTGTTTACTATGACTACGAAATAACTGTCCTTTGGTACTTATAAATACATACATTCATTTATTTTATCAAGGTCTACGAGCTGTTTACATGAAACATTGTTATGATTTCTACAAGCCAAATTTAAGCTCTGAATATCCTATCGTTGATGGTCACTTTAGCATGCAGTGTTATCGAGAGGCATTAGAAATGTGTTATAAATTATATCGACATAAATCAGCTTCTAAAGGTAAACGTATTTTAATTTATTCTGGGTATGCTGTTATTATTATTATTATTATTATTATTATTATCCTTGCTAATAGTGGCTTGTACGAGTTTGAACAATTTCCGGTGGACTCCATATACAGATACCGCTCTCAACTTGATAGTATGCTTTAACCTCTAGACTTATCAATAAGTACGCGAGCTTTTTCAAAAATTGATTGGTTTAATAATTTCGTATATGCATATAAATATTACTGTATATTAGAGTAAAGCCTGATGAGGATCTAATCGAAAACAATATTGTTCGCTTATATATGTTGTTCTAAATCACAGTATGGGAATTTTTCAAATTTTTCAAAAATATCACTAATGAGATGACTAGGTGTATTATTTTACTCTCAGCATCCTGGAATAGAACAAGGGATGTTAAGAAGTTATAAACGGGACGCTTCCTGAAGCTGTAACGAGTTTACTTACCGATTTCATGGCGATTTGTAGATATAATTACTGCTCATTAGCACATCTCAATACTGTCTCTCATACTCACTGCAGTTAACTCATATCCGAAGGCTTTACGGTTCCCTGTTAGGACTAATTGGACTCATTCACATTGTGATTATTTTACTTATATTTTATTGCTTACCATCAGTTAGAGAATACAAAGTTTATTGGTCGGTTTCTAAAGTATGAAGGGTAAGTGCAAACAAACTGTATTTATGTGAAGACGAGATTGTGAGTGAAAACAATTTTATGACTGTTTTTAAATCATTTCATCAAAAGCCTTCAGCGAGTCATTATTCAATTCATGATATTCATTGTATGAATGAATTTCGCTTATGTGAATATAAACTTTTCTGTGTTCTGTGTAAAGTCAATTCTTCTTTATTTGTATTTACACAGTACTAGTTTGACAATATTATTTTCAGATTTTATAAAATAAACTATGTATGATTCCCATTTTAGGTCTCAATAGTATGATAACAACACCTTGGCGAGATACTTTACCAAAGGTGAACAATGCAGTAGACTACATGTGTTTGCATGCACCATTTACTCGTCTTGTACAAAAAGCAATCGGTTGGTTAGCACTGATTGATATGCGTACAGAAGGCATTGTTGCAGATACATCAAACAATTCTGGGGTATTCTTATCATCTTCAAAAGCTGGTCAATTGTGTCATAATAATCGTCATACGACATCGAAATCAGAATATTTTGATCAGATAGACCCATATATTTTTAATGCTTTAAAAGATTACTGTTTACCTGATGATAAACAGTAAGTTTATTATTTCATGGTGATATTAGCAGTTGTATTACTAGTAACGGTTTTCTATCGTTTTAAGCTTCCTAGTTAGTTTGAAAACAGTTTATCTCATAATAATGTAGTCAGTCACTAGTTAGACAGTAACTTAAAATTCGTTTTAATCAGATGTTTGGTTTTGAATGACCAGAACTTTTATGAATGAAGAAAATCCTGTATGAATAAGGTTTATCACGAATACAAATATTAGGAAATGGAACCCAGTCTTTAGTTGTCTAGTTGGGAATGACTTTTTAACAGTCAAAATTTAAAATTTGGAGTGCCAATTTTGAGAGTTGTTATAAGTCTTAACTTCTGAGGAGTTTTGGCGTAGAGTGGAACAAAAAAGTTGTTGAATACTTTCTAATTTCTAATTTTAACTTTCAGACACTAGGCTATAGTCTCGAACTCCTCTCCATCTACTTCAGTTTGGGTAATGGGTTAGGATTGGTACTGTCCACATTTAGAGTGTGACTCGAAGCCAAGTAAACTAATCTGTATCATCTAGTAAATTTGTGCCCATGATTTTCGAATGTTGCTTTCACTTTTATTCAGCGATTGCGATTCGTGTATTGCTTGCTGACAAAACCTTTTTTTCTATTTACCTTAGCATTCTTGATCGTCAGTTGGATACAGTTTGTTTGAAAGCTACTGAATTGTTATACAGGCGTAAAGTAGATCCTGGACTCATGTTCGCTAAAAATATTGGAAACATGTATACTGCTTCGCTATATGCATGTCTTGTTAGTCTTCTTCTCAAGTAAGTAGTTTATTATCATATTGTGTTGTTCTTAAAAGTTACTTCACTGAATATTTTGGTTGTGTATGAAATAGATTAGCTCGTTGGAAAACTGAGTGCAATACAACATTATAAAAACACGAAGTTCAGCGAAGGGATCTTTTTTTTAAACGAATTTATTACCAAACTGTACAATCGTATTTGTATGAAACTCTTGTTAAAGTATTACTTTCGTGAGTACATATGGGTAAGGAATAAACATGATTATGTAATAGGAAGATTATAATATTAGATTACGCAATTTGAATAACAACAATAAGAGATTGTGTATGCAAATAGAAAGCCTTGTAAAATTAATAAGTTAGCAATGGATTATAATGTGAATGAATTAGGATAATAAAAAAATGTCTTTTTATACTGTGATCAAAGGTAATAATAATGAAGCGATATCAGAAACAATTATGAACACAATCATGAGGATATGAGATGTAATTAGAGAGGAGGATATTTTCAAATACGAAATATAATATTGGTTTGATGCCATTTCGAGCACCACTGTGCTACCTTGTTAAGCTCCGTGCTGATACAATTTTGAATATTGCTCAGCTCACGTGGAGAAAATGAGTACACCACCTTAAGATCGTCTGCAAACAGAAGGGACTTACCCACACTAAAACACTCACAAATATCATTAATGAAAACTAAAAAGAGCAAAGGATCTAAGACACTATCCTGAATTACCCCACTTCTAACAGGGACTGCGTTCGACAATGTTACTTAATTGTGTATACTGGTTAGGTATGTTCGCATTAACTATTGCTCTCATTATCGAATTCAGGTGAGTTTGTAAAACGTAAAAGTCATAGTTGTTACTGATTGGCGTGATTTAGCTTACAATCATTGGAGTTGCAGAGCTATATTTGATCACTCATCGAATTGAATGAATTGATGCAATAAACTGTAAAATTCGTTTTTGTTCTAATTTTCCTATGTATATGTTTATTACGAAGTTTCAGTTCACCATTGAAAGCTGGAATCAGTGTACACTTAATGATCATTGTAAAGTATCACCAGTTAAGTATTATTAAAACCTGGACTCTTAAACTCACAAATATTCTTGATAATTATTTTTTAAACAGTTTACATTGGTATAAATAAATAATATATTTGTAATATCCCAATGAGTAGAAAATTAAGATTTTCTGATTCGTGACTCAGTGTAAGCCACTGCTTCAGATAATAAATAACCAAAATTATTGGTTCTCTGAAGAAGTGGCTTACACGAAGTCACGAGACGTTAGAAAATCTTATTTTTCTACTCATTGGGATACTACAGCTATATTATTTATTCGTAACAATCTACCCAATGCGGAATTTATTCGAAATTATCAAATTAAAACTTGGTAATGATACCTACAGTTTACATTAGTATATATATATATATATATATATATATATATATAATGTTATCTATCAAAGGTAAGCGGTTGATGACGAAAACGTCAGTGAAAACTTAAACCTAGGGTTCAGATTTAAGATTTAGTGTTTGAATTAGAATAAGGATTAAGAAGAATAGTTCAGGGTTTAGATTAGCGTACGTATAAACTAACCATAAAACAACTGTGAACTTTAACCACAGTCGTTAATCCTAATCTTAAAACTTAGACTCTACCTTCTAACAATAAATTATTTACTCACAACTTTACGTGATTAGCGTCATTAACTCATATTAATTATCAGAAGGGGTTTTGTGGAGATTTAGTATTTTCATAGTTGAAAGCGTGATTCAATTGAAGCTACACCACCATGGAAAACCTGGAAGCACTGGATGGCCGTTTCGTCCTATTATGGGACTCCTCAGCAGCGCGCATCCACGATCCCGCGCTCGCGAGATTCAAGCCCAGGATTTACCAATCTCGAGCCAGAGCCCTTAACCGATAGACCACTGAGCCGGCATCCAACGGTTTGCTTAACCTAGTTCTCACTTAAGGATATCAATATTTATTGTACGATCCACATATTTTTACACATCTTTTCTTCATCATACTATCAATTTATAAAATTCATTACCACTACTACTACTTATTAATTACAAACAGTAGTAAATAAAATGACCAGTAAGATAAATAATAGTCTATGCATATTGAACATGAAAATCTAGTCATGGTAACAATATAAAACAGGCAACTAGCTTTCGTTACTATTCTAATTGTTATCGTTATTATCGCTACTATTATTGTTATCACCATTATTATTATTATTATTATTATTATTATTATTATTATTATTATTAATGTGTTACTATGAATGACAAAAAATATCATGCGAATAATAGTTAGGGCTATTTTAGAGTATAATTAAGAAACATGTATTTAGCGTAGAAATATATTTTAGGTTGAAATGAAAACTGGAAATGATTGAATGGTTTGAGCTATTGTTTCTAACAGTTATCTGTTATTGTATAAATGTTTTGTGAACGAATCCAGGAACAAGAAACATTCAGTAGTCATCAACACGGAATCTGATATACAGAGTTGGAAAACCCTGATTCCAAACCAATGGTGCACATGGGCTCCAGGATCATGAGGGAACAAATGGTGTATGAACCTACTGTTGGTCAACGGATACGATGGGATTGCACCTCCTGACGTTGCTCTACTGCTTTGTGGATCAGATCTTTACGTCGAAGTCTCCGGGGGTAGCCCCCTAAGAAAACCATTTGCTTCGGCTTGGGCACTCGGGCAGTATCACAGCCCTCACACAAATCAAATGAGATTTGTGCGGTGCATATATATCTGGTGCCCCTTTGTACCAATATTTATGTTTAAATAAATAACAACCATAAGGTTTGGAGCATCACTTCCCTCCATCCACACGGAAACATAGCTTGCATCAACAGTCACTGGCTTCGCGAACTGATGCTATCTCTTTTTTTGTTAGCTCTCAACTATTTTCGAACCTACTCCTAAATGAATCAGCAAGAATGATTTCACTCTCATTTTAACAATCTAGACGATCTTTCTGTGTTACACCAAGAAGAGAGATCTACGTATCTGCATTTTTTTCAAATTACTTTGAGATAGCTTCTTCTGTAAATGATGAGACAGTTCGAATAACTGACGAAACTACAGAGAATTCTCAAAAAAGGTTAATTTTGGAGGAATTTGACGGGAAAAGTATACAATTCCAAATTCATTTGAGAAAATATCTCACTTTTATAAATCTTAAAATTCCTCTTCGTCAATTCAAACTTTCAAGTGCTTGTATGAAATTTAAAACAAGCCAATGAGCTTTTTAATATGTTTATGAGTCTAAAGGTGGACATAAGTAACAATTTTATACTAACAGACTTTTAAAAGTTTATACAACATTTTGAATGATTGAATGATACAAAAGCTATTACGTGGTGCATTTTTTTAACTCACCATTTATCATTCTGATAATTTTCCGTAAAATCTACGATAACGATCATCTACATTCTTTAAATAATATGAACTAGGAAATAGTCCTTCAGGTCGAAATGTTGGTTCAAATGGAGCTGAAATTAAGTTAAGATCATATAGTCTCAACATTATTGCGATTATAAATTCATGTACCAGGTACAGGTTCGTATATTCGACCAGAATCCATACTTTACGTGTGAGAGTTAGTGATCCTACCATATGGTTGACCCAACTGATATAGATAGGGCCGGGTTCGAGCAAGTGACTGGCTCAAACTCGAATGCACGAACCTTTAAACCACTGCATCAAAATAGACAACTTCAAAAGAAATTTTTATAAGAATTCGAAAACAATACTGGAATTCCAAGTAGGTTGTGATTTTAAACAGTCAGATTTTTGATACAACATATACACAAACTTCTAAATTGCACGGAAATTTAACAACCAGATTGGTTGACAATGTATTTCGTGTAATTCTAACAGCTTTATTTTAGCGGCTTCAGCTTTTCCCTCCTTTTAACATAGATTATTTCTCATGAAATCGACTACAGTATCAGCTATTATCCTAACGTATAACTATAGTCAACGAAACACTCACTTGGTGATGAACACGAAACGTTTTCTGAGAAGTGAAGTTTAAAAACAGCAAATAATAGGTCTCAAAAAAAACTTATTGCTATGACTGTACTAGGATTTGTTGTCCGCCAAACATAAAGCATCTGCCTTCTCAAAATAGAAGAAAGCTTTCAAAAATATCTGTCTTGAACGCAGCGTACCCTACTTCAATCCACGTTTTTTTACTGGGGTCGATAAGGCTTGAAAAGTGCTGGGCTGACATCCCACGAACTTCACACAAAAGAACCACGTGTGACTGCTGTAAAGCAGTCATCCTTAGGCGTTGCTATTACACTTCCATGTCATCAAGATTACCCTTAACCTAGTTTTCTTTCCAGGTCTTTCAAGATGAAATATCTTCCCATGATGTGAACAAACGGGAGATAACAACAGCTCTCATACCTCAAACGGCACTGGGGACTTATTCACGTGTGAATGGATTACTGTTAACTCAATGTCCTCAGTTATACTTTTTTCTCTTATTCTTAGTACCCCAAAAGCTGAACTATCAGGTCGTCGTGTACTAATGTATTCTTATGGTTCTGGAATGGCAGCAGCTATGTACAGTATTCTTATCCATCCAGATCGTGATTTATCCACAGTTTTGAATTGTTCACTAGAACCGTCCAATGATTCGTCTAATATTCACAGACGTCTATTTGATGAACGAACTCAAGTGACTGTTTCTCAATTTGAACTAATGCTTAGAGAAAGACAACTTTCACATAATTCAGGTAAGTACTTTTTGTGTATATGTAACATATTTATAACTTTAACCCAAGTAAAAATTAATATTTGTCGAATAATAATAAAAAAGTTTGACTTAGTATTGAAAACTTAGGGCGATTGTTTTAGCTAACTATAAGCATCCTTGTTCTTGTTTTATTGAATTGTTATTCGTGTGTGGATGTATGTGTATGCCTCATATTTAGACAACTGTTGAGAAACAGGAAGGACTGACACATCTGTTCCGTTTTGGTATGGAACTCCACAATAGTGGACTCCCACAATGACACGGTATCAACTGGAAACATAGACTGAGTCATGTTAAAACTGTATACCGGTGAATTACATTTCAGCGGTTTAAACATTAAGAGCTCTTTACAAAATCTAAAGCTCCTGCGTTCGACCCTCAATTGGTCCTCGGATACACACATTGTAGATAAATCGAATATTAAGACGAAACAGCTGTTTAGTGCTTCTTGGTTTCAATCGTTTTCCAACTATGATCAGTTGACGATTTGAATTTTGAAACTTAATAGCCTTTACAAACCCCTCACGCTAAATAAATCTAACTAATTAATTATTATTAATGTTATGCCCAATAAATATAGCCATGAATGTAAATAAATCGTTAGATGTGAAATTAGTTTTAACTGAGTATGAATATTAAATAAATGTTTCGTAAAATGACTCATGTCTGATGTCGTTACATGTTTTCCGACTACTTGATTAATTGTAATAGAATTTTCTGTTACAGTTTGGTTGATGAATTAATACATTAAAATCTACACATTTTATATCCGAATCAAATATCTTTGACAATATTCTTTAAACATCCATCAGCTTTTTATGACTTATTTTGTGAATACTGGAGTTTTCAACCCTTTATAATTCCATAGATTAACTTTCGTTTGTAAATTTATCCTAATGTGTATTGAGAACAAAGTCGAGTTATTGTTCAAATGATATTGTTAACTGATACAGGACTACCCAAACGAAAAAAATTCATAAACTGAACACATCTTATGGAATAGATGAATTGTAGTTTGTAATGGAATCCGAAACGCACGTCTTATTTCGGACTTGCCAACTAAATATACATCCATTTCAGTGTTGACGTTCAGGTTTTCGCTCAAATCCGTACAATTAAAATGATTGTTGAGCAACAGTTTATTTTGATTTTTGAAATTTCTCATGAAATGACGTAGGTATTCATGTTTAAAACAGTGATACGAAGTGATTGATCAATCATTTGCCTGAAGTTATATAGATAATGAACTTAACTTAGCTAACACACTAGTGGTTTTTTCAATGTGAAGATGAACTAGACTTAATTTTTTACTGATTATTTTCTTATATTTTCATCATTCAGAGTCATATGTTCTTTCAATGTTCCTTTATTTAGTTTTGACGGTATATTAGATTCTTCCTGATGACTCGACAAGATCGAATAATGTCAGCCAGTCGCCTTATTTCAGTTTATTTTACTATATGGGCCAACAACTAATTTCGGCTATAAACATGCATTCAAGGCGGAACAACCAGCAACGAAAGTTGATATGATGATTACAGGCAAGATAACAATGATTCAATGAATGATAATTATGTCAGTTATTAAGCTAGCTAGTTTACATTCGATAAAATGTGTGCATGGAAATTGTGCGGTAAATTAATGAACTACTTATAAGTAGGTATACGCAAGATACACAAATCTCAGAAAACGTTTCGTGTTCATCACCAAGTGAGTGTTTCGTTGACTATAGTTATACGTTAGGATAATAGCTGATACTGTAGTCGATTTCATGAGAAATAATCTATGTTAAAAGGAGGGAAAAGCTGAAGCCGCTAAAATAAAGCTGTTAGAATTACACGAAATACATTGTCAACCAATCTGGTTGTTAAATTTCCGTGCAATTTAGAAGTTTGTGTATATGTTGTATCAAAAATCTGACTGTTTAAAATCACAACCTACTTGGAATTCCAGTATTGTTTTCGAATTCTTATAAAAATTTCTTTTGAAGTTGTCTATTTTGATGCAGTGGTTTAAAGGTTCGTGCATTCGAGTTTGAGCCAGTCACTTGCTCGAACCCGGCCCTATCTATATCAGTTGGGTCAACCATATGGTAGGATCACTAACTCTCACACGTAAAGTATGGATTCTGGTCGAATATACGAACCTGTACCTGGTACATGAATTTATAATCGCAATAATGTTGAGACTATATGATCTTAACTTAATTTCAGCTCCATTTGAACCAACATTTCGACCTGAAGGACTATTTCCTAGTTCATATTATTTAAAGAATGTAGATGATCGTTATCGTAGATTTTACGGAAAATTATCAGAATGATAAATGGTGAGTTAAAAAAATGCACCACGTAATAGCTTTTGTATCATTCAATCATTCAAAATGTTGTATAAACTTTTAAAAGTCTGTTAGTATAAAATTGTTACTTATGTCCACCTTTAGACTCATAAACATATTAAAAAGCTCATTGGCTTGTTTTAAATTTCATACAAGCACTTGAAAGTTTGAATTGACGAAGAGGAATTTTAAGATTTATAAAAGTGAGATATTTTCTCAAATGAATTTGGAATTGTATACTTTTCCCGTCAAATTCCTTCAAAATTAACCTTTTTTGAGAATTCTCTGTAGTTTCGTCAGTTATTCGAACTGTCTCATCATTTACAGAAGAAGCTATCTCAAAGTAATTTGAAAAAAATGCAGATACGTAGATCTCTCTTCTTGGTGTAACACAGAAAGATCGTCTAGATTGTTAAAATGAGAGTGAAATCATTCTTGCTGATTCATTTAGGAGTAGGTTCGAAAATAGTTGAGAGCTAACAAAAAAAGAGATAGCATCAGTTCGCGAAGCCAGTGACTGTTGATGCAAGCTATGTTTCCGTGTGGATGGAGGGAAGTGATGCTCCAAACCTTATGGTTGTTATTTATTTAAACATAAATATTGGTACAAAGGGGCACCAGATATATATGCACCGCACAAATCTCATTTGATTTGTGTGAGGGCTGTGATACTGCCCGAGTGCCCAAGCCGAAGCAAATGGTTTTCTTAGGGGGCTACCCCCGGAGACTTCGACGTAAAGATCTGATCCACAAAGCAGTAGAGCAACGTCAGGAGGTGCAATCCCATCGTATCCGTTGACCAACAGTAGGTTCATACACCATTTGTTCCCTCATGATCCTGGAGCCCATGTGCACCATTGGTTTGGAATCAGGGTTTTCCAACTCTGTATATCAGATTCCGTGTTGATGACTACTGAATGTTTCTTGTTCCTGGATTCGTTCACAAAACATTTATACAATAACAGATAACTGTTAGAAACAATAGCTCAAACCATTCAATCATTTCCAGTTTTCATTTCAACCTAAAATATATTTCTACGCTAAATACATGTTTCTTAATTATACTCTAAAATAGCCCTAACTATTATTCGCATGATATTTTTTGTCATTCATAGTAACACATTAATAATAATAATAATAATAATAATAATAATAATAATAATAATAATAATAATAATAATGGTGATAACAATAATAGTAGCGATAATAACGATAACAATTAGAATAGTAACGAAAGCTAGTTGCCTGTTTTATATTGTTACCATGACTAGATTTTCATGTTCAATATGCATAGACTATTATTTATCTTACTGGTCATTTTATTTACTACTGTTTGTAATTAATAAGTAGTAGTAGTGGTAATGAATTTTATAAATTGATAGTATGATGAAGAAAAGATGTGTAAAAATATGTGGATCGTACAATAAATATTGATATCCTTAAGTGAGAACTAGGTTAAGCATACAGATAGGTATATATGAGTTCACAAACCGTAAACATCGCGCTTAACCATGAGTTTGCAAGTAGGGAATGCATTTTTCACAACCAAAATAAATACACAAGATCGTTTTGGTCACATTTAAAATATTTTGACAATATATTTAAGACATCAGTCAGTAGTTTTTCAATTTGATTCAAAGTGTAGGTATTGTTTTAGTGGTTGCAATATCTAGATTTGAATTGTTAGGTTGCTGGTTCAAATACTGTTCCATCGAATTCACCATTAGCCTTAAAATTGTGCATGTAGTTCATGGCTGGCTAAAAGAAAAAAAAATTATACACTTGTTCAACAAAGTTATATTACAAGTGGAAGAGAGAACTTTCATACAATATGATAAACATTCAAAAACATTTCGCAATTTTCGCAATTGAATTCACGAGTCGATCTATGCTAGACCACCATTGACAACTTGGAAGCACTGGACGGTCTTTTCGTCCACATATATTACTATATAGCAGTGTGCATCCACGGTCACGCACGCGGGACTTGCACTGAGGACCTTCGGTCTCGCACTTGAACACCTAACCTTTTGACTATGAAACAGCTGTCTAGTGCTTTTAGGTTTTCAATGGTGGTCTAGCTTAGATCAACTGTGAAAATGCTACAATTTCCACAAATCCTCATGCATACTAATATGTCTTATACTAGGACAAAACATCTGTTCAGCACATTCCGAGTTTTCCACTGACACACCTGAATAATATCAGTCAGTGTTGAGTACTCCCTACAGATGAAGTACATAGAATTAATTAATCAACATGTTTGTTTTTCATTCAGATTGTTGATTATGTTTTATCAGTTTACTATATTTAAATATTTCATTTAGTTTCGACCATTTCCTTTCTCTTCATTTTATGGGGATTTCATCTTTGTAACACCATAATCTTGCTACTCTCTGTCTGTCAGGATTTATTGTAAAGAAAAAAACAATAGACCTAAATGAAACAGTGATTATTGCAGTTGAACTCTTACTATGTGCGTGTTTAATTAAAGTGAAATGTAATTAGCACAATTCTTTGTGGGTTATTCTTTTGTTGGAAGATCAATCATAACTTGTCAATGATATCTTTTCGTTGTTGTGTCCTAAAGGAATGAAAATTGAAGAAATAGAAAAACAGTTTATCGGTTTCTTGTTTTTTTCTTTCACTCATTTCTTTGTTGAGCTACAGCGTGTTCTTCGCTTTTCTTCTCAATTTCGTTTTTACTTAAATAGTCAGAAAGATTTAGTGTATTTATGTTGCTTTCATGAATTTTGGTTTGTTTTTTCTAGAAAGAAACTATTTTTTTCTGTGTGTAGTGCATGAATGCCTTAAATATATGCTTTAGTATTACAAACAGATCTTTATTCTCATTCCATTTTAGTATGAAAACCTTTGTTTATGCAATATTTGTATGGCCTTATAAAGATTTAATGTTATTATTCTTCTGTTATAAAATGAATTGTCTATCTTTATCCATTCAAATTCTTACTATACACTGGTTAACGTGACAGTGTATGAATAACTATCGATTAAAATCCAGTTTATAAATTTAGGGCCTTTCTTGACAGATTTAATGACACCCGTATATATTTGTGGGACCGTGATCAATGCTGAACGAATCTTTAGTCTTGCTGAAGATGAATCGCATGTATTAGCCATCTGACGTTAAATGAGTGAGTTCAGTTGGTTTCTGTATATTGGTTTTGAACACATAATAATTGTGTGAAATTCAAAAAGCCTAGCTGATGAAGCTTTCTTTTAAATATGATGTATACTTTAAACCTTGAAAGATTCAGTTTGACCTAAAGCCCTAATCCACAAGGCAGTGGAGCATCATGAGGAGAGTCCCATGGTAGCCCGTAACCGACGGTTGGTCCATACTCCATTTGTTCCCTCAGGATACTGGAGCCCGTGTGCACCACTGGTTTGGAATCAGGGTTTTCCAACATCTCTATGTGGAGTTTCCGTGTCCATCGACCCGGTTAAAGCTTCGGACATTCTCTTTTCGTCCTCTCAATTTCGTAAATTTCGTTGTGGGGACCATGAACCGTTATCATATATTGTGTGTACAGGAAAGCTTGAGGCTAGAAACAATAGTTAATAGTAGGAGTCTAGGAGATGCCGGAGAATGAAAAAGGCTTCGATTATAAATAAAATGAATTACTATGCTTATAGAAGTATCCAGGTGGTTTATACTTCTCAGGAGCTCACGTTATAAATAGACATTTCTTTTTAAGGAACCTGAAAATAAAACTGGATTAGTGTTATAGGTCTTGTCGTTCTGGGAATATGTTCAAAGGGACAACTAGTTGAGGCTAGTCTCATATAATTTATTTCCAAGTAGTTTCCAACCTATTAGTTCTGTACATTTTGGACACTATAATTAGTAAAGCAAGATAATTGATAATATATTTCTGTTGACTTCGTCATTATTTGAATATTTCCTCAACTGGTAGGTGTCTTTCATAATTGTGTAAAGTGTAAAAGTTATTATTTTGTATGGCATATTTCAAATAAAATATTAAGTGAAAAATTCATTTTGCAAAACTTGAAGTGTATACACATATATACGTACGTACGTTGTTTCGCTGAGCAGTGTATATACTTAAAAAACTCCTCAAAGTATATATATCTCTACCCATTTATTCATAACATATAAAGATTAATATAATTACAAGCAACAAAGGAGAATGAACTGAACCAACTATCTACAGAATGATAATTTCACAAGAGAGTAAAGAAGCTCCATACTGATGGAACAACATAGTTACTTGAAAATAACACAAAAAACATGATAATAAGTTGTACATATAATGAACAAAATAAAATTTCATTCTTAACCGGATACATTTATCTGTTGTTAAGTTAATAAACTACACATAAATACATTATGAAATGTGTGTAGAATTATTAAAATGTTTGTGTAGTCACTAAAACGTAGCATCTATATTGATTAAAGTTAGAAATTTAAACCTTTAGATTTCAACATGGCAGTCGAAAAAGCAACTCATTCGTTATGAATTCTTAAGGTTCTGGTTTCAGCCCTGTATCATAATCATTGTTCCTTATTACTGACGGGTATCATACCAGGACTAAACAGCTGTTCAGTTTTTTATTTTAATACCCTAGTCGATACAATCACGTAACAAGAACTGCGTATAGATATCCTACATATAATTAAAGTTTCGCCTATCAGTGGAAAAATTTAGTCAAGAAATGCTTATAGGACAAAGATAATACCATGATTAGTAGCGCCAAGTAATTCACATAAATTGACAAGAAACAGGAATTTGACGAAATTTAATATATAATGTTACCTCAGTAAATATGTTTTCTACTTGTCAGTAATGGAAGTGTTATTTTGAAGTCAACATTATTTTTGTTGGAAGCTATATTTCCATAGTTTAAATCACGTGCTGGTCATAACTAAACCACCACATTGAAAACCAGGGAGGACTGAGTGACTTCCATTCTAGCATGAAACTCCTCAATCATATACATTCAAAACCCTATCTCGAATCATTGGACCCGGGATCTTCAGTCTCATGATCGTATATATATATATATAGGCACTTGTTATAAAATCACATTTTTTCACAGTTATGTTAAAAATATTTCCCAATCGGTTCACAAATTGTTTTCTCACAAGGTAAAGATTTTTAATTTTAGATTAAAAAAGTTATCAGACTTAATCTTGTTAAATAACTAATAAAATACCTTTTAAAATAAGCTAATTGAAAAAAATACGTAAAATAATACGCGCGAGAAATGCGTAATCAAACTATTTGTGTTATCTATTTTCACTTACTAATTACATATATTTATACATAACAGAGCTGTTTTCACCCTTTGGCATTCTTATTCTCACAGGTGCATAAGTACTTTCTCGAATAGGTAACAATCATTTTTTGTAATATTAATCGAATCTTGTATTTTTCATCTGATAAAGTGTTATTGCATTTTTGGTTATGATGTTCTGATCCTCTTTATTTGTATGCAAATGTATAATTCACGCGATTCAGATTTAACAAATTTAAGTTTATGAAGTTATCGCTTATCATGGCTGACTGGCATAGGTTTAGATCGAAAGAAAATAATTGAACAACCATAGTAGGGCATGATATTCATGAATATCTTAATTGTTGAACTATCCACTGTCGGTAAGTGTAAACTTCTTGATTAAGATATGTTGAATACTCGTGATACCTGGTCAAATATTTTGGGTGAATTGGTGAAGTTGAATTTACTATCCATCCTTCTATTAATCTCCAGTTAGTTATGATTCCAAACTTTATATTCTTCAATCTCACTTGTTTCATTTTGAAATCCATTTTACTTCCGCCTATTTCATTATTATTTTACGTGTTTTATTGCTCAGCTTTTCGATTGTGTTCAGCTATGCTGACGTCCTTGTTCGACAGCTTATACCGATACACAATCGTTCATGATCCTAAGTTGATGGTTACTGATTAATGCATTCGGTAAAGTAGTTTAAAATCCATTTTCTATAATGCAGTTTCATTTATTCTTCGTTTTCTTATAATTGCTGAGCTTGCTATAAATTCCGAATTCCTCACTGTTTTTTATCATTCGTTACATTTTTATTACGTTTAATATCTACATTTCTGTACATTTAATATTATATCCCCTTGTTTATTGTTATTTTGGCAATTTCACAATAAAGCGATATTAATTAATGAGTGGATTTTCGAATTTGCTGTTTATATAACCTGAGAATTCACTTCTAATTTTTATATATTCATGAGTGAATTTGAAGATACGATGTAAGAACGTCTTCTCGCAACAAAATTATGTTTCTTTAGGCTGCATAATAAAATATTGTAAACTAGATCGACCAGTCAAGGACAAAGAAATAAGCCAATGTCTGGGATTCAAAAACAGGGGAAAAGGTAGGTGGAGCACTTTAAAGAACTACTGAATAGACCAGCCCCTCTTAATCCACCGGACATCGAAAGAGCACACATAGACCTTCCTATAGCTGTCATTCAACCAACGTTCGAAGAAATCAGGATGGCCATCAGACAAATCAAGAGTGGAAAGGCAGAACGATCTGACAACATACCACCGGAAGCACTAAAGTCACTAATTAACTGCAAAGTGCCGATGAACTGGAGAAAAGAATACCTCATCAAGATACCAAATAAAGGGGATCTGAGCAAATGTAAAAACTACAGAGGCATCAAACTACTATCGGTACCAGGAAAGGTTTACAACAGTGTTGATGAAACCTAATGAAAGATTCAATAGATACCCAGTAAGTTCCTAACTCACAACAGACGTAGTTGAACTCCAAAGGGTTACCGCTTTTCACTAGAACTGCGGGAAGTACTTCTTGAAGTCAGTTACTAGTGAGAATATAATAAAGACAATTGGCGAACGGTTGCTCAACTTCGTGGATTGGTTGAAGTTAGAGGTTAACACCATCAGATGCCGGCTCAGTGATCTGTCGGTTAAGTGCTCTGGCGCGAGACTGGTAAGTCCTGGGTTCGAATCTGGCGAGGCGAGATCGTGGATACGCACTGCTGAAAAGTCCCATACTAGGACGAAACGGTCTTCCAGTGCTTCCAGGTTTTCCATGGTGGTCTAGCTTCAATTGACTCTTGTTTTCAACTATGAAGATTATTATATGTCAAAATGATAAGAAATACAATAACCGATTTCAGACTGATTTTTAAGTTCTTTTCACCCAGCAATACTATGAATAAGTTGATTAGATTTACAAGGCTGGACAAATGGATCTGATGACGGAATTGTTGTTTTTGACCATGTATGTTCAAATCAGAAGTACTTATTTTTGTAAAATCTCAATTTGAAACAAGTTAAGTCTGTATTAATATTTAAGTGTAGCTTAGATTGTCAGATTTATGTAAAACAATAAGAAAGTTCTCATTTATTAAGCACCATTAATTATAATGTATAGAAATAAGCCTATTGAGGAGATTTAAAAGTTAGTTTATCTGAAATGAATACAAAATATAGATAAAGATAATAATTTGACCAGCCAAATTTTAACTGAAAATTACAAAGTTCCTATCATTTATGGTATTAGTGTGAGATGAATACAGATTAGTTGCTCAACGACACAAAATGCTATCACTTAAATAAATTCAAGTACCCAAATACGAACATAAAGTTGACTGAGAATATATTCTGGATCGATGATTTATGAAATCCAAGTTAATTTTCAACTAACAGACTAAATATTGCATATTCATTTCATTCATCCAAATGGAATAAGTCAAGCAATCACGTTTTAATGGTCAAAAGAATGAAGAAATTATCATGAACGCAAACGCACAGACCATAATATTTTTCAGGATAATTAATTGTAAACAGACTGATCCAATGCTTGTGAACTTGTCAAGAAGAGCATCTCTGTTCGAAGTAAAAGCCGATGATTTTGTTTAGAATGACCACGTTAGCCTTTCAATTAAAGCATCTAATTTAGAAAATACAGTACTTGGAAATTAATTCAACTGGGCCATACGTCTCTATAAATTATCACTCAAAGTGCTTCTGTAGATCAGGAAATGTCGATCCTAGCTAGTGTTCGCTGTCATTAAATATACAAGAGAACTCACTTGTTGTTGTTTACCTGTATCTTCCCATTGTTATTTAGGACTGCAATTGATCAGTTTCTTGTTAGCATATGTGCTTGCTACCATATTTGCTTATAAAGTTTGTGACTTCAGGCAGTATCGAAGCAGTACTCACGGGATGTATATATGCCGACCAGAGACTCATCAATTACAGTCCTTAATAACAATGGGAAGATACAAGTAAACAACAATAAGTGGATATAACTTCACAAGCGGGTGGCTATTAGGTTGATTTTTCCTGGTTAGCGTTTTTTAGCGAGTTGATTTTCTACGGGATGGGGTCCTCCTCTTTTATCCAGTCTTGGGACAGGCAGTAGTCCCCGGAAGAGCTACAGGCGGAGCTGGCTGTCAGGACTCAGTAGCTAAATGGATAACACGATTGCGTATGAAGTGAACGGTATTGGGTTCGAGTCCCAAAGTGAACATCAACTCTGAGATGCAGGTACATCCATCTGACGTGTCCCAAATAAGACGAAACGCGCGTCCTGGATTCCACTGCAAACCACTATCCATATTTGCTTATACAAAGGAATATTTTGACATTGTTTCACAGGAATGAGAGGAGTAAAAGCTCAACAACCATTACATATCATTCACATTTTTCACATAATTATTTTAAAGGTGTTTCTAGATTCCTTAGACTGTGTCTCAAAAATCGCTTCAATTTGAACTCTTTAAAATAGTAGAAGCTAACTATGAAATAATGACCCAACACTGTATACATAGTAATAATAGATTCTGTATAGTTATCCTTATTTAATTCTTGATTTATAACAATAATTTTTATTCCTTATAAATATAGAAAATGAAAATAAATGTCCCATTTGCCTCGTTAAGCTTTTCTTTTTATTATCCTTATGACTTTGTTTTTGATTCTCTGTGTTTCGAGATTAGCCATTTAACTTAAGCTGCCTATAATGCCTTCAGCTTTTTTAATACTGTGATAAAAAAGCATTTGTTTTAATTAGCTTATCTCAATCATATCACCATTGTATGGTTAGCTTATCAGTTGTATTCTATTTTCTTGCCTGTAGATTTTATATAATCTTTATTTCTAGTATTTATATTACACAGATTATGGTTATAATCCTTACTATCATTATTATAGTATGAAGATTATTTATTAACCGCTTTTACGAACATGACTTGATGCATCGAATTCCATTGCGAGTAAGTTCATATATATGTATATTTAAAATCTCTCCACTAAACTGCATTTGTTTTAGAATTCCCAAACAATATGAACACATGACCTCAGTGACGATTTAACTAGTGAACTTGAGGTCTCACAGAAATTGACTCAATATTTTTAGTTTCAGACAGTGAGAAAAGCATCCAGTAACATTTCTATACTCACTAGTGACTAGTTTTGTCAAGGCTTTTCAATGTTTTAGAGTGAAAAAGTATATCGGCAATGACAGAGATATAATTAATATTATTGATTGATTGTCCATCTATATCACAAACTGATTGAATTCGGAAATATGAACGATTTTATCTTGGCTCATTGGTCTACAGGTAACTCAGATGCCTTGATTCGAGCTCCAGAGAGATTGTCACGCGTCAATGCCACGTAGTTTCATATAATATGGTGAAGTGAATATCATATGTTTTTCTTTTTAGTTAACATCGGTTTTTAACAAAAATTCCCATCAACTTTTTCAGTTGATTTATTAGAATTAGAATAAATATGCATTTTTCCCCCTGTTCTGTCATTTATATATGCATAGAAGGAAAAAGGTTAGTAATGTTTTTCGTCTCCATGTTGTGAACATGATATTTTGAATGAAAATCAATTTTTAGTAGTAATTTGCCATTATGCCAAACAAATACTTCTTCAAGAACAAACTTTATGTCAATGAATGTCAAATATATAACAGACAAACATGGTAAAAAGAAAAGAAAATTTTATTTAAATACAGCAAAGTATAGCATAGAGACGAGCCAATGTTGAGTGAATAGACTACTTTCTAATTTTGTGCTAAATTTTAAAGGTAAACGACCTATTTATTTCTATCACATAGGATGCATGTCAGAAACCCTTACGTATACTTCTCTGAGAATTTAAACTTGTTAGAAAAAGTTCCTCTTGACATATTAGAAGAAAAATGGTAATATTAAACTTGTAAAGTGCTCGATGTTTTGTATATGGATCAATTAGTTTACTTTACTTCAGTTTGCTATATTTGTAGTAAGCAGGAATAATGAAATAGGTAACGATTTTCAAGTATGAATCAGATATTTTTATATTTAGGTGACGATTATTCTCCTAGGATTTTATCTCCTAAACTCTCCAATTTCATAGACCATGGTGATTTTTCTATAAAAGTACTAATGAATGTGAGAAAGATTCAAAAATAAACTTAGGGCGTGAATAAATGCGCACTCAAATCCCTTATAAAGCAATAAGCTCTTTAAATCACCACTATTATAGGCTTGCTTACTTTTATTGGGAGATACTTTTGAGTTATACAAACTCACTGCTCAGTGGACAATAAGTGGCGTTAAAACCACGTCGTCATTTTAAAATCATTTGAACTAGTCTTTATAATATACTTTCACCTCGAATATCATTAATGTGGATATAGATTCATAAAACGTATGTACAAATATGTACCGTAAAGCTTTGATCTAAAATCAATAAGATCATTTCTTTTAAGCACAATTTAAAAACAGTACTCATAAAGATTAATAATATAAAATTGTAAAATTAATCCCTGTTATTTGTTCGTTAGTATGCCTGTGATATATTGTCCTCTCATATATTAATATCTTAGAAAGAGAGAATCGTATTTATGTTGGCACTGCATCGTTCAAATATTAGTCAGCAACTAGCGCGAAAGTCTGTAGTTAAAGACATAAGAAACCACTGAAAGTCATTCAAGATCACGAATCGATCAAAGTTAGACAATTAATAATTACCTGGAAACGTTGGACGGCCGTATTTTCCTAGTATGAGACGCCTTAGCTATGAGCATCCACAACATTGCATCCGGGAATCAAACACAGTGCCTTTGCCTTGCGTGCTAACTCTTAACCTCTAGACCTCTGAGCCAGGATTCACTGATGCACAAGTCTAACTTCAGTCAGTCCACAATATTGCGTGACCATCTTCCATTGTCTTCGGTGGTTACCTTCCACATAATCGACATGGTTTAGCTCCACTGGTCACGGCTTCTCACTCGAACTCCGGAAATTCCCTTTTGAAGCTAGTCACTAGTGTACATATGATCATATGTGCACTGGGCGTATTTATTTTGATATGTTTGGTTAAAGCCGCTGGCTATAAGTAATTAGTTCATATTTTCGTTGACTTAAAATTTTTGCGATGAAAATAATTTTAATTGAACTTTCTAAATATATTGTATATTCTTATTTACTTTTACGCGAATATGAATTAGAAGTTTATATTTTAATTTCTATGTACTATTCTGAACAAAAAAAATATGCAAACTGAGATCAGCAGAACTACAATTTTCAAGACTTGGAGTAAATTGAGCTTATCATTTTCAAAATATACCATTTCTTTTGGAACATATTAGTTCTGTTTCTGCCTCCATCAATTAAAATATTCTTAGGAGTCATCGTAAATCAAGCTCTAAAGTTACCTAGTCGTTTGACCATTTATCATTCTACATTATTTAATTGCCACTATCAAGTAATTATTTGGCACTGAGAGAGCAAAATAGTTACAAGAATATAATTTGAGTAGTTAGGATGGAAGATCCAGTGTATTCACTGAATTACGTGACAGACACTTGTAGATAATCACTTAAGGAAGTGTGGAAATCATCTGAAGTCTACCTTTGTGGGATATTTGAGGTTATATCTGTTTCTAAATTATAAATCAAAACGATTATCACAGGAATCGTAAATAAATATAGTCAATCAGAAAAAGAACACAAAATACACAAACAATAGTGGTATGTCCAGTACATTGAAGTCACGAATTATCAACTTCTTAAATGATTCTTAGACTCATATTTGAACCACAAAACTAAATGTAGAAGTCAGAAATAAAATAAGCTTGAGTTTTAAGGTTAGAATAACTGCAGAAAACAAAGCGTATATATACTGTTACTGGGTACCCCTGTGAAGAATACTAATATCATTAATAAAATAAGTCTTGACCAATCAAATAACAAACAAGTAAGTTTCTAAAATTTCCAAGAGTTATGGTTAGTTAAAGATAATTTATTGACAAGTTTTTGGATTTTTAACAATTTGCTAGAATAATCAGAACTATCTTTTAAAGGTCATCCAAGACTAATTGGAGATAATCCTTTTTTTATATAAACGTAACAATTGTTTCTTGTATCGGTGCAATTTTTCATTGTTTACATAATATTCGTTATCTGGCTTAGCAATTATATAATTTTATCCGTAAAGTTTATAATATAGATCAATATTAAACACTGGTCAATAAATGGTAACATTATAGTTATTTTATTTACTTTCATTGAAGTGAATGTTTCGAAACGTATAACATTTTAACTAAGAAAATCTTAACGAAATAAGAACGAGTTAAGAAAACGTAAATGTAAATAGTTCTTCCTTGTTATACTAATACATTTCTTTGCATATTTCAACTGTTACTTCACAATCGGTTTCAAGTGATTAGTTCCTGGTTAGTGAACAATATCATATTTGTCTAATCGTTTAATGTTAATTGGTCGCTAATAATCAAATTACGATGTGTTCAATAGTTTAAGTGACTCAATATTGTGTTTTATGTAATTATATGCTAAATGGCTAGAGATAAACGTAATCAAACTCAATAGCAGATTATTTATAGCCCGAGGAAACGTGGTGCTAATGTCTAAGAGTATAAAACCGAGTGATTTAGAACTGAACGTCACAAAGGGCTCCAGTTTCCTCAAAATACAGACTCACCTTTTTGATGAATGTCAACTAGTACGAAAATTGGGTTTGGCGTTTCCTACCAACTACCTTCAACCACCTATCGTTGCTTCATAGTTAAAACACGAAATTTGTTCCAATGAAGTAATAGTCTATTTTATTTTATTACGTATCATAGCTGTTTGTTAACTTCAAAGAATGTCCAAAAAAAGGTTTATTTATTTTCCGGTCAAATGGAAAAAAATTATGAATAGTTATTTTGGTATATGTTAGTAAATAGTTTTGTTCGACCATTGAAATTTTACACCAACAGTGATTTGATCCTGTTTTGTAAACATATTTCAATATTTTTAGAAAAGATTTGATTTTCGTTTATTTCTTGCAAATATGTTTTCATTGTATTAGTTAACATCAAACTAATCAACATTTGAAAATGGTTGAAAAACGACCTGGATCAATTCAAATATTAAGTTTATTTATGAAAGAGAAATGAACTGTGATTCTAGGTTTATTGAAACTATTTTGATTTGGATACATTTTAAGAAGACGAGTGATTCTATGGAAGCATCACCAAACTTATCACTTCAGAATAATCATGTAGCCTACACCATTGTATAAATGAAATTAAATATAAATCAGATGTAGAAAACGATAATCAACCGGACGTTTTACAGTTAGTGTATCGAGAGATCATTTTTATAAATAATATGTTTCTCGGAGAAACTGAGTATTGTTTAGTAAATAATGCTTATGCTTCCCAATGAATTTGATGTACCCAGATGGAGATACCATCCATAGAAACAACACTAAAGATTCTCAGTCTAGGTGGATAATTTTTAGTGGAGTCTAGTTGTCTGATATAGATGGTTCCATTGCGAAACCTTCGTCATTTTGTATGGTATCACCAGAGTCTAACTTCATGAAGAAGCAAGCATTTCAGTTAGTCCACGAGTGTTATTTTAGCTCATTCTAATAATCTTGTCTGTAATTTGTTATTGTAATTGGCTATCTTGTCCTCTGATAACGGTTCATTTGGAGGGATACGGTAATAACTTGATCTCATGAGCAGAAATCATTGAGTGACATCTTGTCATTACATTTCATCTGTTGATTACCACTCTATTCATTCTTTTTCCCAACAATCACGAATCTAGTGTACACATAAAATCCTCTTCTACAATAATAGTAACAGGGATGAAGTAGAGTCGTATCTAGTTTAATGTGTAACACTGCTGGATGCCGGCTCAGCGGTCTGGAGGTTGAGCGTTCGCGCGCGAGAGTGCAGGCTCTGAATTCGAGTTTCACATACGGGATCATGGATGAGCACTGCTGAGGAGTCTCGTACTAGTACCGAACGACCATCCAGTGCTTCCGGGTTTTCAGTGGTGGCTTAGCTTAGATCAATTCGCGAATTCAACTGTTAAAGTAAATATTTCCTTAATACGTTTGTCTTAGTTTAAATCAATCGTTTCACAATAGTTTGGCTCCAAGTGTATAGAAGACATTAAAAATAAAATTATGTCGGTATAAATTTCAGCTGTTGTAATGAAAAATCATTAAAACATTTCGTCCAGGAGTTTGATCCGAGATTCGTTAGGGGAATAGTTAAAAAGTAAAATCAACGAATATATCTAGGGATCACGGAATGAGAGTTTAACTATATAAAGTTGGATTTGGGACTTATCAAAGTGTAAATTTTAATCATTTAGTGTGAATTATAGTCAGAAATTAAATAAAACAAGAAATGTATGTGCATGCAGATGTTATTTGATTATATTGATATTTGATGATTGCCTTGAAGTTCTGAATAAACTTCGGAGTGAAACATCAGGGTGGTTTTAAATTTAAATCACTGAGATGTTTAGAAATATAATTTGCTTTTTAATAACTTATGAAGGAAGATATTAGTTATAAGCTTTAATTACGAAAACGGTCGTAAGACTTTAAGAAATCATCCATTTCCACTTGTATTCAAGGATTTAATTTACAATTTCGAAATCTTGCATTGTCTTTATCAGTAATTACCTCGAATATACAGTAATAGATTTTAAAAAAAGATATTTTTAAGAAGGGAATTACTGTTCCAAGGTTGAATATCGTCAGGTGTTAATGGTTGTTAGGAATCTGATGAGGACCATAAAGTACTAAAGCGATATTCCGTACTAGTATCCCTAAAGTAATAGAAAATGATCAAACTTCCTAACTGAACATGTTATTATGTTATTGTGAACAGCATATTCTCGTAGAACCAGATTGTTTATTATTTATTTTCGAAAATTTCTTTTGCATATATCATCCCGAATTTTTATACGGGTAATATCATATCTTGAAAACGTCTTCCAGATTTATTATTCAATTTGGTGCAATGCATGAATTAAATAAGAATATAAAGCTTTTACTAATTTAATAGTTTTCAAAGTCAGTCATCAATGAAGCACGTTAATTCGCCAAGTATTCTAGTATTTCAGTGAGTCATATTTGATGTTACTAAACTGATAACCCTAGGATAAACAACTGAAACCGAATATATAAGCTCAAAAATTTTGATCTTTGTAAGTGATATGTCAGGTAATAAAGATTTGACGGTGTAATTATTATTAGTAAAGGCTCTAATGATCCTTTAGTTGATAACCAGGGCAGAATTTCGGTCGGTCTTTTTTGCTTCATACGCATGTTGTGTAAATTATTTAAATATATATCCATTTCGTTACACATTTTGATGTTTACATTGTAACTCGAATTTAGTACTTTTCGTTTCGAACATCAACACGTTACCCAATGCGCTACTAAGTCCAGATACCTAGTCCCTAACTCAACACATATGACGTTTATATCACTGTCAGTTCGGATCTGAATTATTCCATTATTGATAATCTGGTCTGGATTTCGATCAGTCTTCTTTGGAACCTATAATCCTATGTAAACTGAGTCAGTATACCCATTTTTATCATAATATATTTAAAATACGTAAGACAATAGTTTCATACTTATGAAGAAAGAACAGTCATGAATAAAAGGATGCAAATTTAAAATAATACGCTATTGTTTGTAATTATGATAAATTTTCACCTATTTGTCACCATTATCGTATAACTTTTAGATAAAATGTCAGAAAAGAAACCCGAACAATTTTTTTCTCGACATAATTAAAAAGGCACTGAAATCAATCGGTTTACAGTGAATAACTTATCAATAAACATAAGGTCTTAGTAAATTCACTTAAACAGCTTTCAAATGATTCATTTCATCTGTGATATTTATGCATCTTTGTTGTGAATTTAAACCCGGCTTTTTATCACGTGATTTATCCACCAATCGAAATACGACTTATCTAATCTTAGCATTGTGCCAAACCAATGACGTTCGACCGGTATAAGCAGCCTAGCGTCCTTACTGGTCCTTTGTCCGCCTAGCCCTTCCAGTTGAGTCGAGAACACCAATAACAGCTTTCATTATGCGAATCATTTATTTCAAACATACTTGGCTTATATACCAGACAGACAGACCGCATCACACCATAAAATAGAAAATAATATTTGTACAATATCAAGGCAAATGTGGCTGTTAACATGGGAGACAATAATCAATAAAACTGAATATATTTTAGGAACAGTAATTCGTATAATAATACTCCATAGGTCAAAATAAAGCTTATAATAAGATGAACATAGATATACAAAATCTAGTTACTCAATAGTTAAACAATAAGAATATCTATAGAATATTAGTCTATTAGTAGATCTCAGAAGTTACTCGTACTTTAATCTACACTAGAATATAACCATCTTCATTTATCAACATTCAAGTTAATTTCTAATAACAGACATTTGTATCTTCGATTCACTTATAATAATTTAGTGAATTATAATTATGTATTATAGGGGCTTAAAAATTAAATAATCCTTAATTATGTAAACGTTCTAAGTGCATTTAACCCAGAATAAATTGGAAGTTATTTGATCTTTAAGATTATTATCGACTTGTTTAAAACTATACTCAAAGTTTACATTACACTGACTTCATCTAATGTAATTTTGTTGTGTTTAACATCAAAATTAACTACCTTGGAGATAATGCGTTTATATTACCGATTTCTTTTCACAGTGAAATACATTAAATAATAATCTCTGTAGCGGCAGGAGGAATTACTGTTCCGAATTTCAAAGAATTATGTTTCGCTTGATGAGGTGTATAACTGAAATTAAGGTTTATGATTGACGTGTAATGAGTAGAAAGTATATATATATATATATATATATATATATCACGCTACATGTATGTGAAAATGTGCAAACATATTATTTAAAGAGATAACTCAACTTGGGGATTAACAGTTATTCAATTTACAATCAAGTTACTGGGTTAGAACTTGTCGGCTGTGACCGATAAATTTAGAGCAAACCAGAAGTAAGACAGCCATGTAATCTAAATTTTAAGATTATGACACGTTATCACAATATAAAATGAAGTCGGAAAAAAACCAACCACCAATATTACATTTAATGTTTTAAAGTTATTATGATAATCATGGGAATCGGTGAAATTTGCACCTCTGAAAACTTTTAAACAAAGAATATTTAATTACTTTCGATCGGTCCTTCATTTGAGATTAAAACTAGCTTCTTATTGATTATTTTCAACCCCCCCCCTAACATTTCGGAAATATCTCAAACAAAATGAGCATTTTTAATAATCCATTATTTTTTTTCAAAGGAAAATTCCATACTTGTTTGTACCTTTAAAATAATTAAAGTTTACAAAAAAGTATGAAAAATGTTATGCGCACTAACCCAGGTGCCCCCGAATGCCCTGGTACGGCCGAGAGTGGGGAGAGTCTACTCTCCCTCTCGAAATGCTCTCACATGGCCAGCGAATATATAGCCTCTGCCAGGGAAGTCCTACTCACTGCCTTCTCGTGGCGGGGGTGTTGTTTACGAAAGTGAGAGGACGAAAAGCGAATGTCCGGCGCTTTAACCGGGTTGGTGGACACGGAGGGTCCACCTAGGGGAGTTGGAAAACCCTGATTCCAAACCAATGGTGCACATGGGCTCCAGTATCCTGATGGAACGAATGGCGGACGAACCTGTCATTGGTCAACGGCTACCATGGGACTGCATCTCGTTATGATGCTCCACTGCCTTGTGGATCAGACCTTTTGGTCAAAGGCTCGGGGTGTGGCCCCCTAAGAAAACCACCTGCTTCGGTTTGGGCACCCGGGCAGTATCACAGCACACACACAAGTAAATGAAATGATGAATTCTATTGACGATACTATTCCTGCTCATACTAGAAGCAAGACGATTTACATTATTATTATTATTACCTTTATTATTATTATTATTATTATTATTATTATTATTATTATTATTATTATTATTTACCATATCGCTAGCTCACCCCCTTTTATCCCCAATTTGTGTAACCTTACTTTTCAACTTATGCAGCAGCTCGCCCATGGTGGAAAATCTGTCCTATCTAAACTATCTCCAGTCACTGTCTGGTTGAAAGTGAATGCTTCCACCGATTACGAATACTGAAGCAGTCTTTCTGAAACCACGTACGCCGTTCAAGCTGGCTTCCTTCAACGTTCGCACACTAATGCATATCAGACAACAGATAGGGCTGGCTATGTCTTTGGAAGGTCTTAATGTTGATGTTTGTTGTCTATCCGAGACCCGTATTCAAGACTCTAGTGAAGTACTACAAATCCGCTCTCCATCTGTCGCCTCGAAAAGCTTGTTCCACGTGCGCTTATCCGGGGACCCTGTGGCATCTTCGTCTGGTCTTGCTGGCGTTGGTGTCGCACTAAGCGCTAGGGCTGAGGCAGCACTAATCGATTGGATCCCCATTAACAGTCGGTTATGTGCTGTTAGATTAGAAAGTTCCATCAAAGTGAGAAGAAATCGGCGTGAGAAACGGTGTCTTTTCGTCATCTCCGCCTATGCCCCGACAGATTGCAGCCCGGATGCAATCAAGGATGAGTTTTACCATCAGTTAACAGTTCTTCTCCAGAAAGCGCGTTCGACAGATATTGTAGTACTAGCCAGAGACTTGAATGCACAGGTCGGGCGTCTAGGCACAGAAGAGAGTCGTTTAGGTGGCCGATGGAGACTTGTTGGTCGCAGGACAGATGACGGGGACCGTTTGCTGCAACTGTGCACAGACCACAACCAGTTTCTGGCTAGCACTAACTTCCGGCACAGTCATCGCCGGTGTGCCACCTGGAGTCCTCCCTCTGCATTCCAAGCCTGGACTCAGATTGATCACATCGCGATCAGCTACCGCTGGCGTGGTTGTGTACAAGACTGCCGCTCCTTTTGGAGAACCTATCTGGAGTCTGATCATGCCCTGGTCTGCGCCAATCTCACCTTACTTTTCAGTGGCCGAAGGATTGACCACCACCAACGAATTGATGTTAGTAAACTGGCTGCAACTTCTGTTGCAAGTATGTATCGAGCGGAGCTAACCTCTAGGCTAGCTACCACCCCACCGAAAAGTATAGATGAGCATTGGTTGCTTCTTCACGACGCCATGAAAATGGCGAGTAAAGCCGCTTGCGGCTTCGCGAAACGTCCCGCTTACAAGCACTGGGTTTCTTCTGGCTCCTTACAACTGATGGAAGCCCGTCGGTCTACTCCGGGTGACCGTGAGTTTGACCACAAACGAAGGCTGTTACGTAATGAAATTGGGCAAAGCTTGCGTAAGGACCGGGAAGCCTGGTGGTCGGAGCGTGCTAATGAGATGGAAGAAGCAGCTGCATCTGGTAACTGCCGGAAGCTCTTCCAACTCATCCGAGCCACTGGCAGCAAGAAGTCTGGTGTGAGTGAAACAATCTACGAGGATGACGGGATGCCAATCACTAACATCTGTCGACGTCTTAGACGATGGGCGGAATTTTTCGAAGGGCAGTTCAACTGGCCTGCTGCTCCGGCAACATCAACCAGCTTGTCCTGCTCCCCATGGCCGGTGACGACTGATCCACCAAACGAGGCGGAAGTCCGCAAGGAACTCCAACTCTTGAAACGTTACAAATCACCTGGCCCAGATGACTTACCTCCGGCTCTTTTTAAAGATGGTGGTGACCTTCTGACTAAGGAATTGACTGTGTTGTTTGGAAAGGTTTGGGAGCAAGAAAGTGTTCCAACATCTTGGAATGAGTCGATAGTCGTCCCTATCTTTAAAAAGGGTTCACGTTGTTCCTGCAATGACTATCGGGGGATAAGTCTACTTTCGATTGCGTCCAAACTATTGGCTTCTATCATTCTTCGTAGGTTGTTTAAAACCCGAGAACGATTGACTCGCGAGGAGCAGGCTGGTTTTCGTTCTGGTCGAGGATGCATTGATCACATCTTCACCCTCCGCCAAATGTTAGAACACCGTCATACTTATCGCAGGCCAACAATCGTAGTGTTTCGTGATATCAGGGCGGCCTTCGATTCGTTGGACAGGACTGTTCTCTGGGATTGTCTATTGAAGAAGGGTGTGCCTGAGAAGTTCATTAACATCTTGAAGGCCCTGTATACGAACACCTCAGGCAGAGTGAGGGCAACAACCACCTTCCTCCCTTGTTCCATTCGAGCAGTGGGGTTAGGCAGGGTTGCCCGATCTCACCATTCTTCTTCAACTTTGCTATCGACGACATCCTGGAAACAGCTCTGATGGATGTAAGTAATGGCGGTGTGGATATGTTGCCTGGAGAACGACCTCTCGACCTCGAGTATGCGGATGATATTGTCTTACTGTGCGATAATGCTCAAGCCATGCAATCCGCACTTAATCAGTTGGCAATCAGTGTCCGCAGGTACGGCATGTGCTTTGCACCCTCCAAGTGCAAAGTACTCCTACAAGACTGGCAGGATTCTCATCCTGTACTCACCCTGGATGGTGAGGAGATCGAAGTAGTTGAGAAGTTCGTGTATCTGGGTAGCTATATAAGTGCTGGTGGTGGCGTGAGTGATGAGATTGATGCACATATAATGAAAGCCAGAGCGGCTTATGCCAATCTGGGCCATCTTTGGCGCCTTCGTAATGTTAGTCTGGCTGTAAAAGGTCGGATCTACAGCGCGTCGGTGAGAGCAGTTTTGCTTTATGCTTGTGAAACCTGGTCTCTTCAAGTTGAGGATGTTAGACGTCTCTCTGTGTTCGATCATCGTTGTCTACGAAGGATTGCTGACATTCAGTGGCAACACCATGTTAGTAATGCAGAGGTTCGGCATCGTGTGTTCGGGCGCTGAGACGATAATTCAATTGGTGTCACCATCTTGAAACACCGACTTCGGTGGCTTGGACATGTTTTACGAATGTCGTTCCAGAGACTTCCACGTCGTGCATTATTTGCCGACCCTGGGACTGGTTGGAAAAAGCGGAGGGAGGTCAGTGTATGACATGGTTTCGTGGCATGAAAGAAAGCTGCAAAGGGCTAGCTTCTGTTAGTACTTCACGACTCCCTGGCTGGGGTCCGAGAGATGGTGCAACACAGTGGCTAGAGACGTTATCGGATATGGCTCAGAATAGAAGCCAGTGGCGATCCTGCTACAACCTTCTTTTACTTTCTACATAAAGAGTGGTTCAAACTTTCTTAACTGAGAGAGTCTTCTGGTTGTACATTTCAGTCCGCCTTATCTTTTCATCCCTTCTCTTCCTACTTTCATTATTTTGTGTGGCGCATATGTACCTGGTGCCCTTTTGTACCAATATATATATATGTGTTTAAATAAAATAAAATAAAATATGTGCAGGTTTAGTTAAGACAAGTCAGTGTTTTATTAAATATTACTTATTTAGCTACGGGTATGTACATACAAACTAAGAATGAAAACCGCACATTTCATGTTGTCTGTTTACATGATATGAAGTCAAACAGATATTAAGAGTGATGGTTACCAGTAAATTTTTAGTTGTGATTCCTTGCGGATATTAATATTTCTAAAGGAAAACACTTGTTCACAAAAAGGATATATATATATATATAATTTGATAAACAATTGAGTAGTAACCAGCATCATATTTTTCTGGTTCTTGGTGTTGATCAAAATCTATCGATCAAGTTGTTATAATACAGTGAATAAACCATGTTAGATTATAAGTTCTCAAGAAAGATAGTCATAACACGAATAGCTTAATGCTAAAGTCTTAGACTATGAAACTGGGTGATTGGCTTCGAATATATCGAACAGTATCAGTTCCATCGGAATTAGAGATACGCCTTGTTGACGAGTACTAACTAACGCGAAACTTGTGTCTAGCGTTTCATTCTAACTACTTTCAACCACCTAGTACCGTTAATAAATGGATATTCAATTGATAAACAGATAATTTATGTGAACGGTAAGTTTGAATTTAAAATAATTGACCTGAAATTCAGTAGTTTCCTGTTTAAATTATATTAGTACCTTTTGTGCTTTTTCATACAAACTAAAAAAGGCTTTCGTCAATAAAAGGATTTAAGAATCGATTTCTGTCAAATTATTAAATATAAAACAAATTTGTTATTTTGCGTTGAATAGAGTGTATCAAAAGAAAAGGAACACTTAAAAAGGAGCTGAGGAACACATTATAGTGTTCAACTACGAATCCGCAAAAAATCAAGCAGCTGATTTTCAACTTTTAACGCAAGCATGTCAACTTGAAGACCATGAAGTTGGAATTCAGTGGTTCTTATTCCCAACTTTATTCAGTTCACCATATATACTAAGATGGAACATTATCAATGATTAGTCCCGAACTCCCATCATAGCGCAATCTGTAATAGTCATGAATGTTTAGTAGACCTTTGAGAACTGATTTCGGAACTGATTATTCATAAATATATGAAGAAATACTGTATTCATTGTGATATATCACAAACTAACTTACTTTGAAAATGTAGACAGCTGAGTTCTGGCTCATCGTTTTAATATTAGCCTTTTCATCAAAAGATATGAATGTTCTGAATTTAGTTGCATATGATCTTATAAGCTTATATTACTAAAGAGCATTCATTAAGGACAAGACAGCCTGCATTATAAGGTATTCTCAAAATCGTCAACTATATTTGTAAAATATGAATTGCCTTACCTAAGTTGATTTCACAATGTATTTGTCATTTTGAAGATAAATTTGCGTGCAAATAACTACCGATAAATGTCAGTTATCTTGGATCCCAGCTCAATGGTCTAGAGGTTAAGTGTTCGGGCGCGAGACCAATAGGTCCTGGGTTCGAATCACACAAGGTGGAATCGTGGATGCAACATCAGTTATCAAAATTAAACACAATAAGGTAAATATTTCTCGACTGATCGCATTTTCTTCAAGTTATGGCCATAAATAACGTACAAACAATAGTCCCTATTGTTTCGGACGTAGTCACGGAAACGGATAAAGTGTTTTTGAGCACGTTGTATCTGTAAGCGTTCTAATTGTGATCTAAATATAATATGTAATGAGAGGGGCATTAGCAAGGTAAATACGGTAAAATAGTATTAGTGTAGATTGGGAAAGATGAATGTGACGATTAAGAAGGATATAAATATTAAAGGGAATGGCAGAGGAGAACAGAGATTTGTAATATCCGGCTTCAGTATCTGGCGATCCAGTTGTGGGCTAAGGTAAACATAAAGGCTGGATATAATTCTTCTTGATACATGAGATTCTCTGGGACTTCGTACAAAACAGAGAAAGCTTCATCAATTTAATTATGGTGTTCGCTATCTACCATGTGAGAAAGAATGGTACTGTTGATTGAATTAGTCTTTTCTTTTCGCAATCATGCTGTTACATGTTCACGAACACGCGAGGATAAAGTCTTCTGAGTATAGCCTATGTAACTAGCTCCACAGGAGCTATGCTATTTTCGTTCTCTTTTTAGCTGGTGGATTCAACAGATGTGTGGACTTTATTGACACAGTAAGAAGGCGTAAACGCTTATTCATTCAACTATCCTTGACGTTAAGCGTTAATAATGTATACCCTATTCATTATTTTATCACGATGATTTATTCATTTGCTTAATCACATAAAACGATCATTACAAGATCAAACTATATCTTAAAACAACTTATGGATATACTAAAATGATAATAAGTTTACTGCTCATGCATTAAACATATTATTAGCCTTTAAGTTCAGCAATCACTGTTATAAATTATTAAAAATAGTTACCAGTTTTTCTCCGCTTACTCTAAATGACATGAATAGTCTTCTTCCTGTCACTATACCTAATGACTTCAGTTTCATTTCTACGTGATTGAAAAGAAATTTCATTCATGTTCTTATCTCAATATCTATTCACAGACAGGAGTATAGAAGGGCGGTCGAATAGAATTGATGTTAATTTTTTTTAGAAGTCACAATTTTTTTATCAAAACGCGGATGGGACAGTCAGAAAGGATTATTTATTAAAAACAAAAAAAAAACTCAAATGTAAAAATGAACGTATTCACATCTAATCAAATCAGTTTATGCTACTTGGATTTGAACTGATCAGATTACAAAGATAAACAGTTTATAGCCGATTAACAAATTATTACAAGCAAAAAAATGTTTGTTCATTATCACACGAGCACACACTTTCAAAAAATGTTTATCAGTCACTCATTCCCAAGTATTTTTTATAACACCCAAAAATTCCTTCTCACCCGGAGTCAGGAATGACAATCACCGTGCAATAATCATCGACGCAGGAGTTGACATCGAATCTTTTATATTTAAAACTCGTTATTTTTTGATACTGTCCAACTATCTTCCAATAATTCCGGGGAGTCGAACAAATTTACGAATTTTTCAAAGCTATAAATACAAATTATTGAAAACCGAACCAATGGGTTTAACGCTAAGCGCTTTCCATGAAGGCTTTAGTCCCTGAGTCCAGCCCCAAATGTAGTTTTTAATAATTGTCAACCTAAGATTAGCTTTATTGCACTGTTTAACAATTAAGATGCCACTGAAACTGTGTTACGCTTTTTTTAAAACGGATCTTCAAGAAAGTCAATCTATTTATCATGTTAGCAATCATTTTTTCCCAAGAGATGATTGGAATCAATTTGTTTAATAGGAAAATTAGATTCCACCTAATTGAACATACTGATTATTCGGAATAGCTTGTTCAGTACTCAATTTGACGATAATATACAGAAAAAATAGCCAATGTGATGAAAGACATATGAGTTATTTAAAAAAAATAAAACCTACCTCATGGAATATCAGAAGTTATATGTATTTGATGTTTTATTCTTAATTCACACTTTACGAGAATTTAGAAGATAGTATTATTATACATTCCAATGAATAAAGAACAAAATACAGGGATGAAGAAATTTATTCTAGAATTGTTTCATGAAAAGAATGTCAATCAAATAATTATAACACAAATGACAGTGTTAAAAATAATATCAGAAACAATGGGAGGCAAAGTCCGATTCACACGTCCTCGTCGTGCCTCCTGGATCATGGGAATGTTTCCATGAATTAACGTGAGCGGTATCCCGGGTGGTGGAGATCAGTCTAATCAACCACTCTACTAATACCTGAGAACAATTACGAATGCTACACAGAGTCATTGCATAATTATCGAGGGTTCAAAAGAGTGGTAAAAACATGAGTCTGCTCAAACAAAAACAAAAAAAGAAAAAAATGGGTTGTGGGTGTTATGTAATGGTTCTGCGTAAGCAGAGCAGAAACAGCTATCCCGCCGCGGTAGTTGTGTCGTACTTCGATGTAGCACTCTTCTCCAGAAAGGTTAATTAGGCTTCACAATTCTATATGACTGGAAGTGGCATCAGAACCAATATTAAATTGTTAAAAAAAGACATTACTTGATGTGTTACTAATAGATGTATTGTGAAGGTTCAAAAACAATTTACAATTGCTTAATCACAAAATGATACTTTCATCTACAATATTTATGTCTATACGCTTCACAGTTGTATGTCCAGATAGTACAAAGAAATGAAGCAGTTAAAGTTTAGGCAAAACGATCAGTGTACTCATGAGGAAAGAGTAAGTTTAGAAGCATGGTTTATCGTGAATTCTGAACAATGAAAAGTGTATTAGCAACAGGAAAATAACTCCAAGTTTTAAATAGACTATTTAACAATCAGTAATCATAGCTTCACAAATTGGATAAAATTTAGATAATATCGAAAATTACTTGCAAATTATGCTTTTCTTAACCATGTGTCCAACGTCCAGTTAAGGAAAATAAAAAAAATGTAGCGACAACAATGATTCAATTATATTTTACCTCCAGGTCATCAATAGTTGTCCAACTTAGATCAGTTCGTAATATCAGTGAAATTCAACATTCTCTACAACCCTATACTGAAAATAATGTTTATATTCTTTTATGTAAAATAAAACTGTATATTCTTCTTCTTATTGATTTGAGATGTTTTAGAAAAATCAATCACTCCGATTGAATTTCATCTCTAAGATAAATCCATCTATGAAAATATGTTTTTAGACGAATTGCTAAGTAGATAATTATTTTTAGTATATATGTATTGAACGAGGACTCAGGTGGGGAAGACCAATTTATTGTTCAACGCTTCTGTAAAATAGGAATACCATACATTGAAACACATCATTTGCACATCTTCATTGAATAGTCCACGAATCTTTCAATTCGCATCAATCTTCTTCTGACATGCATTCCACTTCTGACTGGTGCTATGTGTTAATCATACTTGTCAATATAAGTAGTGTACAGTACATATATGTATATGTTGAATTGAAATGTTAGATAGTAGATTTTTCTAATGTTAGAAACTATCAAAGTCATAAGTCGATTTATATATAAGATAAAAAAAGAAAGCAACTAATGTTCAGATTTCAATATCCAAAATGAACTAAAACAACAGAATGGATTGAGAAGTTTAAACATTCTGTCATAACT
The DNA here is from genome assembly GCA_944470415.2 of Schistosoma rodhaini. Lineage (NCBI taxonomy): Eukaryota > Metazoa > Platyhelminthes > Trematoda > Strigeidida > Schistosomatidae > Schistosoma > Schistosoma rodhaini. The sequence continues at coordinate 14,534,094 of OX104044.1, forward strand.
ACTTGCTAACAACTTAGACATATGAATAGAGATAACTGTCAATAAACTAGAAAAACTACAATGACTAATGGTAAGTTTATTAAAACGTGTAAATAAATTTATCGTAATATTATATGTAAAATTATTTTTAAATTTTCCCAATAAGGACAATAAAAGTGAGTAACCCGTTTGTTTATAAGCAAAGATGGATAGTGGTTAGTAGTGGAATCCAGGACGCGTGTTTCGTTCTATTTGGGACTCGTCAGATGGATGTACCTGTACCTCAGAGTTGATGTTCACTCTGGGACTCGAACCCAGTACCTTTCTCTGACTGACCAGTCGCAATCCTAAACATAAATGGGAAGATACAAACAAACAATACTAAGTAAATTTAAACCTGTTTGTTTGTTTTTATTCTCTGTTGTAATAATGAAAGACTAAACGAGAAGCAACGAAAGAAACAGTGTATGCTACAGTATAGAAAAAAGATAATAAAGTAGCTGGGAAAATTGACTGTAGATTAAACACTATAGTATGAATATGTATCCAACCACCAAGTTGATCTCTCTGTATCGAATGAAGTGGTCAAGCATAGAGGAATTTCTCTTTATGTTATCTTCAACTGTATCTACCAGTTTAAAGATGTGTGCTATAGCATATATATTGAAAGAATGAGAAAAACTGTATAAAGTTTCTGAAGATTCTTGACTTTTATTAAAAAAGAGTAAGTTTCTATATAGAATACATGGAATAACACTAACAATGGAATCCAAGACGCACGTTTTGTTCTATTTGGGGCTCGTCAGGTTGATGCATTTGTATCCTCCGCTAGCTACATTCTATCTATTCTATATAAACTTGTGTCAGAATGGCCTTATTAAGACAATCCACACAGAATGTAAACATTATCAACAATGAGATAATAAAAACTATCGCAAATCGAAATGAGAACAGACGTTAATTTTGGTAACGTAAAAAAAATAAAACTTTTTTAAAAATTATTTTCATTTAGACTTTTCTCATTTTAGTAGTTCTGTTTTCTGCCCTAATTATTGTTTAGATTACTGATAAGCAGTAATGTTGCTAATGTTATTATTGTCATCACTGTTACTAATAGTAAAAGTAACATAAGCATACATTTTCCTATGTTTCTGTTGTAATCTGTCATTTAAAAATGTTTATGTATGCAGATGACGTTAACATATATATATATAGTTAGGCTATTGTACAATTTTAAAGAATTAAAAATTAATAAACGAAAATGGTTGGTGGTTAGCAGTGAAATTCAGGTCTCTGACCTAGCAATTGAACAGCACAGTATGCGCATACGCCAATATGAGATTGATCAATCGTTGTACTAAACGTCAATAGAAAGATTCAAAACAAGCAATATGAAAATGAGATCTAATAAGTTTCAAATGCAAATAGAAAGTGAAATCCGCCCGAAAATAAAATGAAAATACAATTTAAAGTAAAAATCCATCTTAAAGTAATGATAGCTGAAAAAACGTTTTTGGAAATAAACAGTTGTTTTCTGCTTGTTTTGAAATTCTCAACAGAGATCAACTACTTCTTTAGTTGAGATCAACTCTCCTTCAGAACCAGCACAATGAACTCAGACCACCAAGCTGACATCATGATTTCATAAAAAAGCACCACAAGTAGGAATTGATAATTTTTACACAGTTATGGTATATATGCTACAACTTGGATCACAGTTTAATAAATAATTCATGGTGATTTATGAATGGAAGGAGATCTACCAACTGGACGGATGTCATTAGCAACAGCCTACTGTAGGATAGGACAAACCAGCTTCCAGCTGAATAGGAAATTAAGAAAAGACGCTGAAAGTGGATAGGATATATATTGAGGAAGTCACCAAACTACATCACGAGGCAAGTTAGCGAACATGAAATCCTGAAGGGAAGCGGAAAAGAGGAAGGCCAAAGGACACGTTACGTCGAGAAATAGCAGATATGAAGAAGATGAATAGCAACTGGAAAGCACTGGAAAGGATTACCTAGAATAGGGTTGGATTGAGAGTGCTGGTGGGCGGACTATGCTCCTTTGCCAAAGGGTAACAGGCGTAAGTAAGCAGAACACCTACCAACAATTAACAATTCAAACCATAGCCTCAGAGCAATATAAAAATATGAATATTTAACAAATACAAAGCAAAAATATGCGATGATCCCGCTCACATTAGTTGTAGAGGTTAAAACGTTTCTGATTATTAGACCTGGCTTAACAATATTTGCCTATGGCGCTTAGTATGACGATAAGGCTGTCAAAAGTACTAGTAACATTTAATTACACCCATGAACACAATTGTTTTCGCATAGCCAGTAATTTCAGGGTTTTGTCAGTGCATCTCAAGATTTTACCCACCCACTATTCTTCTTGACAAAGTTAAATTTGAATTCTGACTTCCTTACAAAATAACTAAAATAAGATATTGTTATTTAGAGTTATAAAGGAGGTCGTGCCGCAAACCGTGTAGTTAATGTTACATATAATTTATTTCAGTAAAGCGTATTACTACTATATACAAAACTTAGTTATTCATTGTGATATTTCCAGTAAACTCCGTTAATTTGATATCTGTTGAATTGCTTATAGAATCGGTTGTATTTTATTCTTGTTATTACTATAGAAAGCGTTAGCCATTATAAGAAAACTAGAGATCAACCTTTAACTCACTTTCGATAACAGTTTAAAAGAATATAGTCTTGTCACGACATACATGCTGATTTCATGAGTAATCACTTGGTGTTTTTAACAAAGCTAGATAAGATGGAACTTATCTGTACAAACCCATATGCTGATAATTGTTACTCATTCAGCAATGATTTATTCTTTTGTAGTAGTTCTCTAAACACCGATGAGAAGCTAAGACCAATGGAGTTCAAACATGTCGGATGCCAGGTGGTTACCCAACAAAAGCAATGTAAGATAGTTGAACAGTCTTGAGAATTGACTGAAAGTAAACACGTATACCACTGGATCCACGACCAGTTTTATTAAGCTTAAACGTCCTCAGCCAGACCTGAAGGCTATGGGTTTACTATATGGTAATCAAAAGCTATTTACTAAGAGAAAACGTTGAATTTTAAACATTTTTACAAATTTCGAGTTGAGCATTTTATTAAATCCACTTTTTTGTTTGTTTCTGGGTGTTTTTTTTGGGCATCAAAATGTCAAAGATAATAATTCGTGTGGGAAATATTCCATGTTTTCTTTTTCTACAGAAAAAAATCAATATGGAGAAAAATTTAACATTTGTGATTTTGAATTTGTCAAAATAGATCACTGGGGGGGGGCAACAATTTTTTTAATATGTGAACTACATTAGAAGGTAAGATAATATGCGTTTGAAATTTTTAATTATCTTTAACATATTTGATAATCTTTTGACAAACTTCAATATTTAATCGGTTTCATATTTTGTTAAAGATGGGTTGATAAAAGATTATCCTTATTTAGCAAGCCTTTCTGGTTAAAATTAATCAATTCTCATGAAGCTTTATCAAACAAAAATGATCCGCTTCTTCATTAAGTAGATTTGTAGTGTATTTAAACTTCACAAAGAGTATTAATACCTTGAAGACTTCAGATGACTTGTGCCTTCTAGCATCAAGTCAGTTTTTAAGGGTTCCTGAAGACTGCTTCCAACTACCTAGCACTTGAATTTAGTGGATAAACTATTGAGTTATGCAGATTAATAGTCATATAAATATGCGGTCGATATAATCCAGACAAATTTAATGACTGGAAATCCATCGTCATTGTCAATGCACAATGATCAATCAGCATAGAAATCTGAGGCCTACGGTAGGTAAAATATTGTTTGAGTAGTTTTTTACTAGCATTTTTAATTGTTACCGTGAACGAATGGAGTTTGAATTGTTTCGATGGTCAAAGTTCCTTCATGATTCTAAACACATCTTGTTGGTAATTACAGGCTGGAACAAAAGTTGATTGAGGACCGTGTTAGTGAATAATCAACTAACATCAAAATTAATGTTTAATAACTAAACAATAATAATCCGATTTACCATATAATTTATAGAGAGCTGAACAAAGAATGAACTCAGTTATTTTGTTAAAATCATTAATCTGTATATTGACTAAGTCTATTTAATGGAAATAAACCAAACCATAAGTACATTAAAAACACTAATGAATAAATGTATCATATTGAGCAAATTCTAATAAGAACAGTTTTACAAAAATCAAAATCATTAAAGAATATGGTATAATTACATTATTAACACGACGGAATGATCTTAGTAACAGATTTCCATCGAAAACCCAGAAGCATTAGATAGCTATTTAGTTCTAGTATGGAACTACCCAGAAATGCATATCAACGACGCCGCCACCAGCGATCAAACCCAGGGCTTTCAGTTTAACACGCGAACGTTTAACCTTTTAACTGTTGAACTATCATTCGACAGTTTACGTGTTTAACCTGAATCAATTTTATAAAATCCCTCAATCACCATTTAATGTACTTAGTAGTAAAGACAGTTCTAAATAGGTTTTCGGTTGACATCAATACATGAATAAAAGTAACTTTTAAATGAAGAATCTTGATTTATTTTGTGCAGTTAATTCTCTTTAGAAATAAAAACAAAACAATGACGACAGTGATGATAGAATACATTGAATTGATTGTGTATAATGGCTTCTTTTTCCCAGTTAAACAAAAGATAATCATTACTAAAAAAGGATTTTGTGGAGATTTTAGTTATTTTATATAGTTGAAATCATGAGATATCAACTCACTGAAAACATTGGTGAATGGTTATTCAACTTCGTGGATTTGTCAAAGTTATACATTAACATCGTTGGATGCCCGCTCAGTGGTCTAGTGGTTAACGCTCTGGCGGGAGACTGATGGGTCCTGGATTCGAATCTCGTGAGGCTGTATCGTGGATGCGCACTGCTGAGGAGTCCCACAACAGGACGATTTGGCCGTCCAGTGATTGCAGGTTTTCCTTGGTGGTCTAGCTTCAATTGACTAATGATTTCAACAATATATAAAAAAATATTACCAAAGTATTAACTAAATTCATTATTGGACAATTTAGTTTTCATAACTTTCAAATTATATCTTTGCCATGATTTAAAATAACCAAACTAAAGAACTTGTATAAGTGACTGTAGAGAAGTTAATGAAATACGTTGAATTCATTGTATATTCTGAAAACGTATGACTGTTTTTCTTTACTTTTTTTAAATTTTCAGTTTTATTGTCATAGTTGTTTTTGAGTAAACGAAAACTGTATCTTGTTTTATATAAGAACTTTCGTCTATATTAGAGAGAATAGTTTAACAGTATTTGAGCGCCGAGTTAATGTAAGACATAAAATAGGAAGAATAATATATTTGTAAAATCTCAGCGAATGAATTTGGCGTAAATCCAACGTTTCACCTGGCAATCTGGTCCAAGCTTTTGTTGTGTGTTTTTTAATGTAATTATATGTCATCAACACTATAATATTGTAATAGATTAACTGAAAACGATTCATTAGTAAAGTATTTTGTATTTATTTCAGGTAGTGGTTTCACTTCAAGTTATAGAAATTGAAGTTAATTGCAAACTAGTCAGTTATTTTAGCTAGTTTTTCATGAATGTTTATTCACATTTTCCTAAATATAGACAACTTGAAGATGATTAAAAGTAATCCTTGTCATTCTGGTGCCATATTAGAGTTTAGGAAAAAATCGTTAAAAAAGGAACTGTAATATAATATGATAGTTAAAATTAAATATAGAAGCATAAATCATAATAAGTAAATACTTGAAAAACTAATCATATCTATTCCTATTCCTAATACATTGTCTTCCAATTGCTTTCTTTTTTTGTTTCGGGAAATAAAGGGAACCTGTCTTTCTCGTATAACTAAACGATGTTAAGAGACATTATTTCTCATTGCAATCACCTCTCTTTCTCTCTTTTTCGATAAGCGCTTCTTTTTGTATAAGATGTTAGAATAAAACATTAGGCTAATGAGAATGTTTGTTTCAGGTTTCCAATATAATCACAATAATTAGTTTAAAATATTCCCTGGAGGATTTAGCAAATTAAAACAAAAGGAGATAATTTTAGTGTTATGAAACATTTTATAAGAAGAATATTAATTATGAAATATACAATGTACTTGTATCTAGGGTCTCAGTTTATTAGTTTTTAGTTATGTTCTTAAATAAAAGAAAAAGGGCTTTAACTATTGTTTGTATCTCATCAAAGTCATTATATTGTATCGCATAAGATAGATTAAATACATTGATATTCTTGATTGTCAGTAATACTAATATTACTGGATTATTTGTCAACTCTTAGAACGATAGACATGAATTTTCCTTCTAAAATGAAAAAAAAGAAACTGAATAGTAAGTTTGATGAATGTTATTTGGACTTCCTTAAAATGTCCTCCGGAGTCAAGACAAAATATTGAAAATACTTTGAGTAATTAGTGTTCTTTCGTAGTTTTTTTAAGGAGTTATCTCGTTAATATTTCATTATGTTTTGTCACATCTGCTTGGATAATCATCAGTTTTTAGGATATATTCTTTGAGCTTCTAAAATAACAACGTTATCTACAAACCTATCTATTTATCGTAAGCTTATTTAGTATATTTTAAATTCAGTTACCGTTCAGAGTTAGGGTACTAGAGAGTTTCACGACTTAGGAAGTAGTTGGGAAGTCAGAATTTATTGCATACAACTATAACCTACATAAATTACGATTTGAAAAGAAACATAGGTCTGTATTTAACTAGAAAGTAAATAGTTAGGTTCTAAAAGACACATCTTTCAGTTGGTTGGTTTGTGTACAGCCTATTTGAAATATACAGTTCCTAAGGACACTTTTATATAAATTCATAGTGCAAAAAATTAGTGTTCATTTTTTCGTGGCTTCAATGATTTACCGATCAATGTTTTCTTCATTTGCTATCTAAAGCTTATTATTAGCAATAGCAGTTGTAAAATAAATACCATAACGATTATTCACTGTGTCCTCATCGACCTTAAATATAGTTTTTGTAAGTAATACGAAATAGACTGAGCAGATATCTTGAGAATCAAATCTACGCTTTTTTGATTAGCTACGACGATTACCAACAGTTTAAACGTGTATGAAAATAAATTTAAACAATAAATTTCATAGTTGAAGCTAGGCCACCATGGGAAACCTGGAAGTACTGGACGGCCAAATCGTCCTATTAAGGGAATCCTCAGTAGTGCGCATCCACGATCCCGCCTCGTGAGATTTGAACCCAGGACTTACCAGTCTCCCGCCAGAGTGCTTAACCACTAGACCACTGAGCCGTCATCCCATGGTGTTAATTTCTAACTCCAACCAATCCACGAAGTTGAGAAACCATTCACCAATTGTCTTCAGTGACTTGATATCTCACAACAGACCTGGTTGAACTCCACGATCCTGCCTCATGATTTCAACTATAAAAATACTTAAATCTCCACAAAACCCCTTCTGATTACAATCAATTTAATTTTAATTCACAAAAAAAAACAAAATTAGAAATTATCAAACGTCTACGATAGTTATTGGTGTTTACAATTTACTGTCTATTAGTGTTAAATATTGTAATTGTTTCACGGAATTATGACACCAGAAGTTTTTATTAAAAGTATTTCTGAGATTCAGTATCTCAATTTTTTGTATAAAGATATTTTATATCAATAGTAAACATGAACTGAAGGATTTATTGAATGATATAAATGATATTATATTCAATCGTAGTTAACTGGATTTGATTGAAGCAATTGATCGAAGCAATGTTGCTTACTTATTAGTAAGACCTATTTCCATCATTCGGACGTACATTAACCAGTATTACAATAAGAGATTGTGAGGACGATCCACGTGTATGTTCGAGGAGGTTCCAAGAAGCTCAGAAAGAACTGAAGATATCCCATACAGTCATCTTTTGGAAGGATATTCCAGAATCTCTACGTGTAGCTTCCCTATTGGACAAATGCTAAAAACCACTGTATGTGGATTGGATGACTATAATGATTTCATTTTTACTAAAAGCTATAAATACCTGGGAGTTTTGTACCATATTCGACATTGTTTGGAATAAAACTACTTTCACTTATCTCCCGTCTTTTCATTTGCAACTTGGAGGATTCTAGCGAGCGAGTGCTCGAGTAGTATATTTAGAATCTAACATCTAGACATAACAGGGATGTTATTAACAAGTCATTCAGTACAAGAATAACTTCCAGTGGAACTAAAATGATTATACTAATTCGTCATGCGTTTCGTCCTATTTGGGACTCATCAGCTGGATGTACCTGCATCTCAGAGTTGATGTTCACTCTGGGACTCGAACCCAGTACCCTCGCTTCAAATGCCATCGCGTTATCCACTCAGCTACCGAGTCCTGATAGCCGCTTGCTTGTGCAATGGGGTGAAGTTTAAATTCACTTAGTATTGTTTGTTTGAGATGAAGGTACATTCAGCTGACGAGTCCCAAATGGGACGAAACGCGCATCCTGGATTCCACTGCTAGCCACTACCCATCTTTGCTTACAATGCCTGTGACTTAAGGTAATATCGAGGCAATACTCACAGTATGCACATATGCCAATAAGAGACTGATCAATTGCATTCCTAAGCATCAATCGGAAGATTCAAATAAACAATACTAATTTGAACTCTTTTTCTATACTATCTAATTGAAGGTGTTTAAGTTACTGGTGATTATCACCGATGTTCAATGTATGATGCTTTTCCGTAGTAAAATACTAGTTGGATATTCTCACACTTTGATCAGATCATGTTCGACATTAAGTGGATACTATGTAAGAAAACTATACTTATAAGTTTGAAGATTAACATATTATGATGATCATTTTCTAGCAACCTATAACGTTACCACATTTTTGCAGTAATTAATATCAAAATAATTTTAAAAATAATAATAATAATAAAACATAATTAACTTTACAAATCACAGAAGAGTGATTTTCACTTAATTACTTACTATGACAACAGATTGTATGAAATATACGCCTATATTTCAATCACTTTTATTCACGTTTAAGATAAATAATTATAAGTTTACAAACTTCCTTATTTGAATGTATTTCAATGAAAAGGCGTTTACCCATCATAAGTATACTGAGCGTTTTTTCGAATTATTCTTACCATTTCTTTAATATCGGAGTGAGGATTTGTGGAGATTGTAGTAACTTTAATAGTTGAATTAAAGAGTCCATGTAAATTAGACTATCATTGAAATCCTGAGAACACTGGACGTCCTATTCACCCTAGTATGTGACTCTTCAGCCATGTACATCCAAGATCTCGCATGAGGGACCAAAACCGAGGACCTTCGGTCTCACGCACGAGCGCTTAACGCCTAGACCACTGAGCCGGCATCCATCTGTGTTATTGTCTAACTTCAATCGATTCATGATCTTGCACAACCCTTCATCCATTGTCTGAAGTGGATAGCTGTCTCCAATCCGTGCTGGAAGGATTAAAATTTTTCCATTTTCATGATACGGTAAATCATATTCAAACTGAACTTCAGTGAGAACAAAGTTTTAGTACATCTTATTAGATTTTGATTAAATCGTAAGTGATTGTAAACATTAACAGAATAAAATTTGCTCATAAGTATTCATGATTACAGATTTTAATCACACTGAAAAACTTGTTATATAAATTATTTAACAGTGTTTATGGAATATTAGCAATACCATTAGGTGTAAATGAATAGAACAGATGACTTTGGATAAACGTAATATTTACTCTTTCTTAATAGTACAATTAAATTGTAAGCATTAGTGATTATGAATGATAGTTGTTATGAATTTAAGTTATACCTTTACAATACTTAGAACCTGCTGGCATATAAGTAATCTTAACTGACGATCAATTTATAAAACCGTCAAATTTCCTCACAAGTGAGCTGGTTGATTATACTAACCATGGTTTCTTTTAAAGAATGCACGAAATCCACTTTAAAATTTATTATTGATGAGCGCACATGATTATCATTTACTTATACAGTGCTTTGATAATTTTTGTATATATTCCTAATGTGACTTTAGCTGCATTTCGACTTAATGGTCATTAAATATTATTCCTGCAGTTGCATCCTAAATCTGTTGGTTTCATTTCACGTGAGATTATGGGTTCATAGTATTAAGTGATTGTAAATTAGGAGGAGTAAGCTTTATAATGCAATTTATTATTTCTGTTATTACACTAATTTCAGTCAAACTTAATAAGCACTTCTTTCAAAATGTTTCCTATGTCTTGGTGATGAATCTCGTGCTTAGTATGCACTCTTTTGTCGTTTGTATGTGAATGATATCTAAGTATTTTCAATTTATTTCACATATTTATAATACCTTGTCACAAATGAAGCTTACTGCAAGTATACTGATTATATCGAAAAACTGTAATAAGCTATGAAAATTTTGTATATTCACCGTTAGATAGTTGTTAGAAGTCGAATTCAGAGAACACTTTTCGTCCTATATGAGACTCTTCACCCGGATGTATCTGTAGTTCAGTGTTTATGTTCATTACTCTCGAGGTGCTCGGATGTCAGCAGCGATTGGCCAGTCGCAGTCCTTAAGACGAACAACGGAAAGATGTGAAACTATACGGCTGAACAAGTCTTTTATTCCTACGTTTTTTAAAGTAATATGCTGTTCAATACTTTGTTTTCTCTTGATCAAGTGATAATTCCTTTAATGTATCATGTCACCTATAGAATAGGATCCAACTTAAAGAATAGCGTTTTACTGGTAGAATAATTTCTTGTCGTTTCGTAGATTCTGCATTTGGTATATGCAATTGAAATGTAGATTGACTTTGCTCGAACAAACGTATAGACAGTTTCGGTCATATTTAAAAACAATGGCGTGCAGGTCAACAAGGTCAGGACCAAGATAAACGAGTAATACCATGAATCCAAGTTGACTATTCTTATCGTATCAAACTTAAGACAGAATCTGAAGATCCTGGAAGTAATATATCGAGGATCATAGGTACCCATTATTAAGGGGTTACTAAGTAAAATAAAGGTGTTGCCAAAGGCTTCCTAATTAATAAAATTCATCTTTGATGTAATTTACATTAAAACTGATTGATATCCATTAACATTGGTACCTATTTTGTTAAAATTTATCATTATTAACTGATGTTCTAAATGATACCTAGCACATCTTAAATTCCAAATGTTATATAAATGTCAACATTCGACATGTCAAAATATTGACATTGAAATCTTCTGAATGAATGTAATTCAGTGGGCTTTTTTGGCTATTTACATGTTTATTTGAACGATTAAATGGAAGTCATAGTATTTTCAATAGATATATAAACAAAATTCACTGCTAACAAAAATTGAAACTTTAAGCCATGTTCTCTATTATGTGTACAATTTGCATTTGAAATAATCTCAGGGATTGAAATTTGAATAATTACATTTCGTCTAGTAATCTCGTCTGGACGTGTTCAATATCATAATCGGAATCATCAAAGAATATATAACTCTTTAAAAGCAGATCCACACTGAAATTATTCATATCCTGATGTTGATTTTGTTAATTAGCAAAGTATGAGCTAGTAAGAAGTAAATGATGTGAAAAAGAGTGAATGTATGAATCATTACCATTTCATGAATAAATTGTTTACTAAAAAGAAAAATCTAGGGGCAGCAGTAACATACCTATCTAAACAGTAAATCATAATCATTACCTGGAACTCATCTCAATTTCCACACTATGTAATTTTTAGTGGCCCGAAATCTGACTCCAATTGGATCATATGAATGATTGTTATTAAGTGATAGCTATTCTAATCAGACTTGTCCGCAATCCTCATATACAATTATCGGCTTAAATCGCGTTGGTGAATAACGGAATTAAATACGTGAAATACGAGAACGAATTTCGAATACGTATATTTCATTCAATCGGTAATCTGATCAGACAATAGATCGGAGAAACGAAGCAAAACTAGAGCGCGGTGGAGAAGGCATGTAAGCCAATTCGATTTAGTCAAACGTGAATCGATATTTATCGCCAGATAAACATTAGTTACAGACATATAATGAGTAAGATAGGAAATGTGCACACATACACTCACATAAAAACAGTCAAGGTTGATAAGCGAATAATTAACTAAGTCAAAGTATGACTCAATAAGAATGAATAAATCGGCCTGTCCGGAAGGTAGAATAAGCTGAGTGGGCTTGACATAGTAACCGATATTAAAAATTAAACAATAAAACAATTGAAAAAACACTAACTGGAAATTTTTGAGAACTACACTTGGCTCATTTCATTAATTCACCGAAAAAATACTTCAATGAAAGGATAGATGATCTATATATTTTCTTCAAGTGGAATAATTTTAAATTAATTACAAATTGATTTAAGTATTAGTTTTGATCATTGAAAAAAAGATAATGAGAATTTGATGTTTGAACAACCTTGAAAAATGGCGAAATTTGAAAAACAAAATCGATACACTAAATACATTGAGTTATTTCGTGATGACATTTTAAAAAAGCTAATCAGGGTGATCTAGAAGTCACTGATAATTTAGTTTCCCTTTTTCCGATTTATGTTTTTATGAATTGACATTTTAGAATACATTAATATTGAACTAATAATTGAACAATGATGTTCTAGGCTTACAATGTCCGTTGATAATGATTTAAGTCTCATAATTCGTTTAAAAATGGATAAACATATCATGTTCTTATTACCGGCCTGAATCAGGGGGGAATTTATTCCAGTTCTGATAAGTCATTTATCAGCATATATATAGAATATATATAGAATCACCGGAGTCTGATATAATTTTCAGTTTGAGTTTATTCTTAAAATTTGAGTAGAATATTGAGTTGTACATAGCTAATTGACTTTAAATTCGAAAAATATAGATGTTCACTACTGCTCAGTTCACAACAGCTCACACAGTTGTTCGAAAATATTATAAGATAGAAACAAATATTTAATTATAAACTATTAGTTTATGTTCCCGTTAATAGCTAACCTTTATTTGTTATTCAAGTTCCTTATGAGTTTTTCTTCTGAGTCCAATCTTATCTGATTAAATGTAACTAGCAAGAGATCTTGAATGTAGATTCTATATTAATTGTAACTCGTTAAAAGAGGTTTTTTTACACTTAAGGAATGGCAACCAGGATTAAGGATTGATCAAAGTTAACATTGATTATTACTCAAAGATTAATCAGTTTGGATAATGCAGTCTTAGATTAGATAGGTCGTGAGAGTGTTGATAACCGAAGCACCAACTAGATATGTCAAACTGTTTTGTCCTACATAAAGGCTTTTGGCAGTGCGAAAAGAATAAATAATAGTCAAATATGATTGAAAGCATGTTTGAAATTCAATCACAGATGGTATCTATGGTCATTATTATGATATCACAGAATGTAAATTATAGGCATCTCTATGTAAAGTTGATACACAGATAAGTAGAATTTAACTTCTTGAAATGAAACAATACAAAATTGTTTCTCTCATAAAGTCACAAAACCTGTGTGCTAAACTTTTCCCCGTGAATTTGTCAATATTACAAAAGCAATTTTTAAGAATTTTATTGGACACATTATTTCTTTATTTTAATTAAAAAAAGCATATTTGTACACATTCACTGGATTTGTGGTTCATTTATGAAGCATTTTGGACAGTCAAGTGTGTAATCACTGAAACTATTTAATATGCGTGTATGTGATTGTAGTGGAATTACATCGAACCGCGTATCATTGACTGGATAATCACATAAAACTTTATCATGATTCAGTGTGCGAACATTGGAAGTAGGAATAGTGCTATTACTGTTATCTGTATGGACATTTTGATTCAGAGTATCTTGGAAATTTAATGGTACATACTCTTTGTTTACAGTGTTATCAGAAGTTTTATTCAATGAATTTATGAAAGAAAATGACTCATCAATATCATGTTTCTGATCATAGTTAAGTTCAATAGGAGATGAGTTTAATTTCAATGTAGAACAATGAGGCATAGACAGGCTTTCTTTTATTGATACAGTTTTCAGTTGTTTATTTAATTGAGCAATATTGTTAAAACCATGAGGATGAAAAAATTCTCGAAAATGTAACATTACGAAATCCTCATCCGGTAATTCACGTAATAGTTTTGAAGCTGCTTCTTGTGTCCAACTTGTAACTATTTGATTATTTACACAGATTAATTCATCTCCTTCTTTAATTCCAGCTTCATAAGCGGCAGAATTTGGAAGTACAACATCCACATAAAGTCCCTTATTTATCATTCATAAAAAAGTAAACAAAAGTGACCATATATTTTGCAGTATAACCTTTTAATGATAAAATGAAAAGAATTTAAATAGTTAAAATAAATTCAACTAAATAGAGAATTACGTTCCTATTGTAATGTTCACTGAATAATCCATAGTTTCAGTAAAATCTTTTGTTTTGAATTATAAAACTTATCCGATGTGTAACATATGACTGATCTACGAAGTAATTATGAACTACAGTAGATCACTGGAAATTCACTAGTCAATTCACTTGTCATTAGTTGCTAAAATTAACATCCTCTAAGTTTGAAATAATTTTTTAAAATAAGGTTACTTTAAGTAGAAACTCTTTTAGAGGAAGAAAACTAATGAACTCTGTTTATGGTTACACTACACTCAACACACTCCTATCAAAGTTATTTTTCTATATTGTTTGCCATTATGTTATTACTGCTTAGGTTAAAACTACTTGTTCATGATTTGTCAGTAGTTTATTTACAAAAGAAGTCAATCATATAAAGGGAAAATACCAAAATTAGATTGACAGAGAATAATTAAAAGATGTTTATTGTGTATAGGTGGTCTTCATAGTTTGCATAAACATATAAACATTTTTAAATGAACTGACACCAAATAATAGACAGGTAGAGGTTAGTTCTTTTAAATTATTTTATAATTTCATGTACAAACATCAAATTAGAATTAAAAATAGTATCTAATATAAACGTTAAAACTGCATTCACTGAACTGATTCAACATAATCATATGGAATAAATTGAAATGTTAAAGTTAGATTGAGACTAGAAATAGAATTATTGACGCACATGTTTTATTCTTTTCGGAACCCATCAACTGAAACTGCCTGTATCTCAGTGTTGATGTTCACTTCGAGATAGTTTACTCAAAATATACATATGACAATAGTGACTGGTCCAATTTTATTAAAAATATCAATAACAGGAAAAGTCAAACCAATATATACATATATCCAGTAGATCTTAAAAATCTATCCTCAGTTTCGTCTGTTTAATCAATAAAACTGCATAAACACTATGAGCTTAATGAATTCTCTTAATATGCAAATATGTATTAAAAGTGATGTTTCATTTATTTACTATGTATTCTTACCAAATCTTTTGGCTGTAAATGTGTTTACATATCTACAAGAGTCATAGAAAACTTAGATTTCGGAAGTGTACTGACTAATTTTAGATAAAACTAGTGATAATTGTCATATTTTCTGACAGCAAGCGATAAATCATTTAATAATAGATGTATATCTATGTGCAATTGAGTTTTATGAGACTCCACTAACACGAAGACAAATGAGAGACAAGATAAACAATGTAAGGTGATTGGAGGTAATCAACAGGAAACCTTGGATATAACTTTCGGGATATTTTACTTTTTTCAGCAAGATATAATTAAAATCTTGAGTGAAATGATGTTGCATGATGGATTCGAACCCATATCACACAGTTTCATATTCAGAGACGTTATCATCGATCTATTCCGACCGAAATGTATCAGCAGTTGATTGTTCACTGAACAGTGTTGTGTCATATCCCGCTTGGTGCATCGAATTCTACCGGCCAGGTTGCAATGCATCTATTAGTCTTAGTAACTGGACATTGTGTGCATTATGTTGAAGTGCAAGGTCAGTGTAGGTAGTCAACAGGAAACCATGCACCTAGATTTCCTACTATTTGGTACTCATTAGCAATGTATACCTGTAATTAGTCAATAAATTTATATGATTTTTCATGTCTTTCCTTTTTTCAGTATGCAATATATTACTGATCAAAACTAAATTACAGCTAGTGTGCAAAAATATGTTACTTTATTATGATATTTTCATTAGAAATAATCTAACCAGACGTAGAATGCTCAGTCACTAGCAATCAGTTTTGAATACCGGAAGTTCTAGTATAAATTTAGAATTTGCAAGATTAAATCATATTGAATGTCAAACAATTATCACACTTTACATTTTATGGTTGTCAATTTATCATCATGAAGTGACTATACTCTGAAATGTAAACTAACTGATTTGCATAGACATATGTTTCTTGCTATGATTCACATAAATACTAGCTGTGATTCTATGTAGGGTGGTGGGTGTCCATAGCTAAGGAATATTAAACCAGGATGAGACAGTGTTCAGTTGATTTTTTAGCTTTTCCAATGATACGCAAACTAATTTAAGTTCAATATAGAAATTTCAAATAATTCTGTCAAATATTACTTAGAAGAAATGACAGTTTGATATTTTGATTAAGGCAGTTCCCATTTGTATCATCACTTAGAAAGCTTTAGTAAAAAAATATCATATAAACGACTTTATCAATCAATGTATCTTGATTTAGACAACAAAAGAGTATAGAAGATGAATTACAGTCAACCAATTAACTCGTCTGACAAAGTTTACTTGTTTCTTGAGTGTCCTTTAAATGTACGTAAATTCTATTGGGCTAATTACAAAACGCATAATCATTATAAATTTTATGATTTATCAGGAAAATTGTGAAAAAGATTGTCTAAAGATAAAAATGAAGCTACGATGCATAACAGAGTCATTAATCTATTGACCAGATGATATCAGACGAAAATTGGATGTTCAGCTTAGAGAAGAAAAAAAATAAAGAAAAGAATGATACGGAAGAAAAGTTTTCTTAATGAACAATTGTTTTTCAATATGAAGATTATGATAAATTATAATAACTTAATCCTATTCAATAAATTGTTATATATATTTGCACTGATAATTAATGACGAAAGATGAGATAAAATGATTCAATATAACATACTGATGATTTTGGCAAAGTTTTATAACCAGCGCTTTTGGTAATCTATTCAGTGAACAATGATTTTAAAGAAAAGTTTCATCGTGAGATTTGATGATTTGAAATAAGATGCAATAAAATGTTATTTCATTATTGTGTTTTGGTAGTGCCCCCAAATGCCTTGGTATGGTCGACAATCGGGAGAGTTCGCTCTCCCTCTCGAAATGCTCTCACATGGCCATGCGTACATAGCCTCTACCAGGGAAGTCCTACTCACTGCATTCTCGTGGCGTGGGCACTGTTTACGAAATTGAGAGAACGAAAAGCGAATGTCCGGTGCATTGACCGGGTTGATGGACATGGAAAGTTCACCTAGGGGAGTTGGAAAACCCTGATTTCAAACCAATGGTGCACATGGGCTCCAGTATCCTGAAGGAACAAATGGTGTATGAATCAATCGTTGGTCACTGTCTACCATGGGACTGCATCTCCTCACAATGCTCCACTGCCTTGTGGATCAAATCTTTAGGTCAAAGGCTCCGGCTGTGGCCCCCTACGAAAACCACTTGCTTCGGTTTGGGCACCCAATCAGTATCACAGCCCTCACACAAATCAAATGAGATTTGTGTGACACTTTGTGTGGGGTCGCTTTTCTCATATCATCCTCTTTATTATCTTTGTTTTTCTGTTCAATTTATCGAAGTTGACTTTCTATTTTTCACATATAAAAGTATTAGCAAGTATATATTTGTGATCAGATCATTCAATATGTATTGTGTTAGTATATTACATTGTTCTGAAAAATCCCATTTTTGATTACACTATCATTGTTGAATATCATTCTTATAGTGTATTATTATCGAAATTTGTTGTTCATTCAATTGAGTCTGTCAAAGGTTTTCCTATTATAAATCTAGTCATGAAAAAAGCAAACTCTCTAACAAAATCGAAATCCGCGTCACTTAGAGAATGGTATATACCTTAGACAATGGAAGATGATCGTTCACTTTCGTAGATTGGTCGAAATTAGGCATTAACACCGTTGGATGCCGACTCAGTGGTCTAGAGGTTAAGTGTTCGCGCGTGGGACCATAGGTCCTGGGTTCGAATCTAGCTTGTATCGACTAATTATCCCAATCAAAAACGTAACGATCTCCACAACCCCACATTGATAAATCAAAATATATACAAAGTGATACGTTAAATTAAGTAGTCAGAGTATGTTCTAATGTAAGCGTCAACGCTAAGATGAAGGTAAATCCACATAGTACATCGAAATTAAAAATGGAACGCACGTCTTGCATTACTTTAGTAGCCATTGTCTAACGATTTGATAAACTCAACTAGTTAAAATACTGGCATTGTATTTCATTTAACTTATATTCTGCTTACATTTCTAATACTTTTCTTCAGTAAGAGATCATATATAAAGGGTTGCGAAGATAAAAAAAGAACAATACATAAAGGCGAATATTATTGATTCCAATTACATCGTCATCAGGCTTTACTCTTGTATACATAAATATTTATATGAAGATTTTTTAAATCAGTCATACCAATTTATAAGTCATTAATCACAATGAAATAGATTGTATAACTACACGTAATAGTTAAAAAGTACAAATTAGTATTAAGAAGACAGGTGTAGTAGCAAGAGTAATAGCAATAATAAGATAAAAAATGTTCTAGTCAATAGTTCAACAAAGGGAATAAATCAAACTTGGATACATAGACTTTAAAGGAATAATCTTAAGAGTAGTAAATAGTACATTCTATGCAGTCAACCTTGAGTTGATATTTTATAGTGGACCAGTGATGCCTATTCAAACAAAGGATAGGTTACCTGAGTTTGGCTCCTCTACAAATCCAGCTGTTTTTGCTGAGAAAACTATACTGGGCGTACTAGAAGGCAAATTAACCAACAAATGAGTGAACTTCTCCTACCTTGGTTTGGAAAGGATCAGTCAAGGATAGTACCGAGCTCTATCCCGGTACACCTGACTGACAGTGGACATATGGTATAATAAACGGAATCATTTTAAGTGACCAATTGTATACCTTTGCTATTTACCAAACGGGTTCGATTCCGTCTCCTACGTATAACAGAAGTTATTGGAGTCCGAACATATAACCCTAATTTATGTTTGGATAATGTAGTAAGAAGACGAAGGTTATCAGAACTCAATACATTTCGAACAATCTGATCACATATACACTTGTTAAGAACATTTATACATAAGAATAAAAGGTCAGCTAGACTAGAAATGGAGGGTAAGGGGTGACAAAGATAACAAAGAAAATAATATGAAAAACAACTTGAAGCTTCATCACGCTGGGTAATAAGCTAATATTACCAGGGTAAGTTTAAGATGAGAACAAACCGTTTTTGAATACATAAAGGGGGTTTGAATTTTCTTACGGCCTAGGCTTCAATAAACTTTAGTATACGCCATTTTACACTATTTCACAGCACCACAAAAGCCGTATTAAGTTCAATCCCATGACCTGTTTTAACTATGTGTTTGGCAAAAGAGGATGATGGATGTTTAACATCTACTCTTATGGTGTCATTTGACTCTATTCGCCTTGCAACCATAGGTATATTCACTTTTGTACTGGTCGCTTGAATCATCCCAGTGATGTTTAGAACTCCAATTGGTCAGTTTCTTATTATCATATGTACATTTGTGCCGATTGCTTCGATATTGCTAGCCACCTTCATCTTTGCTCATAATGCTTGTGACCTTTTTTAAAAGAATTCATATGGAGATATATAGGTTGCATTCATCACAGATTATTCTCAGTTGAAAATCGGGGAGTATCAAACAGTTGTTTCGTCAGCAATGCGCACTCAAAACCCCTGGGTACCGAATCAACGATCATAAGGTTTTTCAGTGAACGCTTAGCAATAGGGACCTTTGTGTTGAAACCCAGATATACGACTTCTGTTTTAATTCAGTTTTTGATACAGTGTGACAATTGTTCAGTGCCACTAGGGTCACCCGTTTCATTCCTGTCATATCTGAATCCAGTCAGTCACTACTTCACACTAGAACTTAAGAAAAATTTTGTACCAAGTCACTTTTTTAGTGTATATGAAGAGATTTAGTGGCAACTGGTTTGATCCTTAGGTTATTTCATCACAAATAAAAGTACATAATGAAGTCAAATTTCATAAGAAACTCTGAAACTGATAAATATCTTTTAATTGTCAGCATCTCTATCACTTGTGGAATAATCCTTATGCACTCCTCATCTTTTAGTAATATCAACGTAGAACTTAAAATAAATTTAATAAACGTTAATAATCCATGTTTAATTATTGCATCTTACAAGTAAATAAACGAAAAGCTTTCAGGAAAGAAGCTTTCAAGAATACAAAAAGTAATGTGGCTTTTGGGCTTATATAGAAACTACCTCTTTGTACAGAAATTATCAGAAGAATGAAACAAAACCTTGGTCGTGAGATATTTTTGAAGCAAAATGTCTAATAGTATTATATGGAGTTTTGGACAACATTAAAATGCTTCAATCAAACATAAAATCTGAACGTTAATTAAGTTTGTATCTGAAGGCAACGAAAGTTTCGTTTGAGAACACATAAGAGTTATGTTTGAACAGATTAGGAGATTTCTTAAAGTCGGTGAATGTAACGAAGGATCAGCAACAAAACGACAAGACAAGCTTAAATATTCGCTGCGCCTGAGCCATGATAACTAGAGGGAGAAGATCAGATTTACACGAGGGAAAAGTGAATCCTACAAACAGTTCGGATGTCCGAATGAACAAGCTTCAGTCAGTCAGCTACAACGTAGGACCAGGCACATATATGCATCGGTCAAAGTTGCCATACCTCGTTAGCACAACAAGATGAACACTGGATTCATAGAAATAGTTAATTTAGTGGTGGTAGTAGTATATAAATTATAGGTTGTATATAACGATATAGTTTAGGAAGGAAGAACGCTATGAAGTAATTTTAATCTCAAGGTTCAAGGGAAGATAAAGAATGTGTACGCCTACGCCATTGTGATCGATTCTGAGCCATGTCACCCAGAGTCTCCAACCATTGGTTACGATAGTCACGCGGACCCCAACCAGATAATCTGCATCTACCAACATGGCTCAGACTAGAAGTTAGTGACTTCAAGCACTGATGCCATGTTTGGTTTGGCCGCCCCTAACTCTCTTCCAACCATCCCCTATACTAGTCAGCATAACACGTCGTGGTAATCGGTGTACAGGCATACGTAACATGTGGCCTAACGATCTCAGTCGATGAAGATTCACAACCTCATCAACTGATTTACTATCATTCCTTAATATCATGTGTTTAACCTCACTATGACTTAACTGGTGACCCCAGAAGATGCTGGCAATATTTCTAAGATATCTGTAAACAAATACTAGTAGCTTACGAGTATCTTCTCTTAATGGCCACGTTTTGCAGCCGTAAAGTAGAACAGAACGAACTGCCACACAGTATACTCGTCCCTCAATGGATAGACGGATATCTCGCTTTTGACATAGGTGGAGTAAGTTGGCAAAAGCTAAACGAGCTTTTTGAATCCGTACAGAGGTTTCGTCAGACACCAACCCATTAGGGCTGATGAGACTTCTAAGATAAGTGAAGTTATCGACGCGTTCGAGTAATTTACTCCCTATCCTTAGTTCAGGTGTTGACGCAGTCCTATTCCTGAAGCAACAACTTGCATTTAGAGAAGAAGAAACGCATCCCAAACATAATTATTGAGGCTAGTATTTTAGATGCTATATTAGTCAAATTAATCTCTCTATGGTTATCACAGGATGATTTTGGCCGCTTCATATATATTGGGACAATCAGAGATTGTGACCAGTAGGATGGGATTACGTCCAACTCCCAGATTTTAGTCAGAATATTCGTCAACCTAATTGCTAAAATTGGGCCACCATATTTAAAGACCTCTGGAGCCAATCCATCTGGACCAGCTGCTCTTCCTCGTTTCAGATTAGTTATAGCCTTTTGAACTTCAAGTAGGGTCGGGGGACTCACTTCAATCTTCCATTCAGGCTGTCTGGGAATAGTGGGTTGTTGTGCAGTAGCTGAAGACCAGCTGAACTGCTCCTTAAAGTGTTCCACCCATCGTTCTAAACGTTTGGGTTGAGAGCAGATAAGGGTTCGTCTTTTTTCGAGATCGTTTCACTTACACTTGACTTCTTAATTCCGGTTTCTTTTATTAGTCTGAATAGTTGCCTGGTGTTCCCTACAGCCGCTGCCTTTTCCATCTCTTTTGCTCTCGTTGCCCATCACTGCTCACGACCGTTCCTTAGACTTTTAGTCGACCTACATTTGATTTGTATACGCTCTTCGTCGTGTTCAGAGCCTGATGGGATGAATTTACGCGAATCCATCAGTGAAATAGACTTGGGAGAAATTCACTGGTTTTTTTGGAATCCTATGGTTTAAATGACTAATAGATGTTACTGCTGTTTCCACAGCTGTTCGTATGTCTTTTCAAGCAGCATCTGGGTCAGTCTCGTTTACAGAACTGCCTAGATGTGAACTCAGTTGTTTCTGGAATTCACATTTGGCTTTCTCGCCCTCCAGTTCAATTCTAATGAGTCTTCTTAGTGTAGTTTTCCTGCGTCCATTGAGGCGCAAACAAATGCGCGCTCGTATTAAAGCATGATCAGATTCTAAACAAGTATTCCAATACGAGCGACAATCTCCTATTGAGCCACTTCAACGATGGCTGATGGCAATATGGTCTATTTGAGTCCATCGTTGGTTTGGTGCAGGTGGTCGCCATGTTAGACGATGTCTCTCCTTATGCTTAAAATTTGTGTTTGCCAAAAATAAACGATTGTCTGACGATCACCATTATCTGTTCGTTGAGCCGGAATACTAAAATACCAACCTAAATGTCCTTCTTTTTATTTAAGCTGCCTACCTGGGCATTAAAGTCACCCGCTACAACTACTATGTGTGAGCGCTTAGCTTTCTGAAGAAGCTCAGAGAGCTTTCTGTAAAAGTCATCTTTCACTTCATCATGGCTGCAGTCAGTGGAAGCGTAGGCAGAAACGACGAAAAGGCAACGACGTGTGTCCCTGTCCTTCCGAGTTCTTACGGAGCCATTCAGCCGGACAGTACACAGGCGACTGTTAACGGGTATCCATTCTAGTAGTGCCTGTTCTGCCCTCGTACTAAGTGCTATGCCTACACCTGCAAGTTCACAAGAACTAGTCATGGGGTCGCCAGATACCGAAAGAGGAAACCGAGAGAGGAAGTTTAGTGTTGAAAGTTGAGGTAGAAGGAACAGTAGGAAGTGAAGGAGGAGATTGATTATGAATACAGTGGTCTTGAGTGCTGTTACAGGTATGAGGGAAGTTATCACTTCCCGATTGCCCACACCGTGGAAGGGTTTTTCTAGAAGTTCCTTAAAAGGAAATTGGGTTAGAAGTGGTCTTAATGACCTGAGAGCGTGACCGCAGTGCCCAAGGGACAACTGCTTGAGGTCGGTCACACACGACCTTTTTGTGTTAGCTCCGTTCTTCAAAGGACCTTACCGCCGGAGACGGATATCCGTGGGATAAGGAGAGGTGTGCATTTTTAGGGTCGACCTTTTCTAACCCCACCCCTCCTTGTGGGAAGGCAGCAGCGCTGTCATGCTGGTTGTCTGAAGGAAACACCTTATTGCTGCCACACCTCTGTACAATCAGCAAAACGACTTCGCCTTCGAACCTTGGGATCGCTGCTTTTAGTCTTACCGCTCTTCAACCGACCTGTCTGGCATGGTAGGACCTCGAGGAACGATTGTTCAAGCCAGCATAGCTCGATTGCTTCCTCACGATAGACAAGCCCGACCACCACGTCAAGGTAGCAGCAACAAGCATACAAGCATACAACTAAACGTATTTATACAGTATAAAAATACCATGTAGAAGTGTTACAATATAGAGTAATAATAGAGGAAACGGACCGATGACATTTAAGATCGTTCCAAGTGAGAAACACAATCTGAAGGTAAAAATGGGCGTTTTCGGTGAGAAAATGAAAAATCCAAATTTCCAAAATAAAACTACGAAAATAAGACGTTCACAAAGTGGTTTCTGAGGATCTAGAATCCTCAACAGATTGAAATATAACTGAAAATGTTTTGTGAACATTTAATATAACTCTATTGAGGAATAAGAAAATCCAGATAATTAAATTGTATATTGTTTTTTATCGATAAAACAATTCACATTATAATGCTAACATGACTTTTGTGAAATAGGAATGTTCTCATGGGACATAAAACAATATTGAATACCTGATTACATGGTTACTAAAAATTCTCAGTTAAGTAAATATCAATACACTGAATAAATAGAAAATGTAATGATAATTTAAAGATGAGAATATTCATGCAGTGAAGGGAGCAATTCATGAAAGAAAACCTAGAGAACTTTATTTAGGTTATGGTTGGATAGATTTTCCTACTGAATCACTGTTTAGTGACAGATATTATGGTAGTCATCAACATGTACTCTGTCAAAGTGTAAATATGATTACTCCAGTAATTCGTATGCTGATCAGATGGTATTATTTATTTTATATAATAATAAGCAATTGTATTGAAAAAAAAACAATCTGTAGATAGATTGAATATTATAGGTATCCTTTCAGATACACTGATCAATTCAATTCACTATCATGATCATTCTTTTCAGAAGTCGGTCATTTCTACCTATTTCAAAGATCATCAATGGACAAGAGTGATTCAACCTACTATAAACGATCCATTATAGTGTTAACATCACTGAGTATGTACTGATCTAATTGCTCGTATTGGAAATCGAACATATTCAATAATTTGTGATAAATAGAACTTATGGTTAATTTTGAACAATCACTAACAGCAATTTGTCTATCCATCTATTTACGTTATTTCAGAAAATTTATATGCATTGCAGTTCGTTAACGTCAAACAAATTTATCTAAAACTACTCCTTATAATAATAAATTCGTGTGCATAATCTTCGTTTGGTTTTTTTAAGGATTCACAGAAAAAAATTTGTTTTAATTAATCGATAAAAATATTTTCCGAATTCTTCATTCGAAAAACGTTTACATCTAATAAATAGTAACTTGGATGTCACAGTTTCAAATTTCTATACTATGAACTAGATTATTTGAAAATCTAATAGCTACATAACAGTAAGAGGGGAGGAGGAATGAATTAAGAATATTTTTTACCTCAGCAATTCTTTTCAATCGTATACCAACACGTCCATTTATTTTTTTGACTAAAATAAATCTAATTTTTGCTAACATTGTCCTGTAATTTAAAAAAAAAATTAAATAAGTTTTGTAATAAAAAAAAAACTATAATCAGGTAAGCAAAGATGAACAGTGGCTAGCAGTAGAATCAAGGACGCGCGTTTCATCCTATTTGGGACTTGTGGGCTAGATGTACCTGGATCTCACAGTTGATGTTCACTCTGAGACTCGAACCCACTACCGTTCGCTCCATACGTTATCGCGTTATCCACTTAGATACTCATCTTTGCTTATAATGCTTGTGAATTAAGGCCATATTGAGTCAATACGCACATTATGCTAATAAGAGACTGTTCAATTGCAGTCCTAAACATCCATGGGAAGATTCAGACCAACAATACCAAGTGAATTATAATCAGGTAAGTTTCAAGCTTTCATTAGCTAATTAAACAAATCATTTCAATAATTAATTTATCTTTTGTTATATACTATTGCGTAGAAAAAATTGTATTTTTGACATTGCGTGACTTAATGTAAGACACTTCCTTAGAGTAAATAATTAATTGAATCAAATTAACATGAGTTTAAATAGTAAAACGGAAATAATACAGAACATTTCTTGTACAATCAAAATCATAATAGGTATGTATATGCCGCTGTCAAGTTATACTTTATCAAGATGGGTTCGTATGACCTGTCACTGTATTAATTTGTGTATCAGAGTGTGGGTATGGAAAATGTATATGTTTGTAATATCAAATAGTGTGGTTGAAGAAGTGGCTTACATTAAGTCAAGAAACACCAGAAATACAATTTTTCTACTCATTAGGATATAACTCCTTACCAAATGCTCAATTTATTTGAAACTAAGTTCAACCTTCACATTGATATCTACAAATTGCTTTCACCTTTTCACATCATGAAAATAACGCTTTTTAATATTTCAAAATAATTGGCACAGATCTTTCTCATAATAGATGCCTTTGCAAAAAAGAAAAAAATATTGATTACGATTATCTTCACTTACTTTTTACACCATAAATAGTTTATGCATATAATGTTTAATGTATCATCATACAACTCAGTAATAAAGTATAAGTTGGTGCATATAGATTTGGGTAACCATTTAAACGTGAAGATAAATTATGCTACCAATAACTGCCTTAATCAAAACAGGCAAAGCTGGTTTAAATTCATAACTCAATAGTTTAAACACATGCTTCAATTACTTAGTCACTACTCTATGAGAGTAAAGTTTCTTTGACATGGTAAGTGTGGGATCATTGAATTCATTATGAAAAAATAACATCAAGGTTATTATGATAATTATATTTCTCATGTGTTACATTCCAAAGTCATTTTAATGTGTACTACTAATGGTTACATAAAGCAGGTAAAACGAGTTTAACGGGAAATTGACAAGATTCTAGATTAGTAGCTTTTAAACCGTTTTTCAAATCGAGGCGATATGTAGTCATAAATTGGCATTTGAAGAATTGGCCGGAACCGGAAATGACTCTGCGTATCTGTGCCATTTTGTTTAGACATCCTAAGTAGTGGCGATCCAAGAGAAACATATCTTGCTACACCTGATAGTCTTTGGTTTGATAAATCAGTTGCTAAACTCTTCTAATATGTTTCAAACTAGAACGAAATGGTTGTTTAACGCTTTCTGATTTTTCAGGGATTCTTCTTTCGAAGTGTCATATCATTCAATCTTTTATATTCAGTTGATAAAAAATGTTAATTGATACAGTTCGTCAAACAATTCAACTAACATGAGCATTTTTTAACTTCTATGCTATTGAAAAATTCCGAATGAAATACACTGAATTCATCCTACTTTTTCCATACCATTTCATTGAAAGAAGAAATGTATGCTTATGACTAACCTACATTAGTAGTTCATTTGAGTTAATCAACGTGTGACCATCATTGCTGAGCAGTATATATGTATATATATATTCTGAAAATAAGTATAGAAATTTACGACCGAAATTTGAACGGCCTAGATAAAACTATAATTGTTCAAACCAATAAACAAGCAGTAAACTCAACTTCATAATTGCTTTCGAAATGATCTAATAAATATTTTAACTAAAATGCCCTACGGAAGAACACCAGCGTTTGGCAGAGTTGGGATCGCTGAATTGTCCAGTTAAATCACGAATCTCTCACTATTTATTCAGACATCATCAGCACAAAAGTATTTAGTAAATTAAATCTTTATCAGATGAACTTATCAAAGCATAAATCAGCAAAGGTTTTTCATTTCGCATGAGGAAAATATTAAAAAAATTGAATCCGAACATAATACCACTGTAAGGCTCTCGTCAATCTGATATTCAGCGATTTCATTATTATACTAACTTCATAATTTTATTAAAATGTATTAAGTGAACCCTTTAAAAAAGGATTTATAGAATAGTTATGGAATGAGAAAAACCAACCTTGGACGATATGCAATTTTCAACTGTCGTGTTGAACGAACCAACTGGTTGATACTATTAATAGAAATTGATTGTAATGAAATGCCATTTAAATGCAGGATTTCATCACCAACTTTTAAACCAGCTTGTGATGCTAATGAACCCGGTAAAACAGTAGTTAAATATGTACCCTGTAAGTTAAGAAATGTATAGAACAAGATAATTAAAATAATTTATTTTAAGTATGGCAATTAAAATACTGAATTTAACTCAGATTAATGAAATTTAAATTTTGTAAATTTTAATATGATATCGAGATCCTGATTCAAATATCGTAATTTCTAATGATCAGAGTTTAGTTTCTAGGTATACTTGGACTAATAATTTTACGATGAAACTTCACCTTATCAATAATCCCAGTAATTTAACTTGAAATCCAAAATCAGACAAACTTCTGATATTAAGTTAGATTTTAAAAATAGTAGTTTTCAAACCACAATGCAACTAAGTTATTAAACTTGGGCTCTAACTCATTAAAAAGATGATTTCCAAACATGGTTACGGGATTCAGATTAAGAAAGAATGATTAACTTATCAGAATTACGATTCTAAATTTATATTGTATTCTGTTAAAGATTTACTTACTACATATAGCTATTTGTTTACTGAATAAATACACTGTCACAGAGAGCTATGTCAATTTGTCGAAAACAATATCTATATATTTGTATGATAGTCAGACGTTCTAGACTAAACGTCACAAAATTCCAACCAAATGTACTCAATCTGATACCATTTTCAGAAGACATAGAACTACGAAAACAGAAGAACTTCGTAACAAAATACCGTATTCACTAACTCTTACATATTTAGGTAATAAATAATTTTTATCTAGTACTTATTAGTAAAGTCAAACGACAAAAAATAAGTAACTGTAATTCATTTGATACTGAACTATACAGAACGAATAAAAGGATAATATATGGAATTATCCATTTATGTTAACGAAAACCGTAGGGGGAGGTTATTTGAATAATATAAAGAATTACTGTATGGACTTGAGTGCCAAATGATTGTCCTCTTACATGAAAATCGACTAAAGACTTTGAGTTTGTCTCATTATAATAAAAATGAGTATGTAAATAAAGTTACATAAATGAAATACATAATAAAACAAAACAAAGTTCAACATTTTAGACAGATCCACGCTAGTTGAATATGTTTCAATGATCAGATTTGCTAAATCATAAGGTTAGACGAAAACAAAATAAGTAATCTGTAATATATATATACTAAAAACGGATTGACAACAAGGTTCAGTGCTTGCGATAAACTGTAAACTTGTCATCTGAACGTATTTACATTTGTTTGAATACGTTCAAATGAAAATTTATGATTTTTACCTCCTTGTGCAGTATCGCTAGCCACCAAGTTATTCGGTCACTAAACAGAACATTTTTTCAGTGGGTGTTATACATCAATATCTCGTGTTGTTGGGCAATATATTTTTCCAACCCTGATATTTAAAATTGAACATATAAAATGGCTTCTGGAATACTTATAGCCCGAATAAATCTTATGGAATTTTATTAAATCATGAGTTGCTGTTTGAAATAACGGGTACTTAGACCACCGACAATCTTGTACACACATATTTATGATCACCCTTAATAAAAAGAGCGCACAGTTTTCAGTGTCACCTTCCAAAATCTAATACGTCGTACATAAAAGAAATATTACAGTGTCTATTACTGAGCCCAAATTTCAACAAAGACTGATCGATATTATCAAAAATAAACACAACGAGAATAAAAAAGAATCCCATAATGAATGAAACAGCTAGATGGTAAAAATGTGTTGGGTTTTTTCAACCAACTATTTACATGACTAGAAATAGAAGTAAACAATGTAAAACGGCTGTGTCTATAATCACGTTTATAAAAATAAATTTCAGTGTGTGGTAACTTAGAAATGAAATACTTTGAAGGTTTACAGTTAAGACATGTCTTTATTTTTTGCATGATGTGTTTCTGAATTAGACCTGTTTAACACTTTCCTCTCATGATGCCTGCTGATATAATTCTTGTTGTGGACATTAGTTTATGATTGTCCAAATTTTCTATCGTGAGTAAAACAGGTTGTTACTTAATACAAAAGTATGATACACATATACTGTATTACGAGTGATTATCTGAAAATGTATTATTTACAAACCGATTTTAAAGAACAGATTTCCTATGATTGTTGCTAACATACGCTGAGCAATAGATTTTTACTGACCAAATCAAGATAATACAAATCCACTCCTAAATCCTCCTGAGCTAACCAAACTCAAAATTAGTGAACAGAGCAAGAACAAAGATTTAAGAAGAACAGCATGGATTCATTTTATTTCGTTTGGGTCTCGTCAGCTGCTTAAGACCTGTGATATTGAAAAGCCATGATTAGAAAATGGGTTTAAACTACATGAAAGAGTTTAGTTGGAAGTTATTTTGAAGATACATCAGTATATTATAGCAATGGTGTAAATAAATTTAATAGACTGGATGTTGTAAATATAGACATTATGTAAAATAACTTTCTACATTGGTAGTAGAAAGAGTTCAAAAGGCCAGAAATAAGTGATTACATATGGAGTAGACGCTGATAGGAATAAAATGAGTAAAGCCCAGTTAATGAAATAAGATTACTCATCTAGAAGGCAACCGAAATAAAAAGACATACTGATATAATGAATTCAAGAAAGAGTTAAAAAATAAAACCTTTTTTAAGATGCAACAAAGGAATATTTGTCACCAAGGCAAGGAAGATTAACAAACATCTCATTTTGAACACATAAATCAGGTTTATGACGGCTGATAGCGACGGATTCAACAAACTTCAGAAGACTGTACTTTGGTTATTTAATAATCAACTTGAAAGATTATAAGGTATCGATCTGATCTCCAGTATCCAAGAGATGTTTGGTAATTGTACTGTTTAAAATCGTTATTTCACTTGTTCTAAGGTTTTTCAGAACATGCTTAAAACATCTAATATATTCCCTACTTCCTGTTTGACCAATCTAGCTGTTTTGATAGATACACATAAATTTATAAACACAGTTAGCGGTAACATGAAAGGGATGCTTGTCGACCTTTGTTTGGGTTGTCGAACATGTTTTATACAGAATAATTAGTTTTGCTGCCGGGTGAGTTCTGGCTAATGTAGTGTTGAACCTCCTGCTGATTGTGTTTGCGACGTCATAACCTTTGAAGTTCAAATTTATAGATACGGTTTTTTATTGACTGCAGTCAGTTCCATCTTATTTTCTTTGGTGGACGGTAATATCAAGACTCTGCGTAAAATTATTAGTTATACTAAATAGTTGTTTGGAATACACAAATGTAAATTCGTAAAACATCGGCCATCATAACAGACTTCACAATAGCGAGAGAAAAGACAAACACTTATTTTTTTCATACAACCTGGTCAGTTGAAAAATTTAAACAGAGCAAGAACAATATGGTGTGCAGAATAAATGAATTCATTCTATATCACAGTTAATCATCAACTACATGCACTTAAAATTACCATTACTAATATAAATATAATTATTAACTAACATTTAACATACAAGAGCTTGAAAAGTTTTAATAAATGTTGGAAACGTGGCCAAAATCATAATGCTCAGAAGAATAGGGATATTAAGTGTATGCATAAACATGGTTATAATCGATATGTAATTATATGTTGAGAGGAAATAATTAAGAGTTCATGTAGGGGTAATGAAATTAATAAGTAATTGAGTAATCGCTCAACATGATAAAATAAACCAATAAGTGAACCTGGAAGCACCGGGTGGCCGTCTCGTCCCTGTATGAGACTCACCGGAATTGCTCACCCACGACGCTGCATACGGGACTCTAGCCCAGAACCTTCGGTCTTGCACGCTGGATCATGGACGCGCACTGCTTATGAGTCCGGTGTTAGGACGAGACGGCTTTCCTTTGTTTCCAGTGTTCTAGCCTAGATGGACTCATGAATTTAGTTAGTAAAATTACCACAATCTCCACAAATCCCCATTCTGATAAGTATATGAACATCAATCAGATTATGTGAGAGATGAATATCAGAAAATGAAAGAGTAATAAAAGGTTGGTGACAAAGTCGGAAAGAAAAGATTAAAATTATCAAAGGTTAACAGACAAAAATTTAATCGTCATGGTAGAGAAGGGCTAATCTAACTCTCCTTGTTTATACATAGGTCAGATCGGTAAGCTTCGGTAGTAATCGCCTCTGCAAAATGGTGTAAGATAGGTGTTTTTTGTCTGTTGATTATTCTGAATGCATTATTTGCATTCACTCCATGTATACTAACGAGATGTTTAATGCTTTCACTTGTAAAGATTTAACTCTCACTCAAACATAGGTTCCTATGAATATGTTCAGGAAACGTTGTAGAAGTCTTTCTCTCTATCCTTCCTATATATTTGCTACCTCAGGCGCATTTAGAATAAATTCATTTTATTTTGCAAACTTTGTTGTTCTTGCTCTGCTTAAAATTTTGAATTACTTAAACGTGTGTAACTGTGTAAAATAGTTATAAACTGCATAACTACTATAAATTATATTTTCTTAAAGTACATTTCCTTCACAAGGTCAGTTTTTCATGAGAAAGATTTCAAACATAGACCCATTGAGAAAAGAATTCATTTCTACTCTACAATATTTCTGATTCTTTTATGAATAATATTTATCAACTGAAGTAAATTGATTCACATGAATATACTCTACTTTTTCATTGGGTCAAGTATAGACCGTAAACAAGTGATATAAAATGAAAACAATAACTTTATAAGTAGTAGATTCATTACTTATTCTTATTGTTTTCTGCATTATAAGAGCCATTTCATTGACAAAAACATACACAGTTAGTCAATTTAGTGTTAATACTTCCATTCAAATGAATAGAATAAATAGATTGAAGATATTTGTTAATAAATAAATAAAACTACTTTAGAAAGGAAAGAAGAAGAAAGAAAAACACTCTTTACCATGAGTTCATTCTATAATATCAGAAAAACTGTTTTTATTTTCATGATAAACTTCATCACTACTGTTTTTATTCTGATTGTATAACCATTATGGTGAAAGATCCAAGTAATTTATTAACAACAAATATTGTAAATGTTATAATTTTATAAGAAATAATAATTTCAACAGAGATGAATGATGTCTAGTAGTGGAATCCAGAACGATCGTTTTTTCCTATTTGGGACTCGTCGGCTAGATTTACGTGTATCCTAGAGTTGAAATTCACTCCGGGACTGAAACCCAGTATAGTTTGCTTCAAACTCCATCGCCTTATCCACTTAGCTACCGAGTTCAGATAGCCACTAGTTTGTACGATGAGTAAATTTTAATTTTAATTCATATATACTGGTTGTTTGAATCTTCCCATTGATGTTTAGGACAGTACCTGATCAATCTCTTATGAATTAAAATTAAATAATAATTTATTTAGTTGGATAGCATACATGAGTTAAATATGTGAAACATTAATAAAAATAATCATAAATAACCTTGATGAAGTGAGGTTACAACATTTGCGATAAATGTCCAACTACTGTCTACCTCACCAGGAGAGGTTGGCTGGTGTAACAGTAAATTTAAAGAAAATTAGGAATAATTAAATCAAATGTGGTAATAGTTCATGTAGACCTTAACTAATGGTATGTGCCATGTTGGTAGATCTGAACTACCTAGTTGAGACTAGAATAATAAAGACATTTAGTGGTTGGACATATTTTGACGAAATGATTCCGAATCAGTGAAGATAGCATAAATACACTCACTCGTTATCTTCAATTTAATCTTCTGTTCCATTATTCCATCATATATAACTTTTTTTTTCGTTCAATAGTCTCGCCTTTCTCACTATCGTCGCTACTACATTATTTCAGATCCTTTACTACTAATGTTGTTTATTTCATCTTGTCATGTTAATGTGGTATGATAACTTGAGTTGATACGCGTCCTCAACAAGCTCTATGTTGGATATTACCAACTTGAAAGAAATGAAACTAGGAGATTTTGAATTAAAATCTAAGTATTGACGTTTAGTATAGTGATAAGATGCGATAATACCCATAACAATTTGAACAATGAGGAATATATATATATCTATATCTATATATATATATATCTATATATATATATATATATGTATATATATATATATATGCTATGAATCACTAGGAAATGTGCCATTGTGAGCAAAACAAAATAAGATTACCATTTAGGTTGACGAAAATACTGTAAACCATCATGTTTCTCTCTTTTCAGCTTAAGAAAATGATTTACACAGATTATCAGAATGTAATCATCAAAGTAACTAAACCAATACTATGGTCGAGAAGATTTGTAGCTCAGGTGGGTGATTTTGATGGAGTTTTGTTCTCTGAGCTGGATGGTTTGGTCATGTTTATTTCGATGGCTGTTGTCAAGATTTCGAAGTGTTCTGATATGAGTGTCCGTTGTAGCTTCATCTTTTGGTCCTCTATGACATGTTGGTATTTGTGGATCCTGTAATTTACATCTGTTATCATTAGATGTACCATTTTTCTTCAAGCTATTTCCCAGCTATTCTCCATCCTAATACTAAACTGAGTATACGACACTCCAAATACAGTTTCCATTAACATTTTATTGGTAAAAATGAAAGTAAGATAAATAAAAACTTTAGTTTATTTAAAAAATAAGCGTATTTTATGTGTTAACAATAAATATAAACAGTCCCAGTGTGAACATCAACTCTGAGATGCAGGTACATCCATCCGACAAGTCCCACATAGGACGAAATGTGGGTCCTCGATTCCACTGCTAGCCACTATATATTTCTCCTTATAATGCTTGTCAATTAAGGCTATATCGAAGCGATACGCACACGATGCACATATGCCAATAACATACTGATCAATTGCAGTCCAAAACATCAATAAGAAGATTCAAACAAACAATATCAAGTAAATATAAAGAAAGTAGTTTTACTTTTAAAGTGAATTTTTAGGAAAGATGGAAATTTAAGAAAGACGTATTAGAAATTGTTATGGTATACAAAACACCACAAACTACATATTTTCCAATAGCATAGCTATCTAATGTTTCATAGAACAATTTTGCAAAATGTAATTTTAATATCACTAGAAATTTTGTAATGGTCAATTATGACGCAATCAACTACTGAATAGACTGTGTTGATGTTAAACAAAACTACTGTATTTGACTAATTGAAGTGAACCAAGTTTTAAGAAAGAAATAAATTATTCTTCATCATTAAATGTAATTTGCTATAAAGTGTTAGGAAGAGATTCAGTTGAAATTTATCTTGTTCGAATTTCCACTAACATCGATTCATTGAAGATTTTTAAGAAAGTGTTAGGTAAATAAATTTGAAGGGGAAACTCTTCAGGAATGTTACTTTTAATTAAAAGTACATTTGTTCATAATAAATTGATATTTTTGTTATGAACTTAATGAGTAGAAATATTGTGTTTATGATGTTTCGTGACTGAATATAAACCACTTTCTCAGAGTGAACAAATAACTGAATTAAATTAACACATGGTTAACTAGTACAAAGTTATGTGTTAATTAATTTCAGTTGTTTATTTACTCTGAAGAAGTGGCTTATATTCAGTCACGAAACATCAGATATACAATGTTTTCACTCATCGAGATAAAACAAAAATTATTATTCTGCTTAACTTTCTACCGAATATTCAAATTATTTGAAACTATCAAGTTCAATCTTGACATTGATACCTACATTTTTTCATGTTTGGATTATGATATATTTATCCCTAATTTTTTTTTACATTTTCGACTACTGGATATATGGAGTTAATAGGGAAAGTTCACGTTGTTAGCTACTCCTTTCACTTTTCAATTAGTGATTATAAAAGCTATTATAACACAATTTAGTGAAAGTTTAACCTTTCTTATTTTATGATTGAATTCAGTGGATGGAATAACCTATGGTTTTTAGTAACATTTTACATTCATTATCCAGAGTTCAAAATTCACTAGTCCTTTAGGTCGTTAAACTTACACTTTAAAATAAATTTAGTAAAAGAATGCACAGGTTTTTAATACCATATTCCATAGGTCTTGTTAAAATACTTTTATTATTCTTGTAATGGTCAGGTAAAAATCGCTTTTTAAACCCATTTTAGCAATATTTATCAAAATATCACAATTGATGGGCATTGTAAAAAAAAGCAGGTTTATCTGATTGTACAAAAAGAACAATACGCTTTTATTTCGTTTAGTATAGATTTGTCATTTTAATACAATTTTTAATTGTCTACAGTCACGCAGAATGCAATATATATATATATATATATATATATATATATATATATATATATATATATATATATATTCAATGCATTTAATGATCCATTAGGTTAGTAATTTAGACTTGTTCAGATCAAACCAGAAACAGGGTGCTTTAATGGAAACTGGGATGAAAGTTTGTTCGATTACTTTAGAAATTCAGACAATAACATAAACGAAACTTTACATTTTTCTAAAATTCAGACACATGAATTTTCCAACTGAAGACTAATCATAAAATATCCAAATTTATGGATTGTTTACTTATACTGGAAGGTTCATTTTTTTAAATTTGTTAAACGAATATCTGTGAACAGCCATGATTTCACTAGAAATCAAGTATATAACCTTCGAGATTCTCGTAGAGTCCTTTACTTTTAAAATTTTCTGATGTGGTATTTAATGCTTCTCACTTTCAGTTTCAGTCGATCAGTGATGTTTCATGAAGGGAGACTTTAATTTATGGACGAAACAATCAGATTTAAGAAAGTATATCTTGACTAAATATCATTTTGGCATTATAGCTGGTGTGACTTCATGATGAAAACATCGCATCTAATTTCTAATTCTGGCTTTCAACTGTATATCTTAATCTTAACTCCTCACGCTGATCTATAACACTCATTTAACCCTGGTAAGTAGGCGAACATTCCAAGGTTATTTTAGCTTTGCTCAAAGATTGTCCATAAACTGTAGTCTCACCATTTCACGAACTATATAAAAATTTTAAACATTCAGTATACTACCATAAAATGAATATTGTTCTAAACCATTTATTCTGTAAACATATCAATGATTAATATTTCCGATGTCTAGTTTCAAAATTGTCGATTATTCAGGTTGAACATTCTGTAATTGTTATCATTTCGTTTTAGGAAAATAAAGGAGTAGTAATGTAGTTGAATTAATAGAAGATAGATGACCTTTCATTCCATAAATTCAATCAACTTGATTATGTTCACCAAATTGAATCTAATTCTGTTAATTGTTTAATACGGAAAAATTGATTCGTTTACACGTATATTTTGTGCATTTATGTATTAAATGGTCGATTCCACACTTGATATTTGCAGTTTACAAGAAATGCCCAGTTGTTAACGTTTAAAATACGTTAAATATCAGATGTTTTGTTCTGCTTTATGGATTTCAGTAGAACAAAGCAAAGGTGTAATTAAAACTATAAGTGTCTAGATCTTAACTTGTCTACTTCGAATGAATAATAAATCCAATACAAATAGGCAATTTTCAATATTCTAACATAGTAATGATAATCTAATGATATTTATTAAACTCGAAGTTCTGTGAATGTCAGATGTAGTAATCGGTCAGGATCGAAATAGGTTGAGATGCCAATGGAAACCAAATGGCAGAGGCCAGTTGTTTCGTCCTAGTTTGGGACAATTCAACAGCAGACACCCATGACCTTATCAGAAATGTAACGTATCGATTTCAGTTCTCGCTGATGTTAATACATACTTATCTACTGAAAAGAGTATTTTGAACAGTCGTTTAATTTGTAAAGGGGAATTACGGTAGATTGACATCAAGATAGACATCGATGAAAAAAGTAATATGAAGCTAGTGGAATTACATTACTGTGAGGTCAAATGCCTAGAAGAGATAGTTGTTTAGTTCTACTTTGTTTTAAATAGTACCCAAATTAATGTTAGTCAGCAATAAAAACCACCTAAATATAATTACTTAAATAATTTTATTTGTGTCATACTACTCAGCGATAGTTTTCTTTTACTTAGAATATGGGATTTTCAGCCTTTTAACAACGGCTCCTTACCTAAAACATTGTAATAACTATTCTAGAATAACGTTTCATATATTACCTTTCCGAATTTCTCAATTCGCATTCCAAAACGTTGTCCTGCCTCAGAGCGCGTAACACTAATCTCTCGTATTTCTTGAAATGGTAATCCAGCAGGTAAAATGAAAATACAGTTTTCCGCATATTTATGATTTGATGTGTATGATGATTGATCTTTTAAGTTTGACGTTAAATAATTTTGATGACAGGTTTCTTGACATTGTTTATTGTTATTTTTCTGTTTTATCGTTAATTTTTCTGTAACATTATCATAAATACGATAAGGGTAATCTTCAGAATGAGAACTAGAATTAATACAATGTGAAATAGGTTGTTGAGGAATTATGCCCATTGAATAAATTAGGTCTGCATACATTTCATCATGGTTGTTATCTGTGTGTAATTTCATATTTGTACAAACATGTTCATTATCTGGAGATCTGCTTAATTTCTTGCTAGAATCAAGATGTCTTGATATTTCAAAAGATTTTGAATGCGGAAAACATAGAATACTTCTTTTCTCTGATCTAAGGCGTAAACGAGAACTGTGGTCTGTCTAGAATATTAAATAAAATAACAGATTATAGTAACAACACTTCAAAAATTAAAATAAATTAAAAGAAAACATTGGTAGTTGATCATATAGAAATCATGATCATGATCATGATTTAATCAATGTTAGACCACAATTGAAAAGCTGGAAGCACTGGAATGCCGTTTGATCTTAGTATGAAACTCCTCAGCAGTGCGCACCTGGGATCCCTCATGTGTGATTCGAACCCAAGACGTTTGGTATCGTGCGCGAAAGCTTAAACTCTAGTCAGTGCTTCCAGATTTTTGGTGGTAGTCTAACATTGTTCGATTCATGATCTTAATCACAAATCTTTTCATTTGTAGAGCTACCTTTATAGATTGCTCTGACTTACATTTAGATTTTTAACAATCAATGTTTGAACCGCGGTATTTGTAGTCTAAATATAAGGTTTAAAATGTTGTATTATGCAAAGAAATAATTTATTTAAATATTTTACTTTCAAACATAGTGGCAATGTACTGAGATGCCGAGTACAGAGTGAAAGTGAACTGCCGAAGTCGTATATGCTTGTGAAATTCAACTTACTGAATTAAATGATAGTGGAGACCATCTTAGAAATTGATAAACTTCATCCATAGCTAATAGGCCTCAAATGCACAAAAAAACGATTAACTATAATTTAATTTGAAAAAAACTGTCTTAGTAATACTGCGATTTCGTATCTCTTGCCTCATCACGCATTCTTGTTGTCTATAACCTTCTTTGTGTATTGTTTCATAACGCTTACCGTGTATCATCACTAAAGTTAACAGGTTGTAAACTTCAAACCAAATTAAATTATCACAAGCAAAGATGGATTGCGGCTAGCAGTGTAATCCAGGACGCGCGTTTTGTCCTATTCAAAACGCATCAGCCGGATATACCTGCATCCCAAAGTTGATGTTCACTCAATTTTAGCTTATAATGCTTGTAAATTAGGACAATATTGAAGCAATCCGCACAGGATGTACATATACCAATAAGAGACTGATCAACTGCAGTCCTCAACATCATTTGAAAGATTCAAACAAACGATACAAAAATGAATTTGAAAAAACTATGAAACATAAAATTTGTTATATTTATTGGTCTACAATCTAATATCACCCTCTACTTTTATTTACATTGTTACTAATTCTAATGATATGCATTATCTTTTATAATCCTATTTGACCCAGTTTTAACAATCTTTATTCATTACTTTGATTTTCCTTACTCTAATATACAGCTCCAAATTTTAAAAAAAAAATTTATTTTACCAAACTATCATCTATGGTATAGATTACTTTCGGTATAACTTCCATTGTTTTTTTCTTAATATGTTAGCTTATTTCAAGTAAATATGAATTGGATATGTGTAAAAGATGTTACAATCTATAGAAAAAAAACATTTTCGTGATTCTAAGCAAAGATGGATAATAGCTAGCAATGGAATACAGGACACGCGTTTCGTCCTATTTGGGGCTCGTCAGCCGAATGTACCTGCATATCAGAATTGATGTTCACTCTGGGGCTCGAACCCAGTACCTTTCGCTTCAAACGCCATCGCGTTATCCACTCAGCTACTGAGTCCTGATAGCCACCTGCTTGTGTAATGTGGTGAAGTTTAAATTCCCTTAGTATTGTTTGTTTGAATCTTCCCATAGAGATGACAAGTCCCAAATAGGACGAAACGTGCGTCCTGGATTCCACTGCTAGCCATTGTCCATCATTGCTTATAATGCTTGTGAATTAAGTCTATATTGAGGCAATACGTACAGTATGCATATATGCCAATAAGAGATTGATCAATCGGAGTCTTAAACATCAATGAGAAGATTCAAACAAACAACACTAAGGGAGATTTTTTGTGATTGAATAGATGTTTCAATTTTAACTAGTATTCGTTTCTACTCATTCATAATCATCTAGACACAGTTATCAAATTAATCAAGTATTATTTATTCCATAAAATTTGTTTTTCTTAGACTTAGTTAATTCTACATCATATGATGTTGAATGATATCCAATTTTATCTCAAATCTTGTAGTCAGAATAGAAGTATACTTAACAACAGTATAAAGACTATTTGTTTTCACATCTACTCTTTCTTATATGAGATTATCAATGAGGAATATTAGTTGGAAGTAAATAATTAATCTGGAAACTACCAGAGAAACCTTTGAATGGTAGGTGAAGAGAACTGAGAACCGTGTACAATAAAAAGAATATAATGTATGAACATTTATTGAATATCACTTTATTTATAAACAGTTGTTTACGCGAAATACTCAGCATTCACTGGCCGGATACTATCAGCGACAGAGTTTTATGGGAGAGGACAAACCAGCTTCCAGCTGAAGAGGAAATTAGAAAAAGACGTTGGAAGTGGATCGGACATACATTAAGGAAATCACCAATGTGCATCACGACTCAATCCCTAACTTGGAATCCGGAAGGGAAGCGGAAAAGAGGAAGGCCAAAGAACTACGCCGGGAAATAGAAGCAGATATGAAAAGGATGAATGTTAACTGGAAAGGATTGCGCAGGAGAGAGTTGGATGGAGTGCTAGTGAGCGGCCTATGCTCCTCCACGATGGGTAACAGGCGTAAGTAAGTAAGTTGAAAATTTGCTTAAAACACGAGACGACGTTTATACTGTTAAATACAAACTTGTTATTTTATTATCGATCACTAGCTGTTATCAGAGGTTAAATCTATCAACAATGAAAACTGAGCTTCCAAGTGTTAAAGGCTGCTTATGTGTTTGGTCGTGAAATTAAAATTTTCGACAGCTAATTAATTTCAATTAGTCGACAAAAGAGCTCAACTTTGTTTTCGCACTATTTGAAACTTATCAGTTACGCAGAGCTTAAATGTGTACGAAATTGTATCAAACTTTGTGCTGGTTTTTGCGCAGGACACTGGAAGTTTTTAAGTGATTATATCAAATAAATTAGAATGTTTATTCGCCAAACTTAATAATATTAAGGGTTTATGGAGATTGTTGGTCTTCATAGGTAACAATTGAACTTTAACAAGTGAAGTTAAATCACGCCACTGGTAAGTCAGACAATCACTAATATAAGTGTGACAATAATTAGGCAGTATCTCGAATTAAATAAATTTGGATATGTAAACTATTGGGTATAGGATCAGTAGTCTGAAAATGATACAATCGTATTCTAGCCTAGAAGTTCCAGGTTTAATTCCAAAAGAGGTTGTGCATGCACAATACCGAGAACACACATTAGGAACACACATTAATCTATCCAGTGCCTTTTGGTTTTCAATGGTTTAGGCAGGTTAGTAAAAATTTATTCATACATAAGAAACGTATTAATATTACTTACTTGTATGTGATGTTTCGATGGCATAATGTGTGGGCTTCTGACATCTGATTCATTTTGATTAATTGTCGAATTCTCAGAAGCAGGTGACAATGTCGATGTATATTGAAGATTTCCAACAGATTTACTTTGACTTATTCCTTTATTATTGTTATTACTTATTTTACGCTCAAATACATTCCAAACGCGTTTTGCTTTCATTTTTAAACCAGACAGTGGTGGACTATGAAGTTTATTAGCTGTATTACCACAATGATATGTATGTTCTCGGGACTTTGATTGTTCTTTCAGACCATATTTGTCACAGTAGTTATGAGT
Source organism: Schistosoma rodhaini (assembly GCA_944470415.2). Classification (NCBI taxonomy): domain Eukaryota; kingdom Metazoa; phylum Platyhelminthes; class Trematoda; order Strigeidida; family Schistosomatidae; genus Schistosoma; species Schistosoma rodhaini. Next base: position 14,576,269 of record OX104044.1, read on the forward strand.
ACTTTGAGTTAGCATATTATCTGATTCAAAATGATCTCTAAATATTTTATTTTTATTTAAACTTCGTTTATAATTTGTACCTAATAAAGGAGCTTTTGGAGTTGTGACTGGTGATAATTGTCGAGTAGAAGATGAAGATGATAGTGATGATATTGATGATTGCGATGCTGTTGGTGGAATCGATGAATCTTGAGAAAGTGAATATTTTTCAAATGTATTCATATTATTATCCGGTGTATACGACCTAATGTGTTTTAACTGTATACCGTCATTTTTACAGTCATTTCGTGAATTACGTGTACGTGAAAAATAACCTCTTGTTGAATTTAATTTTCTTAAAGATGGTCCTTTACTTAATGATTGTTTAATAAAATGGCATGTAGTTTTGTTTGCTTCATTTTGAATTAATTCATATTTTCTCACTGTTGAACTTTTGGATGTATCCTGTAGATTATTACTAATAAATGCATAGGTTGTTTCTGTTAACGTTGTCATTACAAGTTATTCCCTTATTTTGTATGAATCTCCAATAATAAAAATCTATATATTCTGGAAAAAAAAACGATGAACAAATATATTTGTCGAATAATATTGTAACTAAGTGAAAATATAGATCTGATTACATAATCATGTCGTCATAAGCACATTTCCATTGGATTCTTTTCTACACAAAAATACATTTTCTTGTTCAGCAAAGACCATATTATTAAGCATAAGATAAATTGCCACACTATTGCAGTTTTTTTGTATTATAATAATAACTAATACCGTTTTATCACTTATTAAAATGAAGAAAATACCAGTCTGCATTAACACCAAAGTGTTTTTCCTATACCGGACACTTTCTTTAAGGAGTTTCATTGAAATAAAGAGAAAATGAAATTCTAGCGATAACAAACATTTAATTATCCTTATAATAATAAAGCTGTGAACATATCACGAAACCCACTAAAGCTCATAATTATATTTCGACGGTACCTCAATTCCATGGATTGGTTGAAGTTAGACATTAACACCATTGGATGCCGGCTCCGTAGTCTAGAGGTTAAACCTTCGTGCGCAAGACTGATAGGTCTTTGGTTCGAATCTCGCAAGGTGGGATCGTGGATGAGCACTGTTGAGGAGTCCCATAAAAGGATGAAACGGCCGTCCACTGCTTCCAGGTTTTCGATGGTGGTCAACCTTCAGTTGATTCATGATTTCAACTATAAAATCAATAAAATCTCCACAAAACCCGTTCTGATATTTCGAATATTCTTTTCTGTCAATAAATGTGTAGAATAACCAACGTTATTGTTTTATTGAAATTTACGTGATTTTCATCATATGCTACTGTTAGTTGATTTGATCTGTTTGAAAAGATGTAGTTAGCATTTTAAACTTTTGATAGTTACTTTCAACTAGTAGTAACATAATTTACTTTGTAGGTTACTTATAAAGCATAGTAACTTAATTATGTTCTCGTTCATAATACTGCTGATTACTTCAAAATATCTTTATGGTAGAAACTGACGTTTATTTCAACTGAATTTATGATATACTTATTCAAATCTATCCGGATACTTTTAAAATCACGATTATTTTTCATGGAAAAACACATAATACTTGATCGATAGATTTTAGTCAACACTGAGGGACTAGATTATCACATTATTGATCACCACTCATTGCTGATGTAGTACTATTGATTCATCTTTGGCACTGTAAGATCGTATTTATATACTTTAATTATTTATTCTACGAAATAAAAATTATATAATCAGTTTAATTTAAGTCCCTAGTGCAAACTTCTGTGTTCGGATGAACTGTTTTCCCATTGTTGAGAAAATAAAGTCCACTTAAAAAGTTATCTTTTGATTTTGACCTATAATTTTCCTTTATAATAAGCAAATGAACCGTTATTTACAAACTATTGTTAACATAAAATGTTAACAAAATTATGAATCAAACTAGTTACCTTATGTATAATACAATTTTTAAAACAATTAATCAATTTTACTCTACATTTGTCAATTCAAGAAGACAATCATGACAAAGAATGACATGTCATCAGTTTATTTAACATTATAGACACATTCTATTATTGGTCACCAATAAGAACCATATTCATATGCGAAACAAAATCATTTCCCATCAATTAAACATAAAAGATCACGTTGTGTTTAATAAACAAGTGATCAGTAAGTCAGATTATTTTTTTCGAAACTATGATCTTCAGATTGTTCTCGATGCTACTTTTCCATACCGGAATGGTAAATTAAAAAAAACCAAACACAAGAACATGTATAATAAGCAAAGATAGATAGTGGCTAACAATGCATTCCAGGACACGCGTTTCGTCCTATTAGGGACTCGTCAGGTGGATGCAAATATGCCAATAACAGACTGACCAGTTGTAGTCCTAAATATCAATGAGAAGATTCAAACAAACAATAGTAAATGGATACAACAAGATGTGTTTCCAAAAGGAAAACAAATTTCTTTTTTTCCCTTCTTTTGTAAATAACCAAATGACATTTATACAATGAATATGAAAATGAAAACATAAAAACAAATTTTATTTTTGACATTTTAAACAAACAAAATCAATTTCAAAAACATTGTAAACTATACGATTTTTCTTCATTAATAAATACATGAACATTACTGTTAATCTAATAAAATAATAACCATCATAGAAGAACATTTTTTTAATTTAATTTTTAAAAAAAGTGGAGAAAAATTTAAGAGAAGAGAAAAGGAGCCAAAATGAAGTTGACAACATACTAATAAATTTCTTAACTGTAGGCCAATTAACAAACGTTCACCTTTTTCGTAGAAAGCGTATCAACTATGACATCACGGAACTTTTTTTTAAAATAGGAAGTAATAACATTGGGCAATGAAGTAAAGAGAAAAGAAGAAGAATAGATGAACCAGCTAAATGTTTATTCCTATTGAAGTATGAAGAAAATTGTTGTTTATATATGGATGCATTGAAAAGAAGAAAATGTCAACAGTTGCGTTAACATTGCTATGGTTTTGAATTAAAATTTGAATGTAAAATAAGCTACATATTACAGTTGTGAGATTGGTGATTGCATCAAAAAGAAAAAAAGATATTATACCGTCAATACAACTGTGCTTTTCTAGCTTTCAACTATTACTTAACCAACCTATTTAAATATATCTATTTCATTCCGTTGTAATGAAAGGTTGAAATAGTATTATAGATCCTAATTACAGATTCACATACACCCGACTCAAATGAGGATCTTCAAAATCCTTAATTGATCATGATAAGCTAAAATTAAATTACCCAATCTCATAATTTTAACTCTCGTCTCCAGGTTTACTAATACTCTAGTTGAAACATTAAACCTTGTTTTCCAAAGGTAATTGTTTGATTCAACTTGTGGATTATCATGAATCGAATAAATATTATTCACAGTCGTTACTAGCATTACTACATAACTAGTGAAATCGACATCATTTGCGTTAACAGATTGTTAATCCTATTAACGATGTACATAACATTTAATTAGATAATTCACTCTAAAAAAATTATGCAATGGAAAGCACATTTAACACGATAGTTGCTTAGCAACTAATTGAAAGAAAAAAGCTAATGATTCTATTAATTCTATTATGTCGACTTATAAATAAGAAGTTAGTGATTAAATAACAGGATTATTTTTTGCAAACAAAGAATAAAATTTATATTATCGTTTAGTTACACTTTCTTTGTGGACCTAATTTTCAGTTTAGAAAGTTATTTCGACTTTGTTTTTATCTTGTTCTCTTCCAATAAATGAATAGAGTGAGATGTATCTCACTTTATTCCATTGGCTTATTTCGTCTTAATAAAAACCGAATACTCTGTCATCATGGTGTACCTATAGGTTGGTAGTTATACTTGAAGGTGACATACATGACAGGTATTTTTCATATTCGTCCAAGCAACTGGACATTGTATTATATACATCGAGACTTGTTTTACTTCAGAAAATTGTTTTAGTAAAATCTCAATTTAAGTCTTTGATTAAATATTTCAAACTTTCAACTACGTTTTGGTGTTGATCAATGTAATCGACTTTATTTAGTATGGTATCCTGCAAATAATGTTTTTTTTATTTGCATTTGTGATTTAAGCCTACTGGATGAAATATGTGATTTTCATTTAACAAAATAACCTTATTGAAATATTAAACAAATGAATCCTAAAGTTATCATGATTTTTTATATATAGTTTAAATCATGAGTCAATTAACGCTAGAACATCATGGAAAACCTGGAAGCACTGGACGGCCGTTTAGTCCTATAGTGGGGGAGGGCTTCAAGGTTTTCCATGGTAGTCTAGAGTTACTTGGCTCATGATTTCAACTATATATAAAAATTACTAAAAATCTCCACCACCCCCCTTATTCCCTAGATTTTCTAATAATATATAGGGATTACATTTATAGTGAGGAGTCTTCATCTACTGCAAAAGTGATGATAGGTTGTGCAACACTGAATAAATCATTTAAATCAACAGTTTATTTGTTAACGAAAGTTGATTTTCAACTAGGCTCAGTTATTTCGGTACACTAATATTATTATTATCGTTAAGTATAATAATGTTTCAATCGCTTTGACAGAGGTATCAATATTACTCAAACAATGAGTCTTTTTTTAACCATTATCGGTTGACAATCAACGTGATTATCTGTTATGGGAGATGGAATTTATTTCATCAAAGATACATTCAATCTTTATCTTGATCCATATTCATACACTGACATACACCGAAACAAAAAATTGTTCATAATTGATAACTTCATTTCATTCAGTTGTTGGTCATATAATAATGATACTAACAGCTGAAAATAGACCGTTTATGAATATAACCATACTCTTTTAAATATAAAGCTGTACTAATTATTGGCTTATAACCAATTGTAATAACTTTCTATTGTTCAAAATAGAAATTCCAAAGCATACTTTGTTGTGTAAGTCATTGCGAAATAATGATATTTGTAAGACTGAATAGGCATATTCAATTGTTTAGCAAAGAGCTGTTCAAATTAATAGTCGTTCGGTAAAAAATTGATTTTAAATCCTTGTAATACGCTAAAACTGGCTAAAAAACCGAATTGGATAAGTGTTTACTGTACCACTTGGTGCTTACACCACAATGAAGAGCAGACAAATATTTCTAATCCGATGCTTTGTGAGATGATGAATTCACACCACTGACAAGTCCCGTAATAGAACGTAATAGATCGTCTAACTAAGAGCAGTTTATAATGTTAATCTTAAAATAACTAACGACAAATATATTTTTTGGATATATCCCTAATACTAGTAAAATTGTATTTAGAGTGTTTCGTGACTGAATATAAATCACTTCTTCAGAGTAAACAAATAACTGAATTAAATTAACACAAGTTTAAACAGTACAAAGTTTGTGTTAATTAATTTCGGTCGTTTATTTACTCTGAAGAAAGGGCTTATATTCAGTCACGAAACATCAGATATACAATGTTTTCACTCATCGAGATAAAACAAAAATTATTATTCTGCTTAACTTTCTGTAGAATGTTCGGTTTATTTGAAACTATCAAGTTCTATATTGACATTATTACTTATTTAAAATAAATAGTTTTACTGGAAGTGAATAGTTTCATCATTTTGTGCTATAATATCGTCTGTGAAGTCTTGGATAAGTTTTGTTCTGAAATCTTCCTCAAAAAATGAAATAACACTTTATTTATAATAACTTAACCATATTTTAATGAAAACACACTTTCAAGATAGCCGTGTTGTTCAAGGCTTATGGCAACATAAGGTACATTATGAATTGATCAAAAATAACCAGAAAGCATATGAAATAATCAAGGATTATTATGCGTCACAATTATTTATTTTAATATCTATTTTCATATAGTAAGCATTACGTAAGTTAAATGTCTACATAACTTACGTAGACATATTTTAACAGAAACAAGTTTATTTTATTGTCTATAATCACTGAAAAGATCACAGAAACAGCTACAAGCGGCCTGCTCGAACCTCTGAGTAACCTGTTCCTGTCATCTAGATCTATCAAGAACTTATCTAATTTTATTTGTTTTAATACATCATAATGACAATTAATCACATAAACTATTCTATCCAGGTTCGTTTCTGAAAAGTGTATAACCTTTCGTTGTACAAGTCACAAAAGGCACAATCAGAGATATTGTTGTTGCTGGCAATATACATAGAAAAGAATATACATTATTTAAATGTCGATTTATTAGACTGTTATTTTCTAACCGGTATTCACTCAATATTCAATGTTAGGATCAACCAAGAAGTAAGAAAAGGAGACTTGTTGAAATACTTTGTGCTGAGAATTCGATACTGTACCAATAATAATAATCATAGTAAAGTCCCACGTATAATGAAATTATTATTTATCATAGTTGAAAGCGTGAGTCAATTGAAGCTAGACCATCCTGGAAAACCTGGAAACACTGGACGGTCATTTCGTCCTATTATGGGACTCCTCAGCAGTGCGCATCCACGATCCCGCCTCGCGAGATTCGAACCCAGGACCTACCAGTCTCGATTCGAAGCCCTTAACTCTCAACTATGATAATTACTAAATCTCCACAAAACCCCTTCTATAATGAAATTATTATTGTTATGATCATTTAAAAAAATGAAACGAAATAGAATATATTATTTGTGTATTCATTATTATTAAAAACAAATTTCATAAATTTTCTATATTTATGAATGAAAGCTACATAAATCATAAATTCTAAATATAACAGTCTACTCTTAACTATGTTTGCTGTTATCTCTTCTGTTTTGAAAGATAAAAGAAAACATAGAAATAGTAAACTTTGAACATTGAATATTTAAATTAGAGGGAAGGTAACTCAAACAAATCAGATTGTAAATAGTAGTCGAATGAGTAAATTATAAGAAAGAGAAAAACATGTTAGTTTTAAAAATATAAATCGAGTATATTTGAATAGAAACAAACGAATATGTTTAAAATTCACTTGGTGTTGTTTGTTTGAATCTTCCCGTTGATGTTTAGAATTATAACTGATCAGTCACTTATTGGCATATATGCATAATGTATGTATCGCCTCGATATAGCCTTAATTCACAAGCATTATAAGGAGAAATGGATAAAGGGTAGCAGTGGAATTGAGGAAAAGCGTCTCGTAATAATTGTGACTGATAAGCTGGATGTATCTGCATCTGAGAGTTGATGTTCACTCTGGGACTCTAGTGAATAACACGATGGCGTTTGAAGCGAAAGATATTGAGTTCGAAATCAAGAGTCAACATAAATTTTGAGATGCAGGCACATCCAGCTGACGAGTCCCAAATGGGTCGAAACCCGCGTCTTTGATTCCACTGCTGGCCACTATCTATCGTTGCTTACAGAATATTGTTTTGTTTAAACATAACATTATATTACTTATATTTCAGTGAACTAAATTTAAAATAAGATCACTAAAGTAAAATAAAGAAATGTGTAGGACAGCTATTGCTGAAAATCTGTGTAATTTAAGTCCTTTGTTTAAATGATCATAGGAAAAAATTCATAAAGTGACAAATTAGGTTTGTTTCTGGTAGAAAGAGGAATATTATTTCATATATGAATAGGCTGCTTTCCAAAGTTATAACATATATAGAAATCATTCAAAACGATGCCAATTAAGAAGAAGAGTAATATCTTTAAAAAATAAACTATGTAATAGAAAAAATCATGTTCTAAAATAATCTTAAACATGATCTATCCAATTAAATATGGGAACAAAGCAATATCACTGGTTAAAAATCTGTCAAACGTGTTTTTTTTAAAAAAAGAATTGTTAACAGTTGAACAAGTCCCATGTCAAATAACTGAACATCGTACACACATTAGCAAACAGGGTTATTTCAACTGTGTGAACTTTTTTGATTAACTACATATACCCACCTGAATTCTAGGAAAAAGTTAGCCTGCTTCGCTTAGAAAAATCCTTTAGAAAATGGATTCTGATTGCAACTTATTGTCATCTAAAAAATATGGTATGCAAATCAGACTAACAGATGATTTATTAACAAACCTTACATTTATGATTTAGTCTCTTTTTACTGATGAAAAAAATGGTTTCCATTTATTGGTATTTGATTCTACATAAAAGGACTATTCCCCTTAATAGTCAAGTTATTGTTTATGTGACTAAACAAAGGGAAATGAATATAACTGTAAATACAAGGAGACGTATCTTTAAAAAAAATGGGCTTATTCTTTGATATTTTCAAATTACAAACACCACTTAACGATAATCTAAGCAATTGTATTGTTAGTCACACATTTTTTGTTCTATTAAACAGCAATCGTAAGAGTTACTGAAAACAATCTTAATTATATAGCCTATAATCAATATTTATCTATTTACGTAGAATTAGTTGGAGATAGTTTAAAAACCTAACTATAGAATGTTCAAGCGAAACTATTCGACCAACTGTAAACTGTTGTATAATAATGACAGATAAAAATGATTAAATAAAAATATTATCTCTTTAATACATTGATATTATTGTCTTCAATGCGATATTATAATCAAAGACAACGCTGTTGAATCATGTCATCATGTTTGTTATCTTCCCACCGACGATACTCGTCAACAATAACGCGTCCAATGTCTCAATGTATATTCGAAAACCAATGCAATTCATTTGTTTATAATAATTGAAAGTTCATAAAAAACGAGGGGATTGTGGGTAAATTCTGTTCTATAATCGTCATAATCTGGTAATTATTATTACATGTTTTTTCAGTAAAAAAGGTTATCTCATCTAAACTCAATCACTTTTATATTTTTTCATGCCAACGTTAGCAAACAGATTTAAATCAAGTACATTCATAGACGTACTTCCTTTGTTAAAGCGTCAATATTTTAAACAACTATCAGTTATCTGTTATAAATTGCTTTATTAAGTTCATAATGTCAGTATAATAATTGATGACAAAAATAATTAGCAGTATAAGGATTTGTGGAGATTTTACTATTTCCACAAATGATCGATCAATGCTAGACCATTATTGCGAACTATACTGAAATTAAACGGTCATCCAGTGTTTTCAGATTTTCAATAGTGGTCTAGCTTAGATCGATTTGTGAATTTTACTGTACAAAAAAAATTCATTTAAGCAAAAACAAAAAAGAAGAAATTAAGTATATTATTTTCCATAATAAAAATATAAGAACATAATTTTAAATAAATTAATCCCAGTTAGTTGAATAAAGGTTTTCCAAGAATGATTAAGACAAATTAATATACCAAACTTACGCAGATATTGAAATATTTGAGATCATGAGTCAATTGAAGCTAGACCATCATGGATAACCTGGAAGCACTGGACGGACGTTCCGACCTATTGTGAGACTACTCAACAGCGCGCATCCACGATCCCGCCTCGCGAAATTCAAACCCAGGACTTATCAGTCTCGCGCGCGGACTTTGTTGTGAGATAGTAATTCACTGAAGACAATGTTGGATGTGTCGCTCAATTTCATGAATGGGTTGAGGTTAGATATTAACACAATTGAATGCCAACTCAATAGTCTATAGTTTAAGCGCTCGTGCACAAGACTGATAGGTCCTGGGTTCGAATCCCGCGAGGCGGGATCTTGGATGCGCACTGCTAAGGAGTCCCACAATAGGACAGAACGGCCGTCCAGTGCTTTTAGGTTTTACACGTTGGTCTAGTTTCAATGGACTCCTAATTTCAACTATGAAATTACTAAAATCTCCACAAAACCCCTTCTGATATTAATCAGATTTATTTGAAGTTCCATTCGATTCAATCATAATTCAAAAAGATCTATTTAGTTTTAAAAAAAAACATGTACATTCAATTTCTCAATAAGCTGTTTGGTTTTTCTTCCAATCATTTAAGTTAAATCGTAAGTACAAATTATATAAACATTTAAAAGCTGTTTTACGTACTTTTAATATCTAAAAATTAGTCAGCACTTACATACAAACTCAAACGATTTTGAAAAGTTTTATTTCGTTCTTTTGACATCTCTTAATGATAATCTCACTGAGCTCAGTCTGGAGGAATTTCCAGCAGAATCAATAGTAATACATGTGTATATAATAGTAATTTATGTTGGTAATTACAGTCGTCCTCTATTCAATTCAGAGAAGTTCATGAATTAAAAGAATAAGATAGAAATTTCAAGACACCTAAGTATAGCCACAAATGTTTGTTTTTTTAAAAACATATGTGTACTTTATATCCAGTGTCTTCATTTAACGGTCTTCAAACCTATGTAAGCTTTCATCCACTATAATAATTACCATCCGATTTTAGCATAAATCAATTTACAGATAAACAAGTAAAAGTCATGGTTTATGGGTATCAGTTGTTCGTTTACATTGAAAACAAATTAAGGAATAATAATTTATTGATAACTTATGGTTACGTAATAGGATTTAACAGTTCCTATATGACTAAACTATTTAATTTTGTACATAGATTGTAATGTACGGAGCATTACATTTGAATTTAGTCATATTTTGTAATCATATTGTTTTCTTGAGCTTTATTCGAATCTAATGGCTTATTAATTTAATAGTGTACTGCATGCTACTTTTATTGACAGATATTAGTAGTTTGTAGCACCGATCGGAAGTGGAATGCATGCCAGAAGAAGATTGAGAAGATTTAATTGAAGAGAACAGAAAATAATTGTAAAAACATTAGAATCATGAAGCATGTAAAGAACAACTGATGGAAGATGTACAGATGATGTATTTAATGTATGACTTTCATATTTTACTCTAAAAGAATAATTTAATAAGTTGGTTAACTTCACAATTCTTCGTCCACTACATCTATTCAATATACGTCATTCCTATTTTGGTTATATTCGATGTGAAATGTAATAAGTAGTGCAAGACCATTTTGAAAAGTCCTATAATTATTTACATTTGTTTATACATTATATATGGGAAGATGGAAGCAAAATTCCACTGGCTCCCCTATCTTATTTAGATAATGAAAGATAATTTGTGGTTATTAATCAATCAAAAAATTAGAGACATTTCGTTTGCCTACTGGTTGCTGTAGACTAGAAAATCAAAACATTGATTAGCAGATGAGTCGTCATTTTATTAAGTGAATCCCATATCATTGAATAAACCTTTAATTTAAATGATTAATTGACAAATTCGCGCCTAAGTTGTATGCTGCTATGTTTTCATAATGTTCTCAATTACAGATCAGATAAACTTTTGTAATGCTCAGTTTGACAAATGAACTAGTGTCACTCTACTGGACAAATAATGTAGTCTGTAAACACATTCTGAGTGTACATCTCATTTTTAAGATTTAGAAATAACTTTTATGAGTGATTAAGTTACCACTTTTATTGATAAACCAACCGAGATTCTGAAAGACATTAACATCATTTTCAAATAACGAGAGCTTGTGTTGTCCAGGAGACAATATACTGGATATAGTACTTCCTCAGGCATAACTGGTACTATATTGTTGATTATAATTCAACTGACCATCGTCCTAAGGAAAACTGTCTATTCTGTTTCGACATAAAAATTAACTGTGCTATTGATAAAATACTTGAACAGTAATATTTAATTGTTAGTGTCTACAAAATTCCTACATAAAATTAAACACCTCTAAACATGGGAAAACGTTTAATAACACTTTATACCTGTTAACTAATGTTTAGAGATATTGCTCATAATATTAAACCATACATAATTTTAAACTTACTGATAATTTACCATTGTTTATTTAGATGACCTCATATATAAAAAGAAAATTAAGGCACTAACGACCAATAAGAATGAACCGTTATTAACCTTAGACTGAACTAATATGTCTAGGCTAAGATGATATCAAAAAGGTCAATTCAATAGGTCTGAAACTGATTTATTTCAAAGCAGATGAATGGACTTATCACATATCATCAGATGAAAATATATTTATATATGAATTCATTTGCTATTGCTTGGTTGAATCTTCCTATTGTTGTTTAGGACTGCAGTTGATCAGTCTCTTATCGGCATATAGGCATACTGTACATATTGCCTCGATATAACTTTCATTCATAAGCTTTATACACAATGATAGTGGCTAGCAATGGAATCCAGAACGCGCGTTTCATCCTATTTGGGGCTTGTCGGTTGCATGTACCTGCATTTCAAAGTTGATGTTCACTCTGGGACTCGAATCTAGTACCTTTCAATTCAAACGCCATCGCGTTATAATTTAGTTCAACCGGGTCTGTTGGGAGATATCAAATCACTGAAAACATTGGTGAATGGTTGCTTAACTTCGTGGATTGGTTGAAGTTAGACATTAACACCGTTGGATGCCGGCCGGCTCAGTGGTCTAGTGGTTAAGCGCTCGCGCGCGAAACTGATAGGTCCTGGGGTTGAATCTCGCGAGGCGGGATCGTGGATGCGCACTGATGTGGAGTCGCATAATAGGACGAAACGGCCGTCCAGTGCTTCCAGGTTTTCCATGGTGGTCTAGCTGCAATTGACTCATAATTTCAACTATATAAAATATTTATTCTACAATTAAAATGAAATTTTGGAATAGATAAAAGATTCCCTGTATTAGTTATAATTATGCATGATAAATTAGCTCAGAAGCAACATTCAATGTGTTCTTTAAGATTTGGTAAACTCTATAGCTTCATTGATAAAAGCTGAAATTCAAAACAGAGCCAATGAGCAAGGCACACTTTTGAAAAAATTGTAATTATAAAGTTTTACTAATGTGTTATTTTTTTTATGTTTAAATGAAATCATAATAAAAAGCTGATTATTAACAGTAATTTTACTCACTAACGGTGTAGTGTATGATCACTTAAGTTAGGACAACTAATTTATTAGCCGTTCCAAACTACGAAATTACATAGTTCTACGATTAAATGTGACAGCTATACATTAAATAATTAATTTGCACATTTTTCATTGATTTTCCTTTGCATCTCTTCATGATTCTTCCAATTCTCGATTCATTTTTATTTTCCTTACTATTCTCTTCAGTTCGGTTTTTCAACCTTTTAACAAGCATTCCACTTCAGATCAGTGTTATATACTACTAGTGTCTGTCGATGTAAGTAGCATACACCAGAACAGTAACTTTAAGATGTCTTCTAATTTTAGTATCAAGTTTGTACTTATGGTAGATTAATTGGGTTTGGTTGATTCAACCAAAAGATATTCATTTATTTCATGATGTCTGTATTCGGTATTATATTTTAAACCAAAAACTTGAAATGGAATTTAGATAACTTTAATAGACAAGAAAATAATGTATTTGGTATCATTCGTTTTTATATGTAGAAACTGACGGATTTATTGTCTCGAGAACTCTTTCGATATGGTGAAAGTGACTTTCACTCAGATACTTGCTCTTAGTGTTATGGTTATTTTTACTTGAAAAGCTAAATTGTGGAAATTCAATAGTTACTTTAAACAAAATTAGCTCCACAAATAGATGTGATTCTTACATTATTCGATATTTAGCAAATTAGATTTCCTATTATTTGTTCCGTAACACTTTACCTTTGCAGATTGAGTTATTTTCATGCCTTGACGTTAGCCATTCTGTTTGATTAACATCGGACAATATCTTCAATGCATGTTTATGATAGAAAGATCGTATGGGAATAATGAACACCCCTATTCAAAGTATTTACTTCCACCGATTATTCAGACTATAATTCTTAGTATTGTGACAAATATAGTCAGATATTTACTGACTGAATATAGATACTTGAAGTGTCTGTAACTTTAATTAACAACTTAACATATGGTGTAAGAATGTTGATGATAATAAGCAGTAACTGAAATTTAATTTAAGCGTTTTTTTGTGAAAACAGTTTTATAATTGCGACTAAACTGTGATCACTTCACTTACAGACAAATGTTAGATATTTTTTAGACTATCAGAATGTACAAAATTTAATTGATTTTGTTTATATTGTTATTCGGGGTTGGTATTTACATATAAACTGATAGTGATTGTGGGTGGTCTGAAAGTCAGGAAGCTCGTGACGAAGTTAAAACTACATGGTAAAATAACTAAAGTTAGAAATAAGTACCATCCCCTTCTGATTCAACAATTCACAGTTGTCATTTTTATAGGATGATTTAAGAACTTTGATTTTTAACAAAGTTGTTTGTCAGCACGGCTGATACGTAATAATTATGATCTAAAAGCCTTATAGTTTGTGAATCTGTATCAGTCCTCGATGTCAAATAATTTAAATTCAATCTTTCCAGGTAAATGGAGAAGAAATTCTGTGCAAAAAGTAATGAGTTCCTAATTAATGAGTACGTTCGTTTGACAATATATGACAAAAAAATGTATTTAATACATAATTTATCACTGACAAATTGTCCAGGAAAATCTAAAAAGTATGATTCATTTATAATTTAGTTTGCTGTTCTGTTTACTGAATGAATAAGTTGACAAACCTATGCCACGATATAAACATTTTTATCGATTAAATTACTTAGTTTATAAAATGTAAACTCATGCACATGACACGAAAATACATATATTCTAGGTTTTCAACTAGGGTCTAACATTCATCATTTCATGATCTCAATAAAAACTCAACAATCTCTACAACCCCAAACTAAAAACTATCAGTTGCTCACATGTGACTAGCTTCGTTAGGTAATTCTCGGAGTTCTAGTGACCAGTGTAGTTGAGCCGTGTCGAGTGTGAAGCAGTTACCCACTGAAGACAATGTAAGGTGATCGCACAACATCGTGCACTGTTTGTATTTAGACATCGCTAGATGCCGGTTCAGTGGTCTAGATGTTAAGCGTTTGTGCGAGACTAAAGGTCCGAGGCTTGGATCCTATGTGTGGGATTGTGCATGTGCACTGACGACATGTTACATACTAAACAAAATGGTCATCCAATAATGCCAGGTGATCTAACATTGAATGGTTTCCCGAATTTTAATGTTGGTAAACGACAGTGATGTATTTCTGAATAATTTTATAATTTATCTTTCATTTATGTATTGACTAATTATAGCATTTTGAGATATTAGTTACTCTAAAATCTTTAGTTCTTGTAGACTTAAACCATATGAGTGAGTTCATTCCATAATTGTAGACAATAATAAACCATTACTGGGATATTTTTATGACTTACATAATAATTATTTCTTTACGAAGAAGAATAAATTTGTAACGAAAAGTATGCTACACTGAAGAACCTTTTAGTCTGATGGCTTTTACCTAAAATATACCTCACAAATATTCATTAAAATAATGATGTGGGGATTTATTTATCGATTGTAGTAAAAAGAAAATGTAAGATTAGTATATAATAGGAAAAAGGGGCTCAATAAGATGTTTTAACTCATGAAAATGTTTCCATAATGGGAACACTATACACATATCACAAGTACTTCATTAATTTTAGCTAAGACAATCGAGCACAATATGTAAAAAACCAAGGTTTCACGATATGTCGGCAAACTGAATTATCTTTTCAAGTTTCAAGCGATCGATTTCAGTTTTTTAACAAGCCACTTGTACATTTCTTTATAATATTTTTAATTATAGCGGTCATTTTTGACCTTGTAATTGTTTCAATGTCACAATTAAGTTGTGCATCAGTTATGACATAACAGTTACACCGATTTTTTCAAAAAATAAACAAATGAAGCAGTTATATATATATATATATATATATATATATCACTTACCTAATAACATGTATGACTTATCAATGAGATATGACAGCTAAATAAAAGTCCAATTAAGATACATTTGTTTTACTGTTCATTTACGAATGTTTTATGTATTTACTGAATTGAAACACAAAAGTATAACTGCATAAAGTGAAATGAATACTTAAAATGTAAGCTTAAATTTATCCATTTTAAAAAAATGTTCAGTATATCATTTCATCTGATTGGCCAATATAAATACACAAGGATATTATGCTTTCCACGGAAACGACCAATCATATTACAGAAATAACAATGAATATTTCCCATTTAAATAACATTTATACATTGTACATTATGTAGAGTCAATCCTTTGAAAATTTCAAAGTAAAACTGATAAAATCATTCTATAAAAGTTTTTTTTTCTACCTTTTTAAAAATAAAGATGTCTTCAAAAGTAGTAATTAATGTATGAATCATCATAACAAGTGCCTAGGGCATTTTAAAACGAATGATGTATATATATACATCTTTTTTTATTGTCTAATCTGTTGATTTCAGAATTGTTCCTTGTTCATAGTTTTCAAGCCTGAAAATAGATTAATTCAATTTTTTTTTTAATATCAATAATGTTAATTTGATATGGGTAAATTTAAGCATAAAGCCTAGTTTACACATGAAAAAGTTCATTCATATAATGGGATGTAAAAAAAAATAACGTTGAGGACATTAAATACGGAGATTAACTTTGATATTTATGTACATTGGTCATGGTAACGTAAATTTAGGTAGCCATATTGATAGCATTTTTTACTAAACATTAAAAAAAACAACGCTGGGAAGTAGACTATAGAATTTTAAGCTAATGACCATTAATTAGGTCTACTTATTTTCAATGAAACTGACTATTTTAAAAAAAAAAGATTTCTATGGGTTCTTTAAGAGATAAGTGAAATGTAACTGAATTCACCGATATGTACAAACGTAACAAACCTTGATGATCATAGAAATTAGCATTTCAATTAGTCTACGCTTAAATTAAATGTCTACTTTCTAATTATTTTGTTTACAATGAAGCGTATATGATTAAACTGAATAATTAGTTAGTTAGTCGCACTGGATTAGCGGTTTTTTTTCTTTTTGAATTTGTGGTTGCGAAAATAATAGGTTCAAATAGATCATTCCATGTAGAAGTAAACATAAGTCAACAATTTGATGACTGATTCATATAGATAAAACTGTCTATCAAAGTGTTCAACGACATTGGTTAAAAAGTCAAGATATAATTACTGTCATATAGAAAAAATTCTATCTCTTTGTGAAATATTCAGTTGAAAAAATGGAAGAGATTCACTAAATGCAAAACAAATTGTATCACGAACTGATATTACCCTAAGTAACATTAAATGTCAAAATGAAAAGAAAAACAAACTAAAAAGTCGATAGGATTCGATCTGCTGACATACATGACATTGATTACCACATAGTGATCAATCAGTTGTAAAAGTAAAAAGTTACTGCTCACTAACAAACAAACACAATTAAAACGTGCAAGTCTCGCGATTAAATTATAATTTAGCATAGATTTGTTTATTTGATAAATTCTTAAAATTCTAAGATAATACCATCAATCAAAAATTGACGAACACTTAATAAGGAGGTTGTTTGTGGGGATTTTTTAGTAATTTTTTATATATAGTTGAAATCATGAGTCAATCGAAGCTAGACTATCATGAAAAACCTGGGAGCACTGGATGGCTGTTCCGTCCTATTATGGGACTCCTCAACAGTGCACATCCACGATCCCACACTCGTGAGCGAAATTAGAACCCAGGACTGTGTTAATGTCTAACTTCAACCAATCCACGAAATTGAGCAACCATTCACCAATGTTTTCAGTGAGTTGATATCTCCCAACAGATCTGGTTCAACTCCACTCGTGGATGAGCACCGCTGAGGAGTCCCACAATAGGACGAAACAGCTCTCCAATGCTTCCAGGTTTTCCATGGTGGTCTAGCTTTAATTGACTAATGATTTCAACTATATATAAAGAACACTTGATATGTTTGAATTTTAATATATCCGAATTCGCAACTTCAACTTTGTTAATCATTTTCAAATTCAGTAACAAACAGACACAGAATTAGAATCTCCTCAACAGGTAAAACTCAACTAACATTGGAAGGTTATTACCTAACTCAATAGTTTCCTATCAATTTTTTATATAATACAATAATGTCAATTATATAATTTTGTCTCATTCTTCTTCACCTATCATCAATAAGACAGTTTTAATTCAACTTTGTTAGTTATTATAGTTTGCAGTGTCATATGTTTTTAGTCTTTTAGTTTAGGAGACCATTTTTTGATTACATGATTGACAGATGAACATAATTATCCATAAATGAGATTTCTATCCTTACTTCTTGTCGCTACGGGATAACATATAGTTTGAGGAATGTAAATATATGATAAATATCTGATATAAGGAAAGAAGTCTGAAGTGAAATTACAAAGCAGGATTAGATAAATAATGATTTTTTAAAAGAAAGATTTTTTCTTGCATTCATTGTATAGTTTTATACCTAATCAACTGTCAAACAAAGTACAATAATGTTTAAACAATCATTGTAGATTTCTGTCAAACGTGTACTTGTCAATCATTTACCTATAATATATTTTTTTCAATGTTGAATATGAAGCTAGATTTGGAAAGAAGAAAATTCGCAGGGACAAAAGTATTTTTTGATGCCAAGGGTTAAGAACAAAACAGACTTTAAATAAACTATACAACTCTTTTTTCACCAAAGTACTTTACTACAGTTTTCTGTTGTATTTATTTCGAAAAATTAACTTTTTTATAGTTGAAAGCATGAGTCAAATGAAGCTAGACCACCAAGGAAAACCTGGAAGCACTAGATAGCCAACTCGTTTTATTGTGGGACTCCTCAGCAGTCGCATCCACAATCTCGCCTAGTGAGATTCGAACCCAGGATCTACCAATTTCGTGCCAGAGCACTTAACTGATAGACCACTGAGCCGGTTAATGTTAATGTTAATGTCTAACTTCAACCATTTGTCTTCAGTGACTTCCTATCTCACAACAGACGTGGTCTGAACTCCACTGGTCACTGCTTCCCACTAGATCTCCAGGGATTATCTCTTGAAGTCAGTCACTGGTGAGCATATGAATGAATTACGAAACTTCGAATACGATTACCATAGTACTTTTCTTCAGATTGTACATGTCAATGTATTTGGTGTTAATAAATACACCTGATTAAAGTGTCTTAATCAATTAAAAAATATATTAACGACATGTAAGAAAGACTTTGAAAGGTTGCTTTTCAACCTATTTTGTTCTGATAAATAGATCCTATAGATTATTGTATTCAATGCACGGCTTTTAATTCATTATAACTGAATTTGGTTAAACTTACTAATGAATAATTATTTTTGCAATCAAAATAACATTTACAAATCATTACCAACCATTGTTCAAGCTAATAATTTCATTTTAATAAGCGTTTGCTAGAGCAGATGTGAAAGCACGAACTGGGTAACAGAGGATAGTGTTCATACTACTGAAAAATATCTGGGACTCAAAACAACTACCAGGCAACATGTGTCAGAATTCTTAATATAAACGTCATGACAGTTTTATTGTGTGGAGCTAAAACTTGGAGAACTATTACAAACATCATCAAAAAGGTACAGATATTTATAAATATCTGTCTAATTAAGATGCTCTATATCCGTTGACAAGAACCATCAGAAACAACCTATTGAGGGAGAAGACAAACTAGCCTTTAGTTAAAAAGGAAACCAGTTAAGGACGCTGGAAATTGATAGGACACATAAATTGCATCATAAAGTATACCCTAACTTGGAATCCTCAAAGTAAAGGGAAAAAGAGAAACCAACAAACACTCATCTTCAGGAATAAGAGTTAGGCATCGAAGAATAAACAGCACTTGACGAACCCGTGACCGAGGAGTTTGATCGGTGGCCTATAGCTCATGAATGGTAACAGGTGTAAGTAAGTATGTAAGTAAGAGTTTAGGAAAGAAATAACTGACTTTTGACAGCAAATCATGTCAAAACCTACCTTATACTTTTCTCGTAGTGAGTGATCTTATTATGTATAGGCTGAACCCTTCAAATACTATACAATATTATGTTTTCCTCAGAATCATCCCTAACGAAAACGTTAATCTAAATTCTTGCCAAATATTACGTTCTAAAATTTACTGTCTTAATACTGGTACTTAGTTGTTCTTCACTTATTTGAAACACTATGTACATAGTATGTATCAAGTTGAGAGAGTGTGGTGATGAGCGTCGATTAGCATGAAACATAAGTTTGGATTTTTTTACTGACTACATCTAACCATCTAAAATGATATCAGCGTTATTTGATTGTTTGTAATAATTTTAACGGTTGAATTCTTAAGTCCATCTAAGCTAGACTACCATTTAAAAACTGAATGCACTGCATGACTAGTTCGTCTTAGTATGGTACTTCTCAGCAGTGTTCATCCACAAAAATACATATAAGTTCCAAGAATATTTTCCACTTTGCGAAAACTATATTGTTAACTGAACAATTTACAAAAAGATTAATTGATTTATTCGTACGGTTGCAAGCACACCGAACTAATGCTACTGAGTTCAAATTTCGGTCCTAAACATCAATGAGAAAATCCAAACAACAAATAAATGTGAACTAAAATTCACAAAATGTACAAGTGGATAGAGCGATGGCACTTGAAGCGAACGTTAATGGGTTCGAGTTACGGAGTAAACATCAACTCTTCAATGCACATACACATAGCTCATGAGTCCTAAAAGAAACGAGACGAGAGTTCTGGATTCTACTGCTAGCCATCATCCATCTCTGCTTAAAACTCAATCACTTAGATGAACATAATTTATAGAATAACTTCTATAGTCTTTATTACTTCTAAACACAAAATATGTATTCCAACATAAAGTATTTTATTATTTTATTTAAACACATAAATATTGGTACAAAAGGGGTACCAGATATATATGCACCACACAAATCTCATTTGATTTGTGTGAGGGCTGTGACACTGCCCGGATGCCAAAACTGAAGGAGGTGATTTTCTCAGTGGACACACCTGGAGCCTATAACCTAAAGGTCTGATCCACAGAGCAGTGGAGCATCGTAAGGAAATGGTCATATGGTAGCCGGTGACCAACGATTGATTCATACGCCATTTGCTCCCTCAAGATACTGGAGTCCATGTGCACCATTGGTTTCGAATCAGGGTTTTCCAAACTCCCCAAATGGACTTTCCGTGTCCACCAACCCGGTTACAGCTCCGGACATTTGCTTTTCGTCCTCTCAACTTCGTAAACAACACGCTCGGCACGTGAATGCAGTGAGTAGGACTTCCCTGGTAGAGGCTATATAGGCGTAGCCATATGGGGGCATTTCGAGAGGGAGATCGGACTCTCCTCACTCTCTGCCGTACCAGGGCATTTGGAGGCAAAATATGTTTCTATATTTGCTAATAATCATCACTACAAGGGTACACTAATATCTAGAAACAAAAACCAACTTGTTTTTAACGAAATCCAACGTTTATATTGTTTCATAACATTTCACTTCAAAAAAACAGTCTTTATAAACAATTCAGTAGTTTTATCAAAATAACCATTATTCATCAAAGTGTTCATTTATATAAAGTTTTTTTCTATCACAAACACTGACATATATATTTTTTATTACATAGAATGAAAGCAAATTACATTAATCTAGTGACAAATAAATTAGATTAGTCTATTTATTCCTAAACAATAGAACAGCTCACCTTAGCTAATAACATTCAAAGAATTACTATTTAAAAGGATGAGTCACCTAAACATTTGTTGGCCTACATCAAAGATTGAATAATTAAACAATATTCGACGATCCGTTCATTTGTTTTTGTATAGAAAACAACGACGCTGAAACCATGTATACCTTTTAAACAGTGTTCTTTGATCAACTTCATCTTATACATTCTTGAATGTTGTTTTCCTAAGTTCTTATCCTAATCTCAGGTAAGAAAATTTTCAAGTGAAATGTTACGAATACCTAATATTTCTATCATATAAGTTAAACGATTTATTAGATAAGGAACATTTTTTGCCAGTTTAATACCGTCTTGTAAAGTGATTGAGGTCACATTCATATTGATAAACATTGCGATGATGAATACAATTGCATACTTACAATTGCAAACTCAAAGTCACATAAACTTAGATTACTTTCTTGATCTGAATGATACGGTGGAAAATATTTCTAGAATTTAGAGTGAAAATATGTAAAAATATAGACCCTCAGTAAATGATAACTCAAATGTATTACTTTTTTAAAGTTATTTGTTGAAATTAGGTATTTCTCTGTCATCGTTTTATTAAGTTGAGACATAGGTATATAGGTGTAAGTAAAAATTGTAAATCAAAAACATATTGTTAATTGACGTTCACGAAATTGATCTACAAACGACGGCGTGATAGCCACCAATATTCAATAAAATACATGTTTCTCATATTGACCAACATTTTGCCTAAGTTTTTGAAATAACGGTCAATGTGTACAAATAGTTTTAAAATGTTTGATTCTGTTTGCGTCAACGATACTCATACGTACATTCGAAAATTCGGTGTTCTTATTATCATGAGCTGATCGATGTTAGAACACTAGTGAAAAACTGAAAGCACTGGAAGGCCATTTCATTTTATCATGAAAATCTTCAGCAGTGCGCATCCACGACCCCCATACACGGTACTCGAACCCAAGAGCTTCAGCCTCGCACGAATGCTTAACATCTAGATTACTGAGTTAACATTCAATGATGCTAACATCTAACTTCAACCAATCCGCGATGTTGCGCGATCATCTTACTTTGACTTCAGCGGGTAACTGCTTCACATTAGACATTGCTCAACTCCACTGGTCACGGCTTCTCACTGGAACTCCGAAAATTACCTCTCAAAGCTAGTCACTGCTAAAGAATCCAGTACTAAGACGAAGTGGACGTTCAGTTTCTTCACGTTTATAATAGTAATCTAAAATTGATCCATTCATGATCTCAACAAAAACTCGATACTTTAATGATAATTCTGTGTGTAGTTGGACTAATTAGTATCTTATCACTATTGCTTTCATACATTAAAAAATGAATAAACATAGTTTTATCTCTCTAACATGAATTCCTGGAATTATAATGTAATGTCTAATGTGATTTTATCCATCTGTGTGTTTATCCTAAAGAAGATTACTAGAGAATACTTGTATATGTATGTTTAATTCGAAACAAAAGCTTTTAAGGTAAAAATTAGTTCATTATTCGGAAACAAAATATGGTATTTCACATATTTTTCCTTAATCTATTTAAGGGAGAAATAATACACATTGGCGTTTCATTTAATAATGCCAGCAATATATACACTGAAACTGCTTTATTCACAAGTAAATCATCACACCAAAAATATACATTTACTGGAAGAATAACACAAATAATGGAATCTGGTAGGTGTTATTAGTAAACAATGGTGTGTAGTTGTTTTTTTTGTTTTTGTTTTTGAAAATTATTTTTACCTGCTCTCTACTTTTTTTGTAATAAGTAGCTTGCTGTGAAAGGAAATAAAAGACTGCGTTTCGTTAAAAGTGTATCCTCATAAATGATAAAATGCTTCAAATGACTTAATAGTGGTTATATATTCTTACAATGCCTTTAATCATTTTTGAATGACTGGACGGCCGTTTCGTCCTATTGTGGGACTCCTCAGCAGTGCGCATCCACGATCCCGCACTCGCGAGATTGGAACCCAGGACCTACCAGTCTCGTGTCAGCGCACTGCGCACTGCTGAGGAGTCCCATAATAGGATGATTCGGCCGTTCAGTGCTTCCAGGTTTTCCCTGTTGGTCTAGCTTCCATTGACTCACGCTTTCAACTATGAAAATACTAAATCTCCACAAGACCCCTTTTGATTTTTGAATGAGTTCGATTTGTTTATGCTGTTTAAATTATAAGGGGCCTAATATTCAAGATGAAAATGCCTGAAGATCTCCGGTAATAATTGTTCTTCTTATATGTTAGATTATTATTTGTTAGTAGTGAGCATGAAACTATTAAGTTCAATGCACAATGTAACTAATAGATATTTTCACAGTTGAAATCATGAGTCAATTAAAGCTAGACCACCATCGAAAACCTGGAAGCACTAGACGGCCGTTTCGTCCTATTATGGAACTCCTCAACGGTGCGCATCCACAACCCCGCATTCGCGAGATTCGAACCCAGGACCTATCAGTCTCGAGCCAGAGCGCTTGACCGACAGACCACTGAGCCAGAATCCTACTGTGTTAATGTCTAACTTCAACCAATCCACGATTTTGAGCGACCGTTCACCAATTGTCTTCAGTGAGCTGATATCTCTACAACAGACTTGGTAGAACTCCACTGGTCACTGCTTCCCACTAGAACTCAAGGAAGTATCTCTTGAAGTCAGTCAGTAGTGTGCATATGATTATAGATCAGGGGGGGTTTTGTGGAGAATTTAGTATTTTCACAGTTGAAATCATGAGTCATTTGAAGCTAGAACACCATCGAATAGATAATTTTTTTTCGTAACAAATCATGAACAGTAAGAATATTCAATATTGATTCCGTGAGGAACATGAACACGAACAACAAGATGACGTAATAGAAAGATTATAATACTAGATTACGTAATACGAGTGATAACAATAGATTTAGTGATTATAATAAGACGATTAAAATGAATAAAATGTTTTTGTTACAATAATTAAAGGTCATAGAGATGTAAAAATAAACAAGGTGATATGATGAGTATTCATGAATAAAATAATGAGAATATAAGACATAAGTAAAGGGGGATGCAGTAATAAAAATAATAGAATGATAATAATAATAATATTAAGGCCATGGTAATGTTAACGATGACGATAAGAGGTACGTCTTTTGAACGCATAGTTCTGGTTTAAGCTCATGGATGGTAATTCGTTGAAAAGAGATCCCTTCGCTGAACTTCGAGTTTTTAATTTTAATGTTTAAATGGGAATTATATGTCAAGATTCAATGTTTAACTGTTTTTTAAATCAATACGAAATTATGTTTTGATATTGAAATTAATGTTTGCCGGTGGCTTATTCACTTAAATCTCTAATACTGTGTATAATTTTAAAGAGACAACTCATGATGAAGCCTTATTATTTGAATAAAAGTTAGCTCAATAAATAATCATTTGTATAATTAGTATTATATAGGAAGCGGTTAGGTGTCCGAAATTACATAGTAGTGGCTTTATTTAAGTAAAATCAATCCACAAAGTAAAATCAATATGGACCGATTTATTTAGCAGTATGCTGGCATTCTTTACAAAGTAGAAATTTACAAAGATGATACATATTACTCGAACTTCCGTTTGGTATTAGATCCGGTAAACACCTTTATCACATGTGAAAGTGAAGCCTAACCCACTACAGTTATGGTATTTACTACTTTTGTTGATTGAAACACTTAAAACTGCGATGGTTTCTGCTTGAGCTGAGTAAAATTCCCAGATCATATATCAATGATGTGCAATTTCAACCTAGTGTTAATTTCGTTTCTAATTTACTATAATAATTGCTCGAAGTACAATATTTATTCTGTTTGGAATAATCTTCTTTGCATTGAATAAGTTTCAACCTTATCCGGTAAGGTGCAGCTTGTGCTTTGTAACAGACATTTTTATACTTCATCCATTTCTGTTATATATGAAATTTGATAGTGAAATCGATATATACCTAAGTGTATCAAGTCTAATAATCGTCTTTTTTTCTTTCTGAAAGATAGATAAAATTCGTTTCTGTCATCAACTTATTATGTTCCTTGCGTGATGAAATTCACAATACTGAATAAAAGGAAACAATGACTATCCTAGTTTACTTAAAGTTTAGAATTGTAAAACTGAAATGATACGAAAGGAAATTCATAGATATGAAGTTATATGTATACTTTAAAACGCCATGAGTTGCTTGTTTTACAATGTTGAATAACAATATAAATCTAAGGAGTTACTAATTAATGACGAAAGTACCATATGAGTATTTGCTTAAATATAAGATAAATAAATTTCGACTATTTGCATTGTGTAAAATACCGGCTAATAATTGATTAAAAGTATAAAAAAGTATATGTAGTTGTTTTTTTAATATATTCTATTTTATTTAAACCAGATATATATGCGCCACACAAATCTCATTTGATTTGTGTCAGGGCTATCATACGGTCCAGGTGCACAAACTGAAGCAGGTGGTTTTGTTATGGGGCCACACCCGCAGCCCTTGACCTAAAGGTATGATCCTTAAGGCAGTGGAGCATCGTGAGGAGATGCAGTCCCACAGTAGACGGTGACCAACGATTGACTCATACGCCATTTGTTCCATCAGGATACTGGAGCACATGTGCACCATTGGTTTCGAATCAGGGTTTTCCAACTCCGTGTCCACCAACCCGGTCAAAGCACCGGACATTCGTTTTTCGTCCTCTCGATTCCGTAAACGATACCATCGCCGTGAGAAGGCGGTGAATAGAACTTCCCTGGTAGAGGCTATATAGGCGTAGCCATGTGGGGGCATTTGGAGAGGGAGATCGGACTCTTCTCATTCTCGGCCGTACCAGGGCAGTTTTGTTTATTTCAGGGATGAATGTGTATTCAACAAGTTGGATATACACTTATTATTATTATATGAGAGACAACGTAAATACTGAAAATACTTCTATTACCTTTAAATAAATGTCAATTCCCATGTAGATTCTATTTTGTTATAGATGAATCTTTTGAACTTCATAAATTTATTCTTCTTCAAAGTGAATCATGTGAAACATGTAGTTTTTAGATTTACAAAATTAGTCATATTTTACTTTTTTTGCAAAAGTGGTCACACAATAATGGTCAACATTTATGAATCAAAACAAACTTATGTACTACTAACACAACATAACATTTCTAATGATAACAAATATGTAGATATGGATAAGAGTATATATCACTCTTGAAAGAAAGTTTATTACAAATAATTCAATGAACATTTGGATACGTTACGTTTGACAATTAAACCTTCTCTAAAAAGAAACATTTTAAATTTGGAATTTTCATACTTTACTTCAATGATTAACTATAATTACTTGACTATTTAAAAAACGAGGAAGCGCTGGACAGATGTTTCATACTTCTATTAGACTTTTTAGGGTTTTAAATAAACAACCTCAATAGATATTAAATCTACGACATTCAAGTCTCCCGGTGATGCTTAATTCTTAAAACACTAAAATAAGATTCAGTGGTTTACACCATTAAACTGAAAATATTGAGTAAGTATTTTGCATCCCCTGAAGTGGATAACTATTTCACACTTGCCATTATTACACTCAAGCACTAGCGATTTCTCACTAAAACTCAGGAATCTAGTTTCAAAGTTAGATACAAGTGAGTGCATGCTTATTATGTCTATTATCAGTTTATGGATTTGTGATGATTGTTTATTATGTCAGTTTTATAGTTTAACTATTATCAGTCAGTAGCGTGAACTATGACATTCAACAACCTTAACAAAATCATTATAGTAAGTAATTTGATATTTTCCAAATAGACTAAATAACCATACATTCTTCCTCAATAAAACTAAATTACGATCTTTTAAGATATCTTTTCAATGCATCTAAAACCTCAAACAATCAGAACAGTAAGATATGATAATAAGTGGATTTTGTACCACTCCTCTAGTGAAATTCAGCTGGTTAAAAGTACCATTTCTTCGAGAAATGTACACAAATAATGATTGACAATGGTTTGCATATTCATTTTCTAGATGGGTAAATGATCACATCTCTGAATGTTAACCTTTTCCTATGAGCTTTAACACGAGCGTAGCTACTTATCCTTTAAAACATTGCTAAATGTTAGTAAGCATGAAAGCTGTTATTTTCCTTTAATTTTCTCAAATCTTCTGGATTTACTAAACATCATATCACTCGACTACTTAGATTTAGTATATTTTAATTTATTTAACAATATCAGTCAAATTCACTACTGTGATTTGATCTGTTAGCAAAAATAAGTATCAAGCTGACGATCACTGTTTTCTATCTTTTTCAATCATATTTATAAACATTTTAAGGGACTGATATTGTGTCTTACATTCATGAATTTAAAGAATAAAACTTAGTGTTTGCTTGCTTCGTTTGAATTCATATTTGAAACACATTGACCTTACAAAAGGAATTGAAATACGTTAACAACATTTGAGGTCTCTAAACAATTCCATTCTAAAACGATCAAAGTTGTTTGGTAATTTACAATCTGACATTGATATTTCAGTATTGAACTTAATGAACTGGCCTTCCAAATACGTTTATATGAATTCGCCTTTACAGAGCATTATAATAGTTTTGATGATCAGATGCATAAATATAAATATAAAACAGTTCAACTGGAGTTAATTGATACCTCAGAAAAAAAGTTAATAAAATCTATAAGCATTTGGAGTCTCATAAAAGATTTTGGAATGAGAAAACAACAAATTTAGAACACCAAACTTGTGGGTTTTCAGTTAATTGGTTTCAACTGACTGAATTATGTTCAATACTGTGATGATGAATTATGCAATTATTAGTTGACTTAACATCGGTATACAATACACGAAGTTCAACCTTGAACACCGAAGCTTCTTGGGAGTATAGAGCCCTTGAACCATTAAAGGTGAACTTATGACCTGGGTATACAGCTTTAGATGCTCCCCAATGTAGTTCATCCATCATGCAGTTTAATCAGTGATATCAGTCTTACCTCCGAAATGATCGAAGCTTGCATATCTTGGATACTCAGCAGAACGTTGATAATCCCTTCTAAAATTACTGATGATAAGACATTTAAACATCTTAGTATTGTTTGTTTGTATCTTCCCATCGATGTGTTTAGGACTGCAACTGGTCAGTCTCTAATTGGCATATGTGCATACTGTGCGTATTGCCTCGATATACCTTAATTCACAAGCATAGTTAGCAGAGATGGATAGTGGCTAGCAGTGGAATCCAGGACGCGCGTCTCGTCCTATTTGAGACTCGTCAGCACAAGCAACTGGCTGTCAGGACTCAGTGGCCAAGTGGATAACGCGATGGCGTTTGAAGCCAGGGTACTGGGTTCGAGTCCCAGAGTGAACATCAACTCAGAGATGCAGGTACATCCAGCTGATGAGTCCCAAATAGGACGAAACGCGCGTCCTGGATTCCACTGCTAGCCACTATCCATCTCTGCTTACCATTTAAACATCTGCTTTTAAATGTTTACTTTTGCAAAACGTACTAGGAAAATGCAGTTTCAACTGACTTAATTTAAAAGCGTCTTGCATCTAAAAATCCTAAAAATGCCGTTAAACATTTCAGTACAATATATCAGAATAAGAATATGATTCAAACTTTCAAAGTATTCAACCATAAGAACAATGTGTTTTTTTAATTTGGAGAACGAACATCCTGTATTAGAATATAAGCTTTAAAAAAATTTAATGATGAAAATGCTTCACTGAAAACGATTTTCGGCGTATAGATTTCTACAAACAAAGATTTATTATGCTGTTAGATAAATTTATCACTAGACGACATTCATATACATTTAGAATCACAGAATTTATTGTCATACACATAGCGCATAATAAATGTTGTCAAACATCTTTGATATCAACTTCCGCGTCTGTTTGAGCATTCATCAAGATTTAAAAGAAAATTTTGACGAAACTTTGGCGCCGAATATAAAGAAAGCATCATAATGTAAAAAGTATATTTGAATTAATCTCAGCGATTGAAAAGTAAATGATTCAAACTTCTCGAGCTACAAACTGATCCGATTTCCTATTGAGGAAAATATTCAGACTCAAAATTATGGAAGAATGGTTAAGGTTGAATAAATTCCAACATTTGTTCACATGTGATCATACATTTATTTAGACGATTTTTATATTCTGAACACTTCGGATACTGCAATAATAGACAGATCAGTTATTGAACAAAGGTATAAGAACAATGCCATTCCTATTGTAACAGATATGTAATCAGTGTTCATGTATAATACTGGAAACTAACAAAATGTTCCATTTCTGTTTAAATTATATCAGTTTCTAATTGAAAGTGAAACAGTTTGTAAAATCCTTTCATAAAAACATTACAGAAAATAACTTTGAAAATTTAAAAATCTTTGAAATTCCTTTTTTTTCCTGTTAAAGTAACAATCAATAATTTGCGATAGACTTCTCCTAAACCTGGGTTTTTTTTATAAACACTGTCTCGGTTGAAACAAATCCCATAGCTTTATATTAAGCCATAAAAATAGATCTTCACTAATACAATCCTACCGTTAAGCATTTTTTATTCAAGATTTTTTTATTTATTTTGGTTTTAGAATTGAAAATTCACGGTACTTACTATTCGTAGTCAGACAGTTCATTCAGTTGAAGGTATTAACTAATTCAGTTAAGTCTTTTATTTAGTGTAAACACACTAATACAAAAGTATTCCAACAGTTTTTGATCCATTTTTCAGTGTTAGATAAATATTTACCAGCTTTCATCCTTCTTTCTCTAAAGCGAATAAAATCAGTTTGGCGCCAATATCATCAGTACCAGTCATCTCAATCGCGACATAGTTTCAATATGTTTTTTTCTTAATTTGAAAAAAAACAACCGTAAAAATTCTATTTCATGTAATGATGGCGCCTTATTTCTGGTAGTATTTCAATAAGCATGTATTACTGACATTATTAACTAATACATTTATTGTATATTTGTCTTATATCTACAGTAACTCCAAATAATTGAGCAATGAAACGAATATTTGTTATAATGAACAAAGTATACTCATTATTTGCGTTAGTCAGATATAACATATATCATTATGGTAATGATAAATAGAATTGTGGATATACATAACATAATGTGTACAAAGAACGTTTTTAATAGCCATTGTAGACATAATGGAAATACTTAAGTGAACAATGATAAACACAGTATAAATGACTTTATTTTCCATAATTATCTACCAAAATATTCATTCGATGCTGAATTAAATAACATCATCACGTTTTTAACGCTTAATGGGTAGCTACATTCAAAACAAAAGACTAGGATTCATGTTAAATTATACCTATCATACTCGGATTGCGCTATTGTGAGCTATCTGAAAGCAGAAAGTATAGACAGTACTTTTAGTGACGCTGTTGCTTTATGGTCAATATATAATCATAGTACTTATCATTCCGAATTTAAATGAGCATCAACGCTAGGTAAAAATGTGTATGCAATTGACTGGCTTTTATCTATGTACTTAAAGACCATATATTAATAATTTAAACGCCTCTAAACAGTATGGAATTTTGACAGAGTAACAATTGAAAACAATAGTAGATGAAAAAGCGATGTTGTGGATTCGTTGAAGTTAAACATCAACACCGTTGGATGCCGGATCAGTGGTTTAGAGGTTAGGCACTCGCGCGAGTCTGAAGGTTTTGGATTCAAGTCCAGTGTGTAGGATAGTGGAGGCGCACTGCTGAAGAGTCTCATGCCAAGACGAAATTGCCTTCCAGTGCTTTCAGTTTTTCAATGATGATCTAGCATTGAGCGTTTCATGATCTTAATTAGGTTAAATTTGTACAATAATGTTACTAATTGTCTGGGTTGTAAAAGTAATTTCCACTCACATCAATGTATTTTTTATACATTTAAAACGAACAAATTTACTCTACTGTCATAAACAGGAATATTCATTAGTCAGGTAAACACACAATCCAGAATAGACTCTTGACTCCACTATTGAATGCTTTCGAAAATAATATAACTGATTTAATAATCTTTTCCAAATTATGTTATATTGGGTGAAATATTAACAATTGTATTTTTTGTATTCGTAAACAACAGTAATGCCACGAGAAGGCAGTGAGTAGAACTTCCCTGGCAGAGGCTGTATGAACATAGCTAGTCTGATGTGTAGCATATACTTGTTGTGAACTGTTAAGTTATTGTCTCCAATCGTATTCTTAATTATTTTTCCGTTCTGGATTATCCATCAGTGTCTCATTCATCTATACAGTATCAAGTTTATAAAATGTGTGCTATTTATAGATGGTTTTTCCATTATTTATGTATTTTTTTTTTAAAATAGTGTCCTTTATAATTACATCTAAAAAGCCTCAAAATAGAAAACATTCCATATATTTGCAAGTTACTAAACTTAAAAAAAATCGTCTAATTTTCCTTCATCAATAAGTACAACAAAGAATGAAAGAACATTATCTTCGTGATGATTTAATATTTCGTTTTATTTCCTGAAACTTATTCTATGATCTAGAGGATTCTATTAGGTTTTAGGCGTATGTAAGCCGTCTTGCGAAGCCTTATTATCTTTTATCGTTTCTTGGTTGTTGTTATCGTTTTTAATTTGTACTTACGTATGAAATATCTAACTGTCTTGTAACTTCATATCCAGTACTTTACTAGGAGTTTTTTAAATCATTAAGAAATAAGAATTACAATGATTACACTATTAACATCAATTTACTATATACAGATTAAATATATTCCGTTAAGACCACTATTTCTCTCACAGTATAACTTATCAATAATATGAGTACATTTAGTTGTTAGTAATGAATTACCAGTACTCGTTTTTATCACTTAGGTAGGTTTTTCCACATTAAACTATGTAATGATCAAACACTAACTTATTTTACTTTAGGTATAGTTATTATTATTCTGTTATATGTTAACTAAAATAAAACTATCAGTAATATAAGATCAGTTTTTATAATTTTTCTTGATAGATTTACAATAAAAATGATTATTAAACACCATGATATGTGGCATTTATAAGCTATCCTGTTCTACCGGAATGAATATAGTTTATGATGTCATACAATGAAATACATTTATTAATAACTGCCACTTAGGATATCGTTTACAATAAAACTGTGAATATAAATGAATAAACCCCATATATTCACGGATAATTGTTTGTTTGAATCTTCCCATTGATGTTTAGGACTGCAACTGGTCAGTCTCTAATTGGCATATGTACATACTGTGCGTATTGTCTCAATATAACCTTAATTCACAAGCATGGTAAGCAAAGATGTATATGGGCTAGCAGTGGAATCAAAGACGCGCGTTTCGTTCAGTTTGGAACTCGCCATCTGGATGTACCTGCATCTCAGAGTTGATGTTCACTCTGGGACTCGATACCAGTGCCTACATATATATTAGTATATACACAGAAAGTTTCTTATTATCCCTCCTTAGAATAATTAAATCTGAGTTTTCTGGGTTAATTATATACCCATTTAGATAAAATTACGATATCTTATTTTCCAATATATTATCAGAAGATAGAAAATGTAAATTCATGGTTGATTCAGAAACTGATAGAGATCGTGGCAAATTATCCTACTGAATTTAGTCTTAGCATATTGTAATTATCAATTTCGGGGGATTTGTGGAGATTGTAATATTTTCAAATTTTGATTCACAAATCGATCACCATTAGAACCTGGAAGCTCGGGATGGCCGTTTCACCCTACTATGGGACTCCTTAAAAGTTCGTATCCGCGATCGTGCACGCGGAACTCGAACACGGGATCTTCAGTCTCGCTCATGAACTCTTAACCATTAGACCACCGAGTCGTCATCGGACGCTGTTAATGACTAACTTCGATCGATCCATGATCTTGCACAACCCTTCGTTCAGTGCTTCCATGTTTTCAATGTTGGTCTAGCTTAGACTGACTCGCGAATTCAACTTCATGTAATTGTTAATACAAAGAAACATCAAAAATCTGAAGGCAGACTTGGTTGATCAACGTTACAGAAGTTCTAGCAAATTGAATAATTCAGCTGTTGGAATCTGTTACCACTAAATCTATGGTGACATTGTTTATTCATTATATATTTGAGAATATTTAGAAACAATTCTTTCTAATCTAGTGAAATATAGTATTACATTAGTGTTGTAACGCTTCAATATAGCCACTATGCTACAAATTTATAAAGAATAAGTTGAATATGATTAGCGATCCAATCAAGGACATGCATTTCTTTCTACTTGACACTCGTCAACTGAATATACCTGCATGCTCGCTCCAGGATTTAAATTCGGTAACTTATGCTTTAAGCACCCAATTTATTGTCCACTTAACTACTGAGTCCAATGCCAGCCATATTCCATTTATTCCCTAGAAACATTATATTACCGTTAATTAATGTTATAAACTTTTAATATCGTAGAGTTTCTTTAATAAGTAGAACAACTTAATAGTTAACTAGGAGTAAAAGCCATTAATTGAAGTGTAAACGTCAAGTCATTCTTGATTGAAGGCATATAATATAAAAAAATGTTCAAATTATTTATTCTAATAACCCTTTTCACAATTTCTTCAATAACCTGATGATCATCATTTACCTCTTATTGAAAAATGTAGCTACTTTGATTCAGTACACATTTTCTAACTACCATAACTGCTAGATAAAATAGAAGGATACATCATTTAATGCACAGATATATTGCATTGAAATGGATAGTGTAAACCATATAAGATTGGTAAATGTTTACAAGTATTAAATTAAAAGTTCACTGGGTTTCTTCCTGTAAAATATCACGTACAATTCTGTCAAAAGTACAGTACACCTTTTTAGTTTGTAGTAGGTCATGTCATCATAAATGAATCGTATTTAGAAACATTTGATAAGCAACAAATGTTTATTCAGGATATTCAAAATTTTGAATATTCGCTTTTTTTCTGGCCTACTAATGTTCAATATCCGTATGATACATTGATATATGTACAATTGTGGCTTACTAATCATAGATTGTTTTCAAAAATTACTTTGATTTAAGTATTTAGAAAATTAGAAATTAGGATGAAAATAATAATAAGCATTGTTCTCTAACATAATCAAGCCATAATAACTTAGTTTCTCTATTCAGTAGTTAAATAACCAATGGTTAATAAAACAATCAAAAATACAAACAGTTTACTTACTTACCTACTTACCCCTGTTGCCCCTCATGAAGGGTCATAGGTCTCATTCTCCATCCAGCTCTGTCCTGAACAATCGTTTTCATTTGCTATTCATCCTTTTCATGTCTTCTTCCAATTCTCTGTGCAGTGCTTTTTTCTTGGTAGTTCTCATTTCCGTTTCCTTTCAAGATTATAAGTTAGCACTTGCTTCGTAATGCAGTTAGATTATTTCCTCAATGTATATCCTATCTACTCCTAACGTCTTTTCCTAATTTCCTCTTCAACTGAAAGCTGAGATGAAACAATTATTTTTATTTTCAGTTCACTTTAAATTATATTAGTTTAAGACTAACAAATCATTTTTTTTGAAAATCGTTTTTTATTTTTAACTCAGATCTGACATCGTTTGAATTACATTATGTTAATTATGAAGTACATTTAAGTACTTAATATAACTTCATTATCTAACCAATTCACATTCCATTTTTTGAAAACTTACTTTATCAACACTAGTATTCATCGTACACATTATATCATATATGTATATGCATTTAATTTCACTAAACGCTCAATTTCGTGGATTGGTTGAAGTTAGACATTAACACCGTTGGATACTGGCTCAGTGGTCTAGTGGTTAGGTGCTCGCGCTCGAGACTGATAGGCGCTGGGTTCGAATCTGGCGTGGCGGGATCGTGGATATGCACTGCTGAGGAGTCCCACAATAGGACGGAACGACCATCCAGTGCTTACAGGTTTTCCATGGTGGTCTAGCTTCAATTGACTTACGATTTCAACTATATAAAATAAATGTTTGTCAAGCTGATAAGATGACAATTTATGACTAAAAAGAAAAACCAACTAAAACTCGATGGGTTTTATTTACCGAAACTGACTTGCATATATCTACTGTTTTACTGTTATCTAATTTCATAAAACAGTTCAGGAAAAATGCTCAATTAATATAAAAATTTACAGAGTAGGTTAATTGAAAATGGATTGAGCAAATATAATTGATAGATAATAGTTCACTATTGTTTTTATATTATTCTTATATTTCTGCACGTTTCAACATCAAACAGTTCTTCAAAGATTATAGGTGTAAATTTAGAAAGTATCTGATATACAACCAAAAAATTTGGAACAAAAATCTAATCAAAAAAAGGTTGGTCAGAGTAAAGTAACAGAATAAATTGATTCCAAAGATACATCATCTTAGAAGAAAGACCAGAATCAATGCTGTAAAAAAATTAACCTCAATCAAATACCGGGTTTCGTGTTACTTTGCACTCGTCAGCATGGTGTGCCTGTAATCTTGAGGGAACTGGTGCTCCCTGATCGATTCGATCCCGTGTCACCCAGCTTCACAGTCAGAGATGTTACCACTGAGCTAACTGGGCCGCGACCGACCTCCTGTACGACTGAAATGTAATCACAATTGACTGATCACTAAGTGATGATCAATGTTATGTAGGTCAGATACTTCTTAGTACAGATCAAATGCTATCGGAAGCATCTTGCAACATCATACCACCTAGATTTGTGGCTTCAATCAAAAAGATTAAATAAAAGTGGGGATTAACTAATCCAAATAAACAACTATTTCGAATTTGAAATAAATGACTTGAGTTGTTTTTATTTATTGAGAACTCAAATAGTTCAGGTTCACTAGATGAAAGAAATGCATAAATCATTAACCATATATGTAGTATGTCTGTAAAAATACATGTGGATTGCACAGTTTTTAACAGACAAAACAACTGTTTTAAAACAGTATCCACATGCGTGAAATTTGTCCATTATTCACTAATTATGACCATAATTTGGTTTTAGAAATTAAATTTGTAACGGAATAACATCATATTTTGTACGATGAAACATAGAAAACAATACAGGCAAAGATGGACAGTGGCTAGCAGTGGAGTCCAGAAAACGCGTTTCGTCCTATTTTGGGCTCGTCATCTGGATGTACCTTAATCCCAGAGTTGATGTTCACTCGGAGACAGCTCAATTACAGTTCTAAAAATCAATGGAAAGATTCAAGTAAACAATACTATGCGAATTCGATGAAGACAATTATTGAAGATGATTGTATTCATTGTATTCACTCTTAAACAAAACACAGGAAAACTGCTTATTGCTTAAATATAGATTTTACTGGGATTTAATGATGCACCAATGAGTATCATACCTAACTGAAATACTGAAGGCGAAACTGAAATTTGCAAATAAAATTAGTGAACCGTTAATTCTATTGAATCAGTAAATATTCTTGTTTCTTACCATTACAATTGTAATCCAGCTCAACGTTTACAAACAAGACAGTTTTCAATTATCATATACATATTAATGTGTTCTATGCACTAAAATTCAACATTTAAACAAAGGAAATAGAAAATTTCGTACAAAATGAGAAACATGATAATACAGAGTTATTTGACGTATCGAAATAAAAATGTAACATTTATCACAAGTAAATTGAAAATGAATCTCATTTAGTTTAAATTTTTTAACGACAAGAATGGAGAGTAAAACCAACATAATGTTAATCAAACAATCTATTTTATTTAAATTCAACTGAGTATTGTTTGTTTGGATCTTCCCATCGATGTGTTTAGGACTGCAACTGGTCAGTCTCTAATTGGCATATGTGCATACTGTGCGTATTGCCTCGATATACCTTAATTCACAAGCATGGTTAGCAGAGATGGATAGTGGCTAGCAGGGGAATCCAGGACGCGCGTTTTGTCCTATTTGAAACGCATCAGCCGGATATACCTGCATCCCAAAGTTGATGTTCACTCAATTTTGGCTTATAATGCTTGTAAATTAGGACAATATCGAAGCAATCTGCACAGGATGTACATATTACCAATAAGAGACTGATCAACTGCAGTCCTAACAAATCGATGGGAAGATTCAAACAAACAATACTAAGTTGAATTTAAACTTCACCCCATCGCACAAGCAAGTGGCTATCAGGACTCAGTGGCCAAGTGGATAACGCGATGGCGTTTGAAGCGAGGGTACTGGGTTCGAGTCCCAGAGTGAACATCAACTCTGAGATGCAGGTACATCCAGCTGACGAGTCCCAAATAGGACGAAACGCGCGTCCTGGATTCCACTGCTAGCCACTATCCATCTCTGCTAATCTATTTTATTGTTGTTACAGCAATCAGTTTGTTCTATATAAACTTGTGGCATAAGAGGATGAAGGTATGCTAAATAAAACTGAACGAAATTCAGTAAATATAGTGAATAATTAAATTCACATGGTATTATTTGTTTGAATCTTACCATTGATGTTTAGCACTGCAATTGATCAGTGTGTTATTGGCATATGTGCATACTGTTAATATTACCTCGATATAACCTTAATTCACAAGCATTATAAGCAAAGATGGTTTGTTTACTTTAAAACAACAATTACAATAACTCGAATGAACTGTCAGCTTATTACAAAAGTCTTGTACATTGAACGTTTTGCTGAACATTTGAATGAAAAATTCATTCCATGTATTTTTATTTTTAGATTCCAATTAATTCATCTTTGAAAGTGATCAAAACTTGTATACATGAGAATAAGGGCTTCAAAGAGCTTAGAAATAATTTTGAAAACATTTTTCCGGTTATAGAAAATATATGCAGTAAAAATTATAAACTGCTGTTAGTGATTGTTGACAATTAACAATAAGTTCTATTTATCACAAATTATTGAATATGTTCGATTTCCAATACGAGCAATTAGATCAGTACATACTCAGTGATGTTAACACTATAATGGATCGTTTATAGTAGGTTGAATCACTCTTGTCCATTGATGATCTT
This sequence comes from Schistosoma rodhaini, assembly GCA_944470415.2. Classification (NCBI taxonomy): domain Eukaryota; kingdom Metazoa; phylum Platyhelminthes; class Trematoda; order Strigeidida; family Schistosomatidae; genus Schistosoma; species Schistosoma rodhaini. The sequence goes on from OX104044.1 coordinate 14,614,883, forward strand.
TGAAATAGGTAGAAATGACCGACTTCTGAAAAGAATGATCATGATAGTGAATTGAATTGATCAGTGTATCTGAAAGGATACCTATAATATTCAATCTATCTACAGATTGTTTTTTTTTCAATACAATTGCTTATTATTATATAAAATAAATAATACCATCTGATCAGCATACGAATTACTGGAGTAATCATATTTACACTTTGACAGAGTACATGTTGATGACTACCATAATATCTGTCACTAAACAGTGATTCAGTAGGAAAATCTATCCAACCATAACCTAAATAAAGTTCTCTAGGTTTTCTTTCATGAATTGCTCCCTTCACTGCATGAATATTCTCATCTTTAAATTATCATTACATTTTCTATTTATTCAGTGTATTGATATTTACTTAACTGAGAATTTTTAGTAACCATGTAATCAGGTATTCAATATTGTTTTATGTCCCATGAGAACATTCCTATTTCACAAAAGTCATGTTAGCATTATAATGTGAATTGTTTTATCGATAAAAAACAATATACAATTTAATTATCTGGATTTTCTTATTCCTCAATAGAGTTATATTAAATGTTCACAAAACATTTTCAGTTATATTTCAATCTGTTGAGGATTCTAGATCCTCAGAAACCACTTTGTGAACGTCTTATTTTCGTAGTTTTATTTTGGAAATTTGGATTTTTCATTTTCTCACCGAAAACGCCCATTTTTACCTTCAGATTGTGTTTCTCACTTGGAACGATCTTAAATGTCATCGGTCCGTTTCCTCTACATGGTATTTTTATACTGTATAAATACGTTTGAGTTGTATGCTTGTTTTTTCGGACTTCCAAAGAATTTGTAGGATATACTTTCCCTCGTCTGAATCTGGTCTTCCCTCACTAAGTTGCACGGCTGGGGCGTAAAAGGAATATTTTATTCTGTCCCATTGCATTATGTTGCTGACCTTCGTTCCGATGGATGGTTTAAGTGATATCTTAATGTCTTCATACGTAGCACAGTCACATAGCGTTGCCTATTTAAAACCAAACAATAAAATTCACATTTTAAAGTAATTAACATCGTTGGATGCCTGCTCAGTGGTCTAGTGGTTAAGCCCTCGCGCGCGAAATTGATAGTTGCTGGGTTAGAGTCTCGCGAGGTGGAATCGTGGATGCGCACTGCTGAGGATTCTCAAAATAGAACGAAACGGCCTTCCAGTGCTTCCAGGTTTTCCATGGTGATCTACATTCAAGTGATTCATGATCTCCACTATTAAAAACCACTATAATATCCACAAAACATCTTTTGATTAAAATCCTCATGAGCAAACACAAATGTGAATAAATACGGTGGAATGATACGTGTATATATATATATATAGTCATACATTGAAGAACTGAACAGTCTTTCATTAGAAGTCCTTTTGCAGATTATTTTCATCTATATCGTGTATTTCATAAGATTATACATTTGTCAAGATCTTTCAACACCATCCATCGGTGTTAATGTCTGACTTTAATCGATCTAAGATCTCGTGCGACCCCTCATCTATTGCCTGAAGTTAATAGCTTTCTCCACTCGACACAGGTCGGGCTTCGCTAGTCACGGTTTTCCATTAGAGCTCCAGGTAATCCTTCTTGAAGCCAGTCACAGTTTTTTGGGCAAACAAATAGAAATACCATATATTTAATGGTGATAAATATATTTTTTAAACTTACACTTATAACTCTATTGATGTAAATTGTATTTTACAACTTTTGCAAAAATTAATTTTTCATTTTTACCAATTATGAATGGTTTTTAATGGAAAATGACATCATAACACTGAAAATTGTTCTTTAATTATCTCGATATCCGATAATTTTTGTCACACTTTACAAGTATGATAATTCACCGACGGCAAACAACACTATAGTGATAATATCTAATATAGAATTCAATATAATAAAACAAAATAAGCTGAAATTTCAAAATAATCTGAGTATCTGTTCAATATATGTAGAACCATTTTTGTTTTAAATGAGTATTTCAGTGTTTTGTCCAATCGATCAGTAGATGGTGGAAGATAAAATATACTATCACTGATATCACTAAAACATTTGACACATCACTCTTAATAAATTCATTTGATTGTTTAACGTCATCAGTAGGTAATCATATAATATCAACATTCCATGACTAAGTGTAAACAAATTTTTTTGTGTAATTCACTGGTAAATAGTTATTATCAGAAAGGGTTTTCTGGAAAATCCTAAATCTCCACAAAACCCCTTCCGATAATAATAATAATCATATGCTCACTAGTGACTGAATTCGAGAGGTAAATCCAAGAGTTCTAGTGAGAAGCAGTGACCAGTGGAGTTCAAACCACGTCTGTTGTGAGATATTAACTCACTGAAGACAATTGGCGAACGGTTGCTCAAAATCATGGATTGGTTGGAGTTAGATATAAACACCATCGGATGCCGACTCAGTGGTCTATCAGTTAAGTGCTCTGGCGAGAGACTGGTAGGTCCTGAGTTCGAATATTGCGGGGTGAGATCGTGGGTGCGCACTGCTGAGGAGTCCCGCAATAGACTGAAACGGCTGTCTAGTGCTTTCAGGTTTTCCTTGGTGGTCTGACTCACGCTTTTAACTACGTTGAATATTTACTACAATAAATCTTAATCTTTATTTCTTTTCGGAAACATTTTTTATCGCATCAACATTACATCAAATAAATAGTAACAAAATCTCCACCCAGTACTGTGAAAATGTTTCGTTTTCATTTGAAACACTTCTGTGCGTAAGAAACAAAATTTATCCTAGTATTAAACACGGAGTTCAAATTTATGTCATGGATGCTTATTAGTGAACTGGAGATAAACTGAAGCTGGGCTTTTTTTCAACAACAGATTGCTTATTATAACCTTTAATTCGTCGACTGCTGAATTCATAACTTATAGAAAACAAAGTTTTTAGAACAGGTACTTAAAAAACTGTTAATTAACAGATGAATCGCCTAAGCGCCTTCGTGTTAAATTTCCAACCGTTTTTGTCTTGATAATAAAATAGAAAGTTTTTGTTAGAAGAATACATGTTTCAATCAATTATACTACTTAATTCATACTGAAACACAGAATATCTCACATTTTTAATCATACATACATTGCTAGAGAAAAACAAATATCTTATATGCACCTTTCGTGATGAATGACTTCTCATTAGGTGAAACCATGGTGATAATAGAGTATCAATAAACAATGGCTCTGAAGTTCTTGAATACTTACATATTAATATCCTGTCATATACTAATATCAATATTGCTGGTTTCTATTATTTAAACCTAACTGAGTGACTTAAATATATTACAGCCATTATTGTAAGACAATTTCGCAACACTTGTTACGAACAATAATGTTCACATAACTTATCTTTATTTCTCAAGACATCTACTCTAAACATTTTATGACTTTATCCTTATTTCTACATAAAATGTAGTAAATAGTAGGTGGTTCCAAACTCTTTTCTTTGTCCTATGGAACTGCAATAAGTGTCAGCCTATAATTCTAAACTTATTCGTGAATAGACATGAAGGAAAAAACATAACACATGAGAGAGAATATTTGATAGTGATAGGTATCGCTCCTTATTATTATTACTACTATTATTATAAATGTTAATTAATGACTTATTGAAATATTGCTTGTTCAGTTATGACTTCTTTATCAAACCTAATAAGTGTTCAACAATTGGCCATCTTCAAATAGTTCGTCGAGGAAATCAGAAAAGATAGTTTTATTTTTAATCATTGCAGTGAATTCCTAACACTTAAACTTCTAATTCATAATCTAGTGGTTTATATATTCAAATTAAATCATTGTATTGTATTATGATTCTCTAACTCCTTAAGTTGCTAAACATTTTTAATCGTGGACTCGCATTACAACCACTGAAATCCATCAAGAATTATTTCACTATTGAACAAACGTTTGATTATTGGGTTTATTTGACTAAGATAAATAATTGTAATTTATGCCACAGAAAGCATTCTCAAATGAAACTGATCTTCAATACCATTTATTAAGGTTAAATTTATTTGCAGAAGAGTTTTTTTCTAAAGGCTACACAATACAAGTGCCATTGCTCGAATATTGCTGAAAATGCGATCATAATTCCTGGGTGGTCTATAAAACTAAAATATCAGATATTAAGTACAAAACATTATCTTGATTAGCATCATCAGTAAATGAAACAAATAATCTTGCCTAAAACTAATAAAATGAATGTAAAGAAAGTAAATAATAATTTGATTGCTTACTATTCTTCTGCATGTCATGACATTTAGCGTATAACAATAGATAAACGATCGTTTACTTCAAATCCATAAGTCAGTTCGAAATGCCCGTGCTTCAGTGAACCATAGTTTTTACAAAATATGTTCGACAGTTGTATTGTATATAGTGAAGCTACATTTAGAAAACTAAAACTGTACTTATTGACTAAAGTGCCTGATAAAAAGGTCTAAATTATTTTTAGGAACATGCTATAACTATATTGTTTACTAATAACTACGCATAACCCACATACTGCTCAATACAAACAGTTATCTCTTCAAGTAACTGTATAGAATGTTTCTCAAATTGACATAAGTGATTTTAAAAATGAAACTTATCTATTAGCTAATATATTAAGCGTTTCTAGAAACTTTTCAGCTTGTAGTCATTTTCTATCATGAACTTTAACTAAACAGAGAAAAAAAATGATTGTCAAAGAAGCACTGGTAAGCTATCTCATCATAGTATGTGACTCCGAACAGAGTAATATATGGACGATCTATCCAACAATCGAGTTGATAACTCATAAGTAAGTTTATTTTGTTTGATAGATAAATCGGAATAAGCAATATTCTACTTTAGTCAATTCGAACTACACTATGATCGTTATTCAATAACACTAATGATAGTTGAACTTCATTTGTTACACTATATGATTAGAATATAGGGAATGTTTTATCAAGTCTGATATTACTGACTACGCGTTTTTGTGTAGTGCCACAATAACACTGTTATTAGATAACTAGATATCAATTTTCTATGTATTTGGAATGTCGAGTATTACTCATAGTTCCTTTTATTTCTTAATAATAATATGATAATATTTAATGTCATCCGTTATAACAACTAAGTGTTGACTATTCCATATGTAAGTGATTAAAATAGTTCGTGAAGGAGCACAAACAAATGAATACGTTCAGTTCACATATTTATCTTAATAGCTTAATAACCAAACATAATAATGCACTAACTGCTTATTCATTTAGCTGTTACTACTGAGCATTTATGTGGTAATCTAAATAGAAAAAAAACAAAGACTCCTAACTAATGGTTTTCTTTCATTATTTCTCGAAAACACTGTTTCCTGATGGATAGAAAATCAAAGGAGAAATGCGTTTCTTCATAATTTTCAAAACAATCTAATCCTTGGTAGATCATCAATAAAAACTAGGAAGCGCTAAACACCTGTTTCATCCTATCATTGGACGTCTCAGTAGTGTACATCTACAAACCTAACACAAGAATTTGAACCTAGGACTTCAGTCTATAGTGCATAGGCTCAGCCTTAAGACCATTGAACTGGCATCTAGTGATGCACATATGTAACTTGGATCAATCCACAAGATTATGCAATCATCATCTTTTATCTACCATGGATAACTATTTCACACTCCACATAGTTGAACTGCACTGGTCACGGCTTCTCACTAGTACTTCATCGCAAAGGACTCGATATAAGGCATCCCGGGTTGAATTCACTATGGACAAGTCTGTGATCCTTAACACCATAGAGTTCTATAGCACAATGTAACAGGTGACTGGTATTCTCTGTTCAACACTGATGATCGAGCCAAGATTAGTTCATGATTGAAATAATAAATATTTTAATATTGTCAAAGTCAACCTCATGTCTTGGTATTAAAAATCATAGACGTATGATCGAAGATTTCTCGTGTTTTTAAAGTTATATTGAAATTTTCAGTTGTTGAACAAACTCCAGAATGATTACTTGTCTTGATTTTGATTTATCGAGAGGATTGTCTAATCGATATTGCATCACAGTCTGAACATTTTATTTTTCGGATACAATTAAACTGTAAATTCATCAGTGTCTTATATTTTATATGAACTATTTTACTCTGCAATGTGTCTGATATTCTAAAGACTAGACTGATGTTGCATTCGTCAAAAAACTCTCCTGGTTTATCGGATGTGTATGATCCTCAAAGAAGGATGAGTCATTTAGTTCATCATTTCGGTTTATTTTTCTCGGTCATGTTTAATATTGTTTCTATTCTCTGCACATCTTAGGATAGTCATTTATTTTAAGAAATTTCAGTGTGTTTGTTATTTCCTCTTTTTCTTCTCTCTGTTTTTGTCTTTCCGTGTATGCTCCTCCTCAAAGTTCTCAAAAAACGGATATCTTTACACTTATAGGGTATGAAGATTTAAAATCCGAATATTTATTCAAGTCTTTTCTTCTTAAAAACATTTTGTCTTCAAACAAAAGTTTATTACCTCCACTTATCTACACCTACCCACTATCTTCATTAGTTCATTCATTCGACAACGCAGATTTGCTTTATCAAGAAGAGTATTGATCTAGTTACCAAACAAAAGCTAAGACTTTTTAAAATTCTGGTTCACTGTAACTTTGACAAGGCTAATATTATTAAATTGACGAAACATCAGTAAAAACAATTTTGTTGTGCTTTTTTCACTCATTTGAAAGCAAAAGACTTCTAATAATAATGAATATCATTGACCCAATTCCTAAATGTTTTCAAACCATTAAATCTGAACTTGATTTGAACACCTTGAGATGGTTCGTTTTGTTTACATCTCTATGAGGCGAAAAAACCGTTTAGGTGTTATTTGACAATGTTTTAGATTATTTGAAAATGCATTAGCGCGACGAAAATCTATGAACGATCTAATCAGTGACGATGTTGTATTTCGACTTAATATATGCTGTGGAAAAAGTTTGGTAGAGCGGGGAATGTTTTCACGCGATCTCAAATGACTCTAAGATAATGATAAATATTGTAAAATGGATAATAATGGCACTAGGAACAGTGGCGGAAACCCTTTCAGATGTTACTGAATCTCCGGCAGTGCAGTGGTATGAACACTGTCGAGATATGTGTTCAATAGAAGTGACAAACGTACATCAGCCACCGCAGAAGTCGGGAGGATTGTAGAAATCGACGAAACGATCTTTAGAAAATGCGATTTCAATAGAGGAGGAAGTTAAATAAAGGCAGAACAAATATTGATGTCTTTATTCAAATTCATAAAGGGAACTAACTGCATGAAAGAGGATGAAGTGTTAGAGAAGACTGAGTAAGCAGCACTTCATTAAATATACTTAGCACGTCCTTGGTATATGTGATAGGTCATCTCATAAGGGACACTTCTAGTGCGTGTGAAACCGATAAGCTACATTGATAATACCCATTAAACGAGAGAGCATATCAATGCCTATCCAGACTTGGTTACGTGCGTCGTATCGTCGTTCACAAGTGACATATTGTTGACTACACCACGGGAGTACACACTATTAATAGAGAAGCAATGTGATCGAGGCTAAAAGAATTTCCACCACCTTATCACGGCTCCAGAGGTCGACTATTATGGAGTCATATGGATGAGTTCCTGTATTGAATGCATTACGATTTCAGAACAGTAGAGCCTCTTTCTAACCTTTAAAAGTCTTTAAACTATTAAAGAAGTGCATCAAATCTAACTTTTTGGTTTTGTATAATATTTATTTACTCTATACCGACTGTTTTCTGACTGACTGGATTTTCTCAAGCTCATTTCAGAGTCATCTTCCACAGGCCATCCATAGATTATAGTCTCGCCGAAGTACTAAAAATAGGTTTTATTCAAATCGACATACAGTCAGTTAGAGTCAACAGAATTCTCTATTTTTAATAGTTAATGTAACGTGATGACATAGGACACAAATTTCCCAGTGAATATGATGACTTGTTATTTATTAAACAAATAGATCACGTCACTTAAATGGTCTTATTTACTTTATATGAACATGGATTACATTAAAAATATACAAAAAACGGACTATTTTAGCTCATTTAAAATAAATGTTCTTAATTTTCTATTATGGACAATTGACCTGATTTCATTTACCAAATAAGAAACTACTTAATTTATGATGACAATTATTTGATTTATTTTCATTGTAAGAAAAAAAAACGAAACAACTTGACCTAATATTATACACTTTCTTCTTTTCCATAAAAAAAAAACGTTTTTCCACTCACTTAAGCCTTAACCTGAAGTCTAAGTTAAGTATATCACTGAGTAACTTTCAAGTATGTAACACCTATGCATAGATACTTATTTTAGAGGTGAATTAGTTTTAACACCTTATCAGTTATTATGGAAACAGTTAGAAATTGATCTGAAGCTTTGTTAAAATACTGACGAACTTAATTGTTAATATTTTAGCCCATAATCGTGTCCATTTTCATAGAAATAGTTATATTTTATTTAATTACTTCTATATTATTTTCATACATAATGTCCAACTAAACATATTCCTAGTTCATACAAAAACTCTAGGGTAATGAAAGGATAATCGTTGCGAAAAATCTAAATCCAATTGATTTCTGAAGAAGTGATATACTTTATATGAAACAAAAGTGGAATCAACGAAGTACATTTTGTCCTACATGGGACTGATAAACCAGATATACGTAAATCCTGGTGTTGATGTTCGAATTGAGACAGAAACCGAGCACCTTTAATGTCAGACACCAAACACGTTATTTACTAAGTTAATGACTTTAATCAGCTTCGAGCCCTTGTAACTGGGATGAATTGGATTTGTAAGTGTTTGTATCTTTTGATTAATATTACGGATTGCAACTAATCAGCCCCTTTTAACATATGCGCATTTTTAGAGCTGGCTCCATGAGGTATTTCCTGGAGTTCTAGTGAGAAACAGTAACCAGTGGAGTTCAACCAGGTCTGTCGGGAAATATCAACTCACTGAAGACATTGGTGAATGGTTGCTCAACTTCGTAGATTGGTTGAAGTTAGACATTAACACCGTTCGATGCTGGCTCAGTGGTCTAGAGGTTAAGTGCTCGCGCGCGAGACTGATACGTCCTGGGTTCGCGAGGCGGAATCGTGGATGCGCACTGCTGAGGAGTCCCACAGTTAGACGAAACGGCCGTCCAGTGCTTCCAGGTTTTCGATGGTGGTCTAAATTCAATTGATTCATGATCTCAACTATGAAAATACTGAAATCTCCACAAAACCCTCTTCTGATAACTTTAATTTCATCAATTCATCTAGTAGCTTTTTTCTGGAAGAAGTCCACTTGAAAAGTACCATCCTTAAAAGCCTGTTCATCAGTTTTACTTTTTTTCATAATTTGCATCATAAATGGAATTTGGTACACATTTGTATGACAAAACATTTAACCGACTTTATTCTAATAAGTAACTTTCTATAAAACGAGATTACGCAATAATGATTATAGGTCACTTCACATATGTTAAAAGAATTTAAAACACTATAAGTTTTCTGATTGACTCGTTAAACGTCCACATAACCAAATTTTCAGATATGGCAATGCATTTTTGCTCCATAGATTTATCTTAGTTAAATGATCATGTAAGTCAACTGTTAATACGTTGTTTGAATAAAAAGCTTACTTACTAACGAGAAGTTCTAAGAAAGCCATCATAGTGATGAATATATTGTCCTATTTATTTTTCGGTTTCACTCTTGCCGGAATATTTCTGCGTTTACTGCCGATCACAAGCTTCAGCAAAAGAGAGCAGTGGAACTTGGGATTATAAATCCAACTTAGTAAGAAAGGACCTCGTTAGAAAATTTGTTGACATAAAGTATGATTGCAATGAAATTCATGTATCAAATATATTTTGTTGTTTAAAACGTTTGCAGGTAGACAACCCGTTACTAATTTTGGCGGATAAATATGAATGTCACCTTATCACTGTTGAAGTATAGATATTTTGTGAACAGTTTTTACCTAAAAAAGTAATTAAAGGAAATGTTTTATGTTGTTGAGGTTCTGATGCTGAGAATATTTTACTGTGAATTGGGAATCAGACGATCATGATTATAAATATTACTATGTTTAACAAGGTGGTTCGTTGCAAAGTTATTATAAATAGTTAATCATAGGAATGACGGATGAGACACCCGTTAACTGTTTTGATACATTCGATGCTGTTTGAATTGTTTTATAAATTAAAACTAACATTTTCTACCGTTTCCAACGCTTATATCGCTAGCTAGCTTCCGATTGTACATTATATGTAAGTTTGCTTCTCTTTCATGTTACTAGTTTGACCAAGCCAATCTTGTAAATGTTACTGAGATTATACGTCTATTATGTAATCATTTTTTTAAAAAATATATATATTCTCAAGTGTATTCGTCCTTTTTAAACGGATGTTATAGTCAATAATTTATAACTGATAAAGGTATTTTAGGCAATCTAGATTCACAGATAAACATGTGACATAACTTCACACATATGAAATGAGAGTTGCTTAAATATTACTTAATAATCTAAGAACTTTTTAAGAGATTTCATTTTATGATGAATTGTTCTATACGCCAGTCTGAATAAAATAAATTTACAGTAAAAACAGTCAGTCAACTTGGAGTTTGTTATTTTAGCATCTGAATGCTTACTGTAATAGGCTATTGTAGTTTATAAGTAAACTGAATTTACTTGTCAGACTGACGTAAGATATAGAAGTACTGAATGCACAGAAGAACTACTAAACAATGGCACTGTCCTTGTTTGAAGATAATTTTTATAATGCTGCAATTAGATCTATATCAAAGGTTAAAAATTTACTACTACTTAAAAATGGACCACTTTTATTACCGCCCAAAATTAAACTTTCTGTATGAGAATCATTGCTACATTGTGCTCTGATTTACACTATAAGCTTTTAACACAATGTTACGGTTGCTTAATATAATGTATCTGTCATTTATGAGCTTGTAATTTAAGTTATCAGAACCCTTAGCAATTTATCACTAATCAAATAATGCGGATACGATAAACAAGTCGAATTAAAACAGTTAATATCAGTGATAACACGCAATGAGATAAAAATCTAAAGAAGCAAGTAAAAATCAAATCTAACGTGAGTTATTCCAAACTGAAAATGTTGAATAGGAAAATGAACAAAAATTAAATATTATTTTCATTTTCATCCAAATAAATAAAATCTGTCGTATTCATCGTTATCTATCCGAATAGGCCATATTCAGAGTCCTTCAATCGTTTGAAACAAAATTTATTCGAGCTAAAATAAAATCCAAAAATTTGCATCTCAACACCAAAATGTTTAACATTCACTTAGTATTGTTTGTTCGAATCTTCCCATTAACGTTTAGGACTGCAACTGATCAGTCTCTTATTGGCATATGTACATACTGTGCGTATTGCCTCAGTATAGCCTTAATTTACAAGCATTATAAGCAGTGATGGATCGTGGCTAGCAGTGGAATCCAGTTTGACGCGCTTTTCGTCCAATTCGGGACTCGTCAGCTGTTTAACAGTTGTTTTACGCCGACTCAATCAGCCAATAATCATTTGAATTAAAAGATAACATAAATTGGCTAATAAACATATAATCATTCCCCATTTATAGCATAAATTCATTGTATTTGTTACTACAATTCACATATCTTTATATTATTATTATTATCAACTTTGTAAACACATTTCATTTTACTGACTTGTCTTACAATCACATTGTTAGATACATCAATTAATCTTCGAATAAATATATCCTCCCATTTAAAATTACGTTATTATTTCAATCTCACATGTCTTATCTATATTCTAATTAATAATCATACAAGTTCAGTTGACTTGGAAACTTTTACGGTTGACATTACATACTAGACATCTTAATATTGACAAGTTTATACCATTTCATTAATAATCACAAATTAATAAGCTTTAATCCTAAGAAAGAATGTTCTCGCTTTAAATGGAACGTGATGACAATTTACTGAAATGATATACTTTATTATTATTTATTATTGTTAACTTTATTCAATATCATATTTTTAGTACAGTATAGAATTCTCAGGACAAAGTATTTCAACAAGTCCTTTACTTCTTGGTCGATCCTGACGATAAATATCAATTGATCGCCAGTTAGAAGTTAGCAGTTCAGTCAATCGACATCTGAATAATATGCATTCTTTTCGCTGAATATTGCTAGCAACCAAGATATCTCTAAGCTTTTTTGTAAGTTGTATGGAGAAAGGTGGCAGACTTTTCATAAAGGCACCTTAGTAGGTTAACTGATTAGCAGACGTAATGATGTGTTAAAACGAACAAACGAAAATTACAGATAACTTGTTGAAATATATATATACGGTAGGTAGTGAGAATGTATTTTTAAGCTTATTTTATTTAAGACGAAGGGTGTAATTATGATCTCTCTTGTACCACTAAATGTACTTTTAAAACATGAAATTAAGTTTTTTCTACGTAACAAAATATCACAACGAAATTGTTTGAATTCTATTATGGAAATTACATTATTAGCTTACATTCCAAGAAAAAGAATTTTTCCTGTTGTCCATCGTTTCTTAAATATTTAACAAATTCCTCCAAATTTACTACATTACGCAATTTATTAATACTAAGAACTATTATTCAATATGCTAAACAAATGTAGTAAACATTTCAGATGATGTAATGAAGATAGTGTTCTGTGTGCTACTGATATCGATAAATATCATTAATCAAAAGTGAAATATCTGTCAGCAGAAAGTTAAGAAGACCAAAGAAAAGATAACGAAAACAACGAATAATTGGTGTGAAAATGAAGGAACAATGAAGTTTGAGATGATTGAACGACATTTTGCAGAAGGATCAGTCAAGTTTGAGACAATTGATTGACATTTTGCAAATGAAGTATATACTGTATGGTTTTCAGATTTTACTAAGATTTTCTGTAGTTTTCTGTAGGGTAACAATTAAAATCACAATTAAATGCTTATTCAAACATATTCGTATGTTGGTTATTTACATAGTTAGATCAAATAGGTAAAAAATGTTCACATTGCGAAAAATGAATGTGTTTCTCTGTGTGTGTGTGCATTTTTATGTATAAATGAAGTGTCTATCCACCGATCCCGTCATTTATTAAAAATTAATCAGACAAAATAATAAAAAATTAGATTGTTAAAGAGTATGTGGAGTGAAGAAACTTGGACAAACTTCCTGGACGACATATTGAAATTACCTACATTTCAATTCCTGAGATAGCTTTAAATATAACATCTTTCATAAAATAGACGCCATATTTCTGTCAAGCTATTTGTTTAAATATTACCGAATGTTCATATAAAATTAAAATAATTTATGAGATTTTTGTATATTAACGTAATCAAAATTCATTTTGAAAAGTACCTTGTACTAATTATATATGCAAATTACTTACTATGTGATTTTACAGTCTTCTTGAACATGGTCATGAATTCCACATATCTGATAACATTATGTAATAGGTATTTCGTAAGCACTTTTTACTGAAATGTTTTAGGACGCTAAACGTTTTCACAATCTTCATTCTTTTGAAATACATGCAAATCGGTAAGTGGTAGAGAGTAATTTTTCATTAGTGTACAACATTTTACCAGTGATCATAGTTAAATACGTTTTTTACATAAAACTGCTAAATCCTACATGATGATCAGTTTTCAGGGATCGAGGTCAGAACTCTGTAGTACTTTTGATTTCAATCAACGTCATAGGGTGTAACGAAATTAGCACGAGAAAGATTTTCCAAACCGGTCAAACTATATCTATCAATGATAATAACACATCTTGTTAATAATTAACTTATTTTAACTTTCGACACTAAAAAAAGATAGTGATTAGATAGTGTGAGACCATGAACATTATCAAGCTGCACAATATTTACTGAATAACATTGAATATCTGTTGTCTAACAAGTCAATCAAAGTATTATATTTTAACTGTTTTTAACTCCAAATATTATTATTGTTTTATTTATAGTTGAATTCATAAGTCAATTGAGGCTAGACCACCATGGAAAACATGGAAGCACTGGACTGTTAACTAAACTTTCTTAGCGCTCAGTAGATATTTACATCATACATACTTAATGTTATTCATGAATATAATAACCAATTATTCAATTGATATTTCACATTAATATAAGTACGAAACCGTTGCTTGGTTTCGCATAAAATTTGACTGCGAAATATACTTATACTTGTTTTGATAATAAATATACTTAACATATATTCGATGTCATGTGGTGAATATTATTGAAACATCATATGTGAACTCTACTTCTATATGATACAACCCATTATACTTTAAAATTTTACATTGTTAATGTAAAGTTGTTTGTCAACATCTTGATTTTTATTACTTTACATTTCATTGACTAAAAGTGTGACAACAATCTAAAACAGAATATTCACTTGGTGTTGTTTACTTGTATCTTCCCATTGTTATTTAAGACCTCAATTGATTAGTTTCTTGTTGGCATATGTGCATTTTTTGCGGACTGCTTCAATATTGCCTGAAGTCACAAGCTCTATAAGCAAAGATGGATAGTGGCTAACAATGGAATTCAGAAAGCGCGTTTCGTCCTAATTGAGGCTGGTCAGCTGGATGTAACTGCATCTCAGAGTTGATGTTCACTCTGGGACTCGAACCCAGTACCATTCGCTTTAAACGCCATCGCGTTATCCACTCAGCTACTGAATCCTGGGAAGATAAAAGTATACAACACAAAGTGAATATAGTCTTATAAACGTTTATAGATAGTATAATTTTCAATGAGTTTCAACTGATAGATTAATAAGTTTTATTCAGTAACTAATTGTTTCACCAAAGTTAATTTTTGACTACATTTTAAAATTTCACTATATGAATGATACTTAATTGAATAAATAAACATAAATGATTGGTTGATGAATACAATTAAATCATTCTTATCTTTGAATTATCGGTAACTGTCAAAACGTTGATGTTTTTATTTTTTTTAAAAGAAAAAAAAGAGAAAAAACTGAAATGCTGAATTTGTTTGTTTATTTATTCTAGTATGGTTGAATCTTTGTTTTCTTCTTTTTAAAAAAAAGAAACAAACAAACAGTTTGTTGATGTTTACTTAATTTAAAGTTTATTCAATCAAAATTACTTATCTCCCTCCATTCGGAATGAATCAAATCAAAATTAGGAAATATTCATTTCTAATGTGCGGGGTTTTTTGTTTGTTTCTTCTGTTTTTCTTTTCTCTTTTCAATTATAATGAAACTGTAAAATTCAATCAGTTGAATAAGCATAGATGTTGATGAGTGAATGAATGAGTTCATTTGAAGCATATTGAAATACAGTTAATCTATCTTTCAATATACAATTAAGCATGTTTATTTATTCGAATCTCTTTTGATGAAGTTTTGTTCTCTGAGCTGGATGGTTTGGTCATGGAGCTCAAAGAACAAAACTCCTTCAAAATCATCCACCTAAGCTACAAATCTTCTCCACCATCTCAAAAATAAGGATCTCTTAATTATTTCTTCAAATAGATTACTTTGATTTATCTATTCAATATGAATAAACAAAATAAATCAAGTGAACACTTGTAAAACTTTCTCCAAATTTTTTTCCTAATTTACAAATGAAAACTTTTGTGGATTAAATTCTCATTTTAATAATAATAATAAATAAACTGTCATCATCATTTTCTGTCTTAAAAAAGCAGAATAGTTATTGTCAATCACTTCCCATTAGTTATTCAGTTTGTTTATTTGCATGAATACATACATTCACAATGATAATTTACAAAATCAAAACCCTATGATCCAAATTAGAAAACTAGTAGAAACTGAAAGAAACATTGGACAACTGTTTCTTTCTGGCGTGGGACTCCTTGACAGTAAAACTTTACCAGAAGTCAAATCCAGGACCTTAAGGTTTCCCATGAAGCACTTAACCGTACGATCATGGAGCTGATCTTCAGCAACTTAAATGCATAACGTTAACGGTATGATTTTATGAGGTAATTTTCACATCTCTAGTGAAAAAAATTACAAAAATATTACAACCTCATCTCATGTGTGTATAAAAAGTCAAGTGTATAAAGTCATTTGTAAATAACTTAATAATATAACAAATCAAATGAAGTTACATATTTTCACCATTTGACCCGAAACATTGTTCAGAATGTTTAGCATTTTGGCTGGGTTCCATTCCCAGTGCGGTTATTGATCCTAACTCCTAAGAAATTAGATACTAAAAGGAAGCTTCTTATCAGTTATCCCTAGTTTCTAATGATTGTATATCTAAAATTAAACAATAGTGAAGAATATAAAATTGAACATTCTATATTAACCGCCTGTGGCAAAAGTTAATTCACTAACTACATAACAAAAAAATATAAATCAAAGTACGGAATTATCTATTACACTAAACTGATTAGATAATTATTTGCTTACAATTACATAGTTAATTTCCATCTAATAAGTTATTCATTGAATTTGACTGAATTTTAAATAGAATTGCTTCGTAAAATATGAGATCTATGCAGAATAATGATTCTCCTACTAATATATACTGAGTTGAATAAACTATCAAAGTTATAAACTTGTTGAAATTATGTTGTCCAGCCACCTAGACTAGTGGTCATATTGCAACTTGAACGATAGCATTTGATCAGCACTAAGAAGGACTTGACACGCATGACATTGATCCCCACCCAGTGATCAATCAATTGTAATTAAATTTTTCCAAGGGACATAAGATTTTAAGATAACTAGTCGTGAGTTCTTTCATACCATAACGTTCCAATTCGTTTTTAACAATTCAACTCAGAATCATTTAGAATTAAGGGGTCAGTTAATCGAAAATACCTACTTACCTACGTCTGTTCACCCTCATGGAAGAGCATAGGCCTTGCACGAGCAATCTACATCCAACCTTGTCCTGGACAATCCTTTTCATATCTGCTTCCATCTACCGACCTAGTATGTTTTTCGGCCTTCCTGCTTCCCATTTCACTTCAGGATTCCAAGTTAGCATTTGGTCCGTGATGTAGTTTGATGATTTTCCGTAATCTATGTCCTATCCACCACCAGGATCTTTTTCCAACTTCTTCGTTAGTTGAAAGTTGATTTTTTCACTCCCACGGTAGATTGTTGCTGGTGGTGTCCGTTCAACGGACATTGAGTACCATGTACTGAAAATTGATTATAAATACTAGTACATTCTTGATGATGGTTGAAGTAGTTTTCCACATTTCACCTTCGTACAGTAGGACTATCTTGACGTTGGTATTGAAGATTCCACCAGTAGCTCTTTTATGGTTGTTGCTGGTCCGTAGCTCAAGTGAAGGAGGAGAGCTGGGTATGGGGTCAGCAACCCCATCCCATAGAAAAGAATGTTGCCAGCAAACGCTTACCAGAATAAACAAACTAAATTGAAAATACACTAAACACATATTTGAATGATTATATCATTGGTTTGGAGCGTACTATTTAACACAAATATTAGATAAATTTTAGAAGTTTTCACCCTTCATAAACTGAAAGTTGCTATTCGTTTAAAAAGATACAGTTTTATAAGAGAAAATGAGTGGATACTTTTATCGCGCTGACATTTTGCGATCAATATTTTGAAATCCCTAAGAATATTTATTGGTGCTTTGTTAAAACTATGTATAAGAACATTTCTACTGAAAGCATTTTATATTGATCGACATACAACTGATCAGTACATGCATGCATAAGTTGTTCAAAATGAAATTACCCTTAATATTGTACAATATTCAATTAAGCCGATTACCGGTTCAAAAATAAAACCTAAATGTCTCACTAAATTAAGATTCATGGGTTAACGCTTTGAAATTTATTGATTTGTGTTGACCAAAATGAGACTTATTTTCAAATAGAGTTCATTGATATTATATAAACTGATATTCCGTGATCCACGTTTGCTATTTTCCAGTCTCATCTATTTATTGTCACCTTTTACTTTTTCATATACTACTGATTAGTTTTTCTCACAAATTCTGTATTATGTATAACATTTATTCTGTCTCATTGAATTCAAACTTCAGTAGACTAAATAGATAATTAAGTTTGTTTTCTCTTGTTTTTTCTTGCCTAAATTCTAATTTAACGAAAAATAATAATGATAACGATACTTTATTGATGTCTGTAACCTTCCTTTATCAGATACCAGTCTAACTGTTTACATAGTTTAGTAAACAGAAATAATTCACTCATTAATATTGCTCTTCTATGATCAATTGATATAAAATCAGGCTTGACAACAGAATAGAAAGCTAACTCAGTTTGTCATTTATTTCATATTGCTTTTGTTTTCTGTTTTTATATGCCTATAAACTACTTTCACGACTGATTAGCAGTAAAGTAAAAGATAAAACAAATCTATACATATATTCAAAGTGTTCAATTACTTAACATAGACCATAATTCGAAACTTTTAAACCCATTAGTTGTATATATATATATATATATATATATATATATATATATATATGACTGGGGTTATTCTCTTTGGTTGTGAGCAGTGGAAAAAAGGATGTCCAAGATAAACGGTTGTTATTTGGTCGACATATTAACTATTATCATCGGGATTCAGTGTATTCGCTTCTATGACACTGGATATATTAGTGACTAGGTATTTCCATTTGTCTTATTATTTAACTATCTATCTTTTGTACCATTTATTAACGATGAAGTGACTTAGAAATCTGAAAATCATCCAAAGAATATTTATGAATGTCAACAACATAGTTACCTTTAAATAAATAATTCAACAATTGGCATAGTTTTCCAGATGATTTTAGATATATTTCAACAGGTTCACAATCAACATACTTGATTACTTCTACAGATTATTATTATGTCATACACCATAAAACACCTTTCTAGTAACGGAACCTTGTTATAGTCTCTCTCTATAAAACAGTTGTAAGAAATTAATATTCTACCACTTCTTGCTATATATAGTACACAAGCGGCCACATAAACAGTCATTATTTGTGGCTCAGTCAATGTAACTTCAATTTGAAACATGATTTTATATCCTTTGAGCGTATCCGTACTAATAAAATGACAATATTTTGTAAGAATAAATCTCCATTGGAAGATACCCTTAAATGTTCGAGTAATAGTTGACGAAGTTAATTTCGGTGGCCAAAAGTTTTAGCAGATGATAGATATACTACTTAGGAGAGAAAGTATTGTTTGGAGAAAAATATAAATCATTTTATTCTGTGTAAATAATTTAGCCAGAGCAATCTGTTTGATCATAAAGAAAGCAACTGCAGTCGAAACTGTTCGACGTATTACGGTATTTAAAACCTGAAGATGAGTTCAGACTTTAAAAGAGATACCTGGAAATTATGACTATAAATCATGAAAACCGTATCCTTTAGACCGTCTTTTGTCATCAACAATGTCATAAATAAATATCATAATGAAAGCTAAGAATAATCTTCTTGACTTAGAGATAATGGTTGCTTGAATAAAAGGGATATAAGTGATCGCTTAGTAGTAACCCAAAATTTCACACAATGAACTTCACCAGTTTTAGTGGGAATACATAAAAGTAGTGACACTATTGTTATGATCATAGAATTTTATTGAAATCATGAACCAATTTAACTCAGGCCATCACAGGAAACGGTGGATTGTTTAGAGTTAAACATTAACACTGTTGGATGCTGGCTCAGTGGTCTAAAGGGTGAACATTCTAGCCCAAGACAAGAAGTCCTGGATACGAATTGCACAAGCGAGATCTTGAATGAGCACTGTTGAAGAGTTCCAATGTAAGACAAAAAGGGTAGTTTTGTGATTCTAGGTTTTCATTAGTGGCCCAAGTTAGAATGGTTTATGCTTTCATTGAAAAACACATCTGTTAATACAAAAAACCTAAGTTTCTTCTTTGAATTAAGTAAAGATACGTCAGAAAATGAAGCCGATTAAGGTTAAGATAGGATAAAATCTAGCTGAGATACTTTTATAGTTAGGGAAACATTCGTTCTATAGTCAATCTTCAGAAGCGTAAATCGGTATGTGTTTTTAAAATACTGACTGACTTGAAACTAAAATTTCGGGCTTTACATTATTCGCCTCAAAACATTACTTTCGAATAATGACTTTTTCTGAAATGAGTCCTTTATGTATAATAACTAACGGATGTTCAAATTTGAATGGTTTGCTATTTAAAAGAGTATAATATTAATCTTCATTCACTAACCAGTCTCAAATTGAATATTCGAATAGACGGATATTGAATAATGAGAGTGAGTAGAAATGGTCGTGACTACATCTTGAAGTGTAGAAGTTCAGTTCATATATATGTATAATGTCCACCTAAAAATTGAGACATAGAATCTATTAAGCAGAGATGGATAGTGGCTAGCAGTGGAATCCAGGACGCGCGTTTCGTCCTATTTGGGACTCGTCAGCTGGATGCACCTGCATCTCAGAGTTGATGTTCACTCTGGGACTCGAACCCAATACCGTTCACTTCATACGCCATCGTGTTATCCATTTAGCTACTGGGTCCTGATAGCCACTTGCTTGTGCGATGGGGTGAAGTTTGAATTCACTTAGTATTGTTTGTTTGGATCTTCCCATCGATGTGTTTAGGACTGCAACTGGTCAGTCTCTAATTGGCATATGTGCATACCATGCTTGTGAATTAAGGTATATCGAGGCAATACGCACAGTATGCACATATGCCAATTAGAGACTGACCAGTTGCAGTCCTAAACACATCGATGGGAAGATTCAAACAAACAATACTAAGTGAATAGAATCTATTAGTTAGAATTAATGTTAGACATAGTTAAAGTCATAGAAATTAATTGAATGTGTGAATTATTGTATAGAATAAAATCTCTTAAATCTAATTTTAAGAAGAACAAACCCTGAAAGAAAAAATACTTTTCTCATCGGTAGGCTAAATTTATTCGCCTTTCGTAGTGAAAAAAGTAAGCAAAAGTTCCAGTCAGTAACACACATAAGAAAAAAACTAAATAAAAATGCGATTAGAGCTATGGAAATTTTGATCATATGTAAGTGTTTAGAAGTATTAGTTGCATTATAATGAGCAAACCTCATAAGTTACAACAAATGTCCGATAATAACATAAACCACTGACTTCATTTTGAAATGATTTGAATTATCTTGTTTTTGGCACTTCAATGAAATTTGATCAGCATGCGAATCTTGTGCGGATTGCTTTGATGTAGCCATTATTCCACAGGTCCAAATAGAATAGATGAACTATGGCTTTTGATAGTATTTAGAACCCTGAAAATTCAAACATAACTAGTTCCTCTCATTAGGTAACCAAAGTTTCACCATGCCTGATCGTGATCGTTGTACTCGAAATTGTGGGGTTATAAGTTGACAAATAGTAAACACTTTCATCATTTTAATATATACCAATAACTCTTAGTTACTTGTACAAAACTGTTATGCTAATTATTAATTGCTCCGTACATTATTCTGAGCATGATTTAAGTTATAAAATACAATATCTTCCAGTATTCTCATTATTTTCTTTATGACTTGAACACCTATCCATTCTTAACTACTTGAGTACAGACTTGGTTAGCCAGTTTTATTACCTTACAAATCGCTCAAGCGATAACTGTTCTGTAGTATACACTGAATCGTTTTTGAACCCATAGAGAGGCCTAACTTCGATAAAATAGTCAGGTAAAAAGAGCAAAACGTCAGAGATTTTATACTTGAAGTACAAAGAATCATCCTGTAATAAAAAAAGCATTTAATTGAAATGCATCAAAGCTCTTTGATGTAAAGTGAAACTGCTAGTAATAATTATGAGCTAGTAAACGATCTTATGTGCAAAATGATAAACCTTGAATGCAAATTTTTTGTTGGTTTGTTAGTTGAGGTGTTGGTGAATGATATAATGATTAACTATTAGAAGGGGTTTTTATGGAGATTTGGTATGTTTCATAGATGAAAGCATGAGTCAATTGAAGCTAGTCCACCGAGGAAAACCTGGAAACACTGGACGGCCGTTTCGTCCTATTATGGGACTCCTCAGCAGTGCGCGTCCACGAACCCGCTCTCGCGAGCGAGATTCGAACCCAGGACCTACCAGTCTCGAGCCGAAGCCCTTAATCGATAGACCACTGAGCTGGCATCCAACGGTGTTAATGTCTAACCCCTTCTAATAATTAATATAATCATATGCTCACTAGTGACTTCGGGAAGTACATCCAGGAGCTCTAGTGAGAAGCAGTGACCAGTGGAGTGCAAACCACGTCTGTCGTGAGATAGGAACTCACTGATGACAATTGGTGAATGGTTGCTCAACTTCGTGGATCAGTTGAAGTTAGACATTAACACCGTTGGATGCCAGCTCAGTGGTCTACCGGTTAAGGGCTTCGGCTCGAGACTGGTAGGTCCTGGGTTCGAATCTCGCTCGCGAGAGCGGGTTCGTGGATGCGCACTGCTGAGGAGTCCCATAATAGGACGAAACGGCCGTCCAGTGTTTCCAGGTTTTCCTCGGTGGACTAGCTTCAATTGACTCATGCTTTCATCTATGAAATAATGATTAACTTCTGGTTTTGTGATTGAATATGTATTCGGAGGACAGAGTTTTTATTTTTTGCCTTAATTTTCTGCTGCTGAGGCTTTGCATAGATATGTAGATGGCGTTGAGTCGCGATTGACCATGATCACCACTATAAGAAAATTACGTGCAGATATCGACTTGGATCCCTAGGTAGGCCGAAAACCAGGAGGCTGTTGATGGTTGAAATAGGATGTATTTGTTGACGATCTAGTGGTATCGAAAGAATACCGAAACGTGCCAAAGTTTACGGGTGGAACTGCCGAGCGCAAGCAGGCTCGTGCAATGTCACAGGCAACGGGAGGAAAAGTGTTTTTGGTACAGTTAAACAAACAAGTACAGTAAAACAATCACTGGCAAAATTGATTATAATCGCGTTATCGTCATAAAAGCAGGTCACTACACATGTATGCTGTAATTGATCCTTCTTGGATGATCGCCCTTTTCAACATTTTGACCGATACAGACAAAATATTTCGTGAACGAACCATACGCTTAATGTACAGTTAAGTGTTTTATGCTACGTTTAAGCCTATCATAATAATAATTTCAAACCACATACTTCAAATTTGATTTCTTTATTGTCTCTAGCTTAAGTTATAGACTTAATGTAATTATTTCTATTTCGTTCTGTCATTTCAAATTTATGTCTGGGGTCTCAGTTCAAATTGATTCAAGTAACCTGGAGGAATCGCCCGTCAAAGCATCATCTCGGAAAGTGGAAGATTATTTAGGATGCTTTGAAGCTTGATGTTCGTCACATAACTTTAAGCAAGATGGCATTTCAGCTCGATTTGTTACTGCTATTAGTAGAGCAGTCCGTAGATTATTGAAGAACCCTGCATATCCTTCAAAACCTATTCTGCTTTCGTACAACAAACTGAAGAGATTACTAACAAATCATTTTCACGTGACATCACTCAAGACACGTGAAAAAGCACGGTTCAAAAAATTTGTTCGTTTTCCAAACCACACTATTATAGGTTTCAAACTACAGCATCAGATACACATTTCTAGGTTCAGTTTCAGAAAACAGTTGCGTATTCAACTTTGTAGCCTCCTGATCGTTGTTATAAACGATTCTAAACTCGAGAAGCAGATCATACAAATCACTTACTGAACTTTCAGATAGCTAAATACCTCTGTTTCACTTATGGTTCTTGTGGTGCTTTTATGGATTAACATGAAGTTTTGTTATCGAATGTAGATAAACCTTTTCTACTACAGAAACCTCAGAATTTTGACAACAACAGTTCTGACTCATTCAAGCAAGTGAATAATTCGAAAATCACTTGTTGCTCGTCTTTGGATATTAAACCCTGTCATTTATGAAGTAAGATGCATTTTAGTAGTATATAACAATCTCGTTATGCACATTGCCGTGGGCGTGAAAAGGTTGGACATTTACAAAAAATGTTTGTAAACGTTCCAAGTCTTTCACTATAAAAACACTAAATGATGCTGTCTCAAGATCAGCCAATTAGGACAGAAGATTGTATTCATCGTCGTTCGTTGCCACCTGCAACAGTGCTTCACACCTGATGCGAAAACTAGTTGCTAACATAGGTAAGTATCATTCATTTGTCATAGAGTCAATTATTTCTAATATAAATTTGTTGCTTCTTTATAATGATGTTCATTTAAGCCCACATGTAGTACACTTACTGGCATCACTGACAATCATTTACCCGTTATTGGTGCAGTTATTATTCCACTGAGGAAAGAAGAGGGTGGTTGAGTCAATATTCCTTTCCTAGTTAATAAGTGTGGTTCATTCGTGATTAGTTTAAAGGGCCCCATGTTAGTACGACAGTCTGCTTCAACATCTGAACTACCTGTTCCTGTCACCTAGATATTTCAACAACTTGTCCAATTTTGTTTGTTTGAATACATCATTATTGCTATTAATCTCATAATCAGGTGTTTCATAAATGGCGGTGGTTGCGTACTTGTTGTGATTAACGTTGCTTTTGTGTACTTGTTGCATCAAAAGGCGTTCTTGGTCTACTTAAACTCGAATTAGTTCGGTTAAGGTTTAAAAGTTTGCTAAGAACTTTGTCTTGTGGTAGCTTCTTTCTCAGTGACTCTGACACTTGTGTTATTATTGTGATCATATTATGTTTTAAACCCCAATCTGATTTTAATGGTTGGCAGTACCTACAAACGTGGATAGCCGAACTGATTACTCCCCGTGGATGAAGGAATGCAGTGTGATGAGTGCAAAAGTGGTTCCACAAGATGTGTACCCGTCTAAGTCCCGCCGCATACAAAAGATGCTCCAAGCCTAACTCGCACTGGCTTTGCATGTCTTGCTGTACAAATAGAACGTTACTAATCCAGGAGGCTATAAACCTATTGGCTTTGACCTGTAAAAAAACGATAGTGGTTGCGCTGGTAACACAAGTACTGACAGTGTCGACTGTGTCACTGTTGTACGTGCAGTTGCAGGACTCCATAAACACCCTACTTGGTTGGAGAGTCATTGGTGAATTCGCATTCTGAATCACACAATACACTACCAAACTCTGGTAGTAAAGCAAAACACTCCAGCGTGACTGAGAAAAATTTGATCTCATCAAATATTATTGTGAGTAATTTTCTGGAGTCAAACTATCCCGATCCTAAAATTGGACACGCCCATGATTTGGACAGGCTCGGAGAATATATCCGTTGCATATTACCAGATAACTCTAAAGGTGTTTATGTCGAAAAATTGGTCAGAAAAGGTAAGTGGGCCGACTATAGTGTTCAACCCCGACCATATAGACTCCTTAAAGTAATCTTAGGGTCGGAAGAACAACGTGATCTTCTGTTAGGTAGTGCTCGTATTCACGACATTTCTGACATTCAAGTAAGACCTAATATGTCTTTTGAAGATAGAGTAAAAAGGAAGACAGCACTAGCTGAACTAGAAACCCGTCGACAAAACGGTGAAGATAATCTCAGATTAGTGGGTTTTCGAATAGTTAGGTCTTGGAAGCGAATGTTACCAAGGTCTGTGTGGATAGGTCATTCTCCCTGGGAGTTTTATATGCCAACGCTCGTAGTCTACGACATACGTTCTATGAACTAAGAGTATTAGTGGACAAATTAGGGCCACTCATTGTAGCTGTGACAAAAAGCTTGGTTGATCCATGACTTTGATATTCCCCCAGAATTATCCGGATACCACTGCTTAAGAAGTGATAGACATACATGCAGGAAAGGAGTTGGTGTCTTTTTATACATAGCCAATAATACAAATATCTGCTCCTCCGTTTGCCAATCTCATGATAGTGTAACTTGTGAAGTCATTAGCTGTGAGCTCACTATCGGATGTTGTACGTTTGTACTCGGTGTTATCTACCGCAATCCAATCTGCTTAGCTGATGACTTTATTTTAGAGCACATTCGGCTATGGAGTGCAAAAAAACAGATGCTTGGTATTGGGAGACTTTAATTCACCTAACATTAGTTGTACTGTGATGATCATGGAAGGATCAATAAACTCTTTTGATAGTAGGATCCTGGTAACAGTGATGGAGCATGTATTAGTACAGCATGTATCCAGACCTACACGTTTCGGTGTAAACCAAGCTTCTTCTCTGTTGGAAAAAGCACTGGAATATGTCCATCCCTACTGGCTTAGAACAGCACAGATCCAGTTATGGTAAGATTAGAAATACATGTAAAGCGTTAATTAGTAAGACGAGACGGTTATATGAAAAACAATTGGTTAGAGATTGTAAATATAGTCCAAAACTTGGACCTGGATCAATGTTAATTTGGTTATTTATTCTCTAAAGAAGTGGCCTACACTGAGTCACGAAACGTCAGAAAATCTAATTTCTCAACTAATTGGGATACTACAAATGTATTAATTTATTTATAACAATCTACCCAATGCTCAATTTATTCAAAATTATCAAGTCAAAACTTGGTAATGATACCTATAGACCAAAACGGTTATTCTCGTATATGAAAAGGCGAACTCATAAAAGTGATGGAATGCCATCACTTTTGGTACAAGAAGATCCGTTAATTTTTGCAAGAAATGATATCGAAAAAGCCGGAGCTTTATCGGAATATTTCAGTAAAGTATTTTTTATCCGTAATGAGGATAGACCACCTACTCATTTCGATTGTGGAAGCTTGTTGGTGGACCTTGTAGTTATTAGGAAAGATACTTCCTTAAGACTACTTCAACATCTCAAACCTGATAAGTCCAGTGGTCCCCATGATATTCATCCTAGGATTATGAAAGCCCTATCAGATGTAATTGCTGAACCTCTAGTTATACTGTTTGATATGTCCTTGCAGCAGTCCAGATTTCCCAGAGACTGGAAAGACGCGATAATTAGTCCGGTTATAAGGCTGGAAGTAGAGGTTTAGTTAGTAACTATCGATCCGTCAGCTTAACTAGTTCAGTTAAAAAAGTGATGGAAAAAATTATTCAGATGGCTGTTATAAACTATGTGGAAGGACATGATATTTTATCCAGGGAACAACATGGTTTTTGGAAAGACCTATCATGTTTAACAAACCTTCTCAATGCAAGAGAAGATTGGGCTGAGGCAAAAGATCGCAATATTCTTGTAGATGTGATTTTCGTAGATCTAAGTAAAGCCTTTGATAAGGTCTCTCATTCTGGTCTTAAATTAGAACCGTAAACTTTTGGAATTCATTATGCAGTCATAGACTGGACAAGTGACTTTCTTCATGACAGGAAACAAAGGGTAAGAGTAAATGGAGCTCTCTCATCGTGGGAACCAGTAAAAAGTGGAGTCCCCCAAGGCACTATCCTCGGTCTTCTCTTTTTACTTAATGTAAATGAATTACCAACTGTAGCTAGGTCATCCGTCCTACTCATCGCCGATGACATAAATATTTGCAAACCCGTATATAACATGTCAGACAGAATAGTATTACAGGAAGATCTCAACTCATTAGTGGCATGGATGAACGGGTGGTCACTAGAAGTGAATCCTAACAAGAGTGTAGTGATGCAACTAAATGACTACAATGATTCGTATTACTACACAGTATGTCGTTCCTTATTACCCAAAGTAAGAAACTATAAGCAATAAGGATTCATACTAAGTAATGATCTCAAAACTACCAGTCACTGTAAGGCTGTTGCTGCAAAAGGCCATAGATCTTTCCAGTATTTTGATGAGGAAATGTTCAGATTACTATACCCGACTTTCGTGTGACAACATTTGGAATATGGGATTGAAGCAGCGAGTCCTTGTTTCAAATATGGAGTGGATATGCTGGAACGAGCCCAATGCCGAGGGACTAAAATGGTAAAAGGTCTCTGTGGCCTATCTTATGAAATCAAACTGAGACACCTCAACTTATTTCCGTTATCTCAACGTAGAATACGGGGTGATCTAATATTGGCTTATCGTATCCTGAACTATGACCTTGGTACTAATATGTCCCATCTTTTCCTTCCGTGTAGGACTGATCATTAGAGAGGACATTCGAAGAAAGTCCAAAAACCGCGATCAAATCGTCTACGTCTGCAGTTTGGTTTTTCTCACCAAGTAGTGAATTACTGGAATTCTCTACCAGAACACGTAATATCAACACCTTCTGTTGATGTATTCAAAACGAGATTGGACCTCCACAGTGTAACAAACTGGAAGAATTAGTATAGGTCAGTAGACCTCCTATCCTTATTACTGATGACTGAACCTATTCAGCTGCGTTTCTGAAAAATGTACAACCTTTTGTTGCACAAGTTACAAAAGGCACAATCAGAGATATCCTGGTTGCTGGCAGGTAATATGCAGCGAAAAGAATGTACATTATTCAGATGTCGATTTATTGGACTACTAACTTCTAACTGGTTATCACTCAATACTTGTCGTCAGGATCGACCAAGAAGTAAGAAACTTGTTGAAATACTTTGTACTAAAATATAATATTGAGTAAAGCTAACAATAATTATCATAGTAATAGATGTACTTAGTTCTTTGTGTACTAATTCTTCTGACGGCACTTTGATCAAGAATCTAGTCTTTAAATGCTAGAAGGCTATGTGAGGTATGAAAATTCACCTACTACAATTAGAAGTAGGAGGATAGCCTATCTTCTTGAAGCTTAGGCTAGTTTCATATGGTTAAAGAGAGACTGTAAAGTTTTAGTTTGATGAACTTGTTGGAACAAGGATAACATTAATATTTCAGTCGTCCAGTTGGGCTACACCCGTTTTGAATCCATTAAAGGAGGATGGAAAAATACCTCTAATTTGTGATGATTACAGCTTAACATCAAATGCTCAGCTATGGCAACTAAGTTGTAACACTAAAGGAATCGAAAATATGCCATATAAATTACAAGGATCGAAGCATTTTTCTAAGATTTCCTTTAAAAATTAGCATCTGCAAATTCCATTGGGTCGAACTTCCAATTTACTGACTACTATTAATACACCATTCGGGCTGTTCAGATACTCATTCCCACCGTTCGGAGTAACTGTTTACCCTCTGATATTACGAAAGATTATAAATCGGATTGTCTTTGATCTTAATGGTGATGGATCGTACCATGATGATATCGTAGTTAAAGCTGAAAATGTTAAGTTGCATATTGAACGTGTTTCAAAGTTACTTAGACTCTTTTGTTAGGTAGATTTGGCCGTAAACCCATCAAAATGTCAGTTTCAACTTAATTCTATCAACTGCCTAAGATATGCTATATATGCCAAAGGTATTAAACCTAATGTGAGTCACCTGACTCCACTGATTCAGGCACTATCACCTACGATTGTCTCAGTAATCAGATCATGAAATGGTGTTCTTCAGTCTTATTTCAGATTTGTTCCCAACGTTACAAAAATATTATCTCCACTTCTGGAATTGTGTTCTGGTAAAGAGTTGGTGTGGGAACAAAGACATAAAAATATATCAAAAAACTCTTCAGTTTTTAAACAGTGAGGCTTTCCTCTGAGTGTTTTCACCCATTGAATAATCTGTCTTTGCTGCAGATGCATCTCCATTGAGTTTGGTGGGGTACTAGAGTAAAGATGAGTTTCCGTTATTTTTATTTCCAGGCGACTACGAAATAGTGAACAAGGACACTCTCAGATCCAAATGAAAGCCTTAGTTGTGGTATGGACCCTTTAAAGGTTTCAAAAGTACTTGTTTGGTGTTAAGTTTATTATTGTGACTAATCACCAGACTTTAAGGTATGTTTATCATCCAACCAATTCACTCCATTCTCCATCCGCTGACATGGTCCAGAGGTGAAATTTAAAGTTAAGTGTTTGTGATTCCACCAATGAGCACTGAGTGTCCAAAATCATACCACATTAAGGTTTTCTGTTGCCCTGTGGCGGTAAATAGATCCCCAAAATAAATAACTCTGTAAGTATTCAACATTAGATCTGACCACATTAGTTTTAATGGACTCACCTAGCCGAAGGGGTTTGATCATGCATCCGAAACAGATCGTGAGTGAAAAAGCCTTGCCCAACATTTTCTGCAACCGCTAGCCAGATTAGATAAGTCGATCCACCATATATTGATAACCTATGAAATGTACCTTCGAACCTCCTCACTTCTGACTTTTGATTTCACTTGGTGGGTACGATTCATAATAGAAGGTTTTACTAGTTAGAGAGTTGTCGAACTCCGAATACCTGCTGCTTATTCGACCCTATTCCTATTTTGAAAGACCACCTAACGGAAAAAGAGAATATACGTTGCTTCATTCTGAAGGCATTTTGTGCTTTAACGATAGAGTAATCATTCTCCCTAGACTTAGATCCACAGTATTAGACGAGCCCCATTCCTTCCATCACGGAGCAGCTAAAATGAAATCATTTGCTCATCAGGCTGCTCAGGCCTAAGATTGATGATGATATAGGTCTGAAATCTGCTTGTTTACATGAGCTGTCGCATAATAAACCTACTTGCAATCCTTGGCTTACATCTTATGAATTGTGGCGGCGTATTCATGCAGATTATCGTGGCCCATTTCTAAACTCATGAAATAGTTTTGTTATTATTGACTCGTTCGTACTGGCCAAAAGTAGTCGGAACGGACACCTTACTCAAAGTGTGATGAGGAAGATATATAGTCATGAAGGTATACCCAATGTATTATTATCGTTTAATGGAACCAATTACACAAAAAAAGAAGTTAATAGTTGACTTACTGATATTGGGTGTTATCATCAATTTACTTCTCTACGACATTCTCAGTCCAACGATTTAACAGAAAATTTCGTCAGAGCTTCAAAGAGTGCCATCACATCAGTGAATGCAGGTGATCCGGAAGAGCTAGAGAAGTGCACTGACAATTTATTGCTTGAATATCATGATGCAGACCGCTCGACAACTCATGACCGTCCGATTAAACTCTTTAAATTTCGCATACTTTGAACTATTTTAGTGAACAAAACATCAGAAGTTCCGTTTTGCCTACAAAGTGACTACCAACCATCTACGGGGACTGTAATTCGAAAGATAAGTTATCAGATGGTTCAGACTCTTGATTTAAATGACCATTTAGTTCACAGCCAACAAGAAGACCGAGTGAATGATAATGAAGTAGGCGGTTCCAATTTTGATTCTAATCGTCCTCTAAATAACCACAATTCTGTAGAAAAAGTTATATTCGTGTTGGCAGATGTGTGTGTCGGTGCATGGATGTGTGTGTGGACGAATTCTAGAGTGAGTGATGGTGATTATGTGATGAATTTTTGGTGTCATTCATTGAAGTATTGATTGATTCCAACTGGTTGGACAGCGTATTGGCTCTTCGGTAACTCGCAGCTGAAAGTAATTACTGGAGGCCTTACATCAGAAATCTATACGTCATAGGCAAATGATACACCTAGCATTTGGTGGTGAATTGTCGTTATTGTATGAGGATGGTAGAGACTACACGGTTTGGTTCTAGGTCGGCAGTAGTGCACGTTTACACCCACGACATTTACATCATCTGGGGCATTATAGACATGCACTAAAACTAAGACTACACTTGTTGTTTGTTACCGGTGATGGTTCTTCTTTCTCTGGAAATCAAATAACACATCAGCACATTATATTGTTTACTCAGTATATGACAAAGTGGAGCAATTATGTCTGTACCTCGACTCATTTTAACCTCATCCACTTCAGTCCAACTGGCTTCTCACTTCTCCGAGTCTCGTTTCACAAGTCAGAGATTGATTTCACCACTCCCCACTCCAACTCAACTCCACTTCGTATTTCGAAGAAGGAAATGGTTGATGGATTTTATGTTATACATTCTGAGAAAAGAATGTGATTCGCTAGCAATATAAAACGTGGTTTGTCTGTTATAGTGATACATGTATACAAAGTTCAGCTGATTTGTATGTCTAATCAAGCCTTCCTACCAACCATGATTTCTCTTTTGTATTTATTTCTCTAGATCTGTAAACATCTGGATTTCTTCACGTGATAGTTTACAGCGAAATGTATGTATATCTGTGAATTCAAAGTCCGGTTTCCTTGAAAGGTTTATTTCTTCGAAAGTTTTAGGAAGACCCTGAAAACTGTAAAAGTATTCTCGTTACTGATCTCTTCTCCCTAAAAAATTAGTCCTAACTTACATACAGACTTAACAGAACGGTTCAGTTTATTCGGAAACACAGCTCAAGATGCCCTCTTGGAAACCATTGAATGATGAACTAGATTGAGATGTATCGTTGTCGAAAAAATCACTGTCTTTTGTTATGATTCATTGTCGCATCCTTTTAGTCCTAGTTGAAAGAGTCTCTTACGATTACTTTTGTAGAACAGGCTATCATGCTGCTGCAGTGAAATACAAAAAATGTCCTGGCCTGTTGAGCATGACTCTGTTGACGGGGATGGATGATAAATAATCTTTCGGAAATTCGCCCGATGAAAATATTACCACACAGCCTCCCAATAAAAATGTGTTTTTTCACCAGACACGGCATCTAATACAATTCGATTTGTTACTTTTGTATCTGGAATTTTCGACAGAAACAGCATTGTTTTCATTACTGACAAATGTAGAATTCGAATGGTGAATACGTGGAAGGATTAACATATAGGATATAACATGGAAAAGATATGAAAACATTTTATTTAGACATTTCAATTGAATTCAATTGGTTATCAAACTCCATAATGGGAGCGATGGTAATCACAATCCATGAGGAATCCGCCAGGAGATGGCACCATGTATATTTTAGTCTGGGCGATATTTTACTGTTCAACCAATACCATTTCTATCACAAAATTTATTTTACACTTCAGTCTCAGAAGAAGGCAAAGCGATGACCACATCATTCCCTGATCACTAACACACTTCTCTCAAGTAAAAAACAGGTTTTCAGTTGGGTTTTCAAAAGTTCCCTGTTTGAAGGACAGCTGAGAAAACTTGTGACGACAAATAAAGCTCTGAAATAAATAGTTTGTTAAGTTTCTGATATTCACGCTGACCTCAATAATTTTAATGGACGCCCCCTTGCTGAGGGTGTTCGGTCACGCATCCGAACCAGATCACAACAGGGTACTCAAAGATACACGCTATTTACAATAATTAGCCGGTTTAGGTCAAAATCTCCGTATATTGGGAATCCTTAAAGTATATCTCCAATATCCTTTACTTTTGACTTCCGTGTTGACTAGATTTGAGATATTTCAATCATAAAATCGTTACGAAAGCGTCAATCCTAAATATCCGAAACGACCTTAGGATTGCTGAGTGAATTCAAAACCAAAAATGACCTAAATCGTTGCTGGAAATGAGTCTTTTCACCTGGTGAACAGCTCTTGAATTCACTATTGGATCCGTGCACTTATATGGCTCACTCAAGGGAAGCTAAAAATAAAACAAACAGGTCACCAACCCTACGTTCTTAAGACATTACTCTGGATTCAGATATTTAAAGGTTTACGTGAGCAATTAAACTGCACATGTCTTTTAGCTAGAATTGTAAATACATCATTAGTTCCATAGCTACTGTTTTAGATACTAGTGATTTGTTCGTACTATTCTGGTTAGTTAGCAGCAACCTAAGAAATGGCGCAATAAATGAGCTAGTATTTTCTCATCCGGTAGGGCTTTAAAATGGTACTTATGGTTGCGTTTAGTGGTGTTAAACATTCTAAACACTTATGGGTGGATCATAATTCTCTAACTGCACCCAAGGTTTTCTGTGCTCAAATTATTTTATCAATCTCAATATTCATATACGTACTTGATCCCACACGTCTTAGTGAAGTATTTTCCGTATTCCACCTGTGGAACATCTGTTATTTCAAGACGCTTCACTGAAAATTTTATTTTATGCCCTAAGGTCGCAGTCGTACACCAAGGTTTGCACTTTAGAAGATGATAAGAAAAGTTTGATTTTTTTCCCACGATTATGCATGTATGTAATTATATATCTCAACATACAGTTCCAATTCTCAGTATAATTTGTTGATATTTGTTGTTTGAACAACATTTCAAAAGTTCAAGAAGCATAACAACCTTTCCTCTCAGCGATTCAGTTGCAGCACAAGGTGTTTTAGATAATTGGAATTAAGCTACTCTCGGCTTTTGGGGCTTCCGGACAATCCTAACCTACCATTGGTACCTTTTAACGTCTTTCTCCTATCGCCTGAGCCTCAAGCATCTGTCACACAATGGATTACTTTTTTCGGATCCGTTAAGAATGTATTCAAACATCGAAAATCCTTAACGCAGTCGTATTAGTTACTCTAAGTGGAAGCTCCATGTTACGTTGTTCCATGATACCAATGCCGTTGTGTGTTTCAAAATCAATATAGATACCTGATTCTATGGGTAGATAAAACTTAGCAGTTCACAAAGGTGTGTAAAAAAGTGGTGCCCATCGCTTTCACTTTATTGCACTACTCCCATCAGTAGTTTTTTTTGCGGCTGATTTTCACCATATTTAATCTGACTTGTGTTTTATTATTCGATATAATAAGATTACTTTATTGTAATATCACTGTAAATCATTTACGGTATTTCAAACCCGACTTTTTAGGTGCTGATGCCTTTAATCCAAGCCACTTTATCGTTTGTTGTGGAATTACGCGATTTCCATAATATCGATCTCTACCATCGTGGGTGAGTTATTTGCTGTCTATGATAATCAATAATTGAAATAGCTATTACCAAGTTCGTACTCACTTAAAAACAGGTGTGCATCCCAGTGCGACTACTGGATCTAACAATAGTAAATCATCAGCATTTGTTGAACCGCCAACCCGTTGGGAACGAGCTAGTACACGATTCAAAGTACCAGAAGCTGTAAAAGCGAGTTACATCGAACCGAGTGTTTCTGTTCCAGCTCACACACCAGACAAAGCATGCAGCAAGACATTGTTGATCATGTATCGAGATGAGTCGGCAAGACTATGTGATGTGTTTGAGCAGAGGGTGTTAGTCCAGGTCGATCCGATTAATTTAGAGGAGTCTTTGGTAAGAAACGATCTTTTCCTATGCGTTGAGCTATGGTTTGTCGAAGACCCACTTGATAAGTGAGTCAAATTTATCATATTTAATAAATGAAATTCATGTGTTGGATTTTAAACACTTTTATATTTCTGATCTTATCTTTCCTGTAAGGTAACTATTCCTTTTAACATTCCAATAGGCTCTGTACTTCAAATGACCTAATTACCGTTAATTTTGAGCAAGAACAAATAGAGCTCATGGATTATGGTTTTCTTTAATTTTTGTCAACTGGAAAATGATTATTTCTATCACAAATAAATGAATAAGAAATATGACTTAGATATTAAAGGTGAAATAAAATCCTCGAGATGCAACTCACCAGTTATCATCTACTTTGCTATACTGAAATTACTGACTCCAATAGTTCTTAAATTCCTACCAGAGCATATATTTTCACACCTTACATAGAAA
This sequence comes from Schistosoma rodhaini, assembly GCA_944470415.2. Taxonomy (NCBI): domain Eukaryota; kingdom Metazoa; phylum Platyhelminthes; class Trematoda; order Strigeidida; family Schistosomatidae; genus Schistosoma; species Schistosoma rodhaini. The sequence continues at coordinate 14,650,437 of OX104044.1, forward strand.
TGAATTGATTGACATTTGATTCCATATAGGCTCACCAAAATGAAATTAATAAGTCAGAAAATGACGATGAGGAATTGATCATCCATAGTTTTAAGTCTTCGAGAGCAACGCCAAGCAGTAAATTTAATATTCTCAGGATATTTATTACCCCGGAATTTCGAGAGACTTTAATTTGATATCGTGCAGTCTACTGCATCTCTTGTGGTTACACCTCGGTAGTTTATAAATATGGCTAGCATTGGACTTGATGTATCCGTAGTTTATATTTACTTCTCTAGAACCAGGTTGTCTTTCTCAGTACATTTTTAATCTATAATGATATTTATTCTCGTTTCAGCACAAAGTAAAATAATTTGGCTTTGTAAAAGTTGGCCATTTGTAGTTTGCTGTCTGTTGTGTATCATATCTTGTAACTTTTAACTTATCTCTCATACCCAACATAACGAATACTTCGTTAAATCTTATGCTCGAATAAACTCTTTATGTTCAGATGAAAAGTATAGTGAACACAGATTTCTTGCAATTAATGAGATGAAAAGGCTATTATAGTTCAAGTATTGTCCAGTTCATTACTTCTTTCTATGAATAATCTCGACTGTATCATATTTTTCCAATTCTTTTTTCAAATCTTCATTTTGAATTTATTTCGTCTGCGAATGCCTTTAAATTCACACTTATCGACCAATTATTAAGTACTTCTCAATATTTTTCGTGAACACCCGCTCACTTTACACTATATCATCGTCAATTACTTACTTACTTACTTACGCCTGTTTCAGCGGAGCATAAGCTGCCGACCAGCATTCTTCAACCCTCTCTGTCCTGGGCCTTCCTTTCTAGTTCTATACAATTTTTGTTCATTTTTCTCACGTCTGTCTCCATTTCTCGGCTCAATATGTTCTTTTGTCTTCCTCTTCTCCTTTGGTCTTGAGGATTCCATGTGAGGGCTTGCCTTATGGCGTAGTTGGGTGCTTTCCTCAATGTGTGTTTTATCCACTTACAGCGCTTCTTCCTGATTCCTTCCTCAGCTGAAATCTGGTTTGTTCTCTCCCACAGTAGTTTGTTACTGATAGTGTCTGACCAACGGATCCGAAGTATTTTGCGTAGACAACTGTTAATAAACACTTGTATCTTCTAAATGATGGCTTTCGTAGTTCTCCAAGTTTCCGTCCCCATACAATAGAACTGTTTTGACATTTGTATTGAAAATTCTGACTTTGGTGTTGTCAATTGGAGCTGACACAAACTATATTTCTCTCTTTATCATCTCAATTGTCGGTTATCTAGTTGAAAAATTACCAGAGAAATAGTGCGCACTTTTATTGTGTATGTTTTTGTCATTGTCTTCGGTTTTTGAATCACGTTATCGAGTCAGTTTGTAATAATCATGGCAACATGCAACAGGTTTTAACTCATTATATGATTTATTAAATCTTAAACTTTGATAAATGTTGATATCTTCCGTATCAAGCCTCAAGTAAAATTTCAGGTTCTGGGTTGAATTCAAAATCGGAGACTGGCCTTAAAATCCTTTTTTTTCATATGTCACTAACTGAAATTTATATTATTTATTTATTTAAACACGTAAATATTTGTACAAAGGGGCACCAGATACATATGCGCCACACAAACCTCATTTGATTTGTGCAAGGGCTGTGATAACTGAAAAGTAGAAAGGTTTTAAGACACAAGATTTCTGTCAGCGCTTGCCGCCGAACATCAGACTAATTATGTCATTCCATTAGTAATGATTCAGCTTCATCTAAGGTTCGGAACATTCCCCAGACTTTGTCCTGTCACCAATTGATGGTTGCCATGTCAAAGTTTCACAAATATATCTTTTGTCTTTTTACCTTACAATTGTAATGCAGTACATATTTTTGAGAAAAAAAACACTGAAGCAAAACACTTAAATAACTATGATTATTCTCACTTAACAAGTGATCGATGAATAATTGCTAGTCCAAGTATTGATCAGTATTTTTTCTTTGATTTTCATCATCAGCCGAAAATGATTTACGGTGTTTTTGTTGCTAGTGTTAATAAGTTTTTCTGTCTTAAAGTAGTTTTGTTTTATAAGACTATGTCAGTGATTACATTGATCTTATATGATACGTTAGAATTCGGCTGTCGATTCTATGCTTTGATTTACTGCACAAATCGTTTCCGTAATTACGTCATCTTTGTATTTTTAATAAGTATATACAGACAATAATTGTCTGTTTTTTCAAAATAAAATAAAATATTTCGTGCCGCATTAGTCAGAATTTATATATTCTACTTTAACAAATAACAAATCAAGGTTCTGTGCTTGTTCAGTGGGTTTTAGATCAAAAGAAAACAAGTATTAAGGTATCAAATGTAGATTCTAAAAACAGTTGACAAAATGATAATATTTATGGAATGTGGTTCTTCTGACGGTTAATAAAATTAATATTCTGTCAACCATTTAAAATTCACATCAAATTTAGTTGTCTAATTTGACTTTTGGTTAATTTCTATTAATTATAAGCTTAGGAATTGTCATCGATAGACTGTTTATTGGATGTTATCCAATCCTCTCAATAAGTAATCAGCGACCATGTCTTTTAATAAAAATATATCCATATACATCTCTGGGGAACTTAAATTTGTATATACACGTAAACATAAGTTTCTCTCCGCCGTTATAAAGGGTGCAAGTAGGCATAGATTTTTCGCTTATTTATTATACCTGGTGCTTCACAGTTTTCTCATTAAACACGATACTTTTAAAACGATACACTTCCAATCACCTTCTTATCCTTTTCTTTTTGCCCCTATAATTCTATCAATAATTTTAGGATTTTATTTCATATTTTAGTCAATCCTAGCAGATAATTCATCTTGCCCACATATTGTTGCGTTACTTGCACACACCGATTTTCTAAATACTTAGGAGAAAATGAGTTGTTGGTTCTTTTGACCAAAGCCCTCTTTTTACAATCCATAACCGTACAGTTCGGTTACCTTTTTCCTCCCTGGTTAACTCGATGATAAATTAATATCTCTTGGGATTGGTCGAGTAAATAAATAAATCTTATTTTACCCAACAATATTAAGATAACGCTTTTTTACGCTCTTCACTGCCGCTGTCATCATTATTTTACTCATGTGAAATTTTCCGTCTTTCAACTTGTTTTGTATCTCTGAGTACCTTTCAAAGCAAATTTAAGCACATTTTCCTTACAACCTGTGAAATAACACTCTCAATTGCTGTTCCGTCTCGCCTGATTATAAGCCTGATCAATAACGAAGTCGTAGCCAAGTATTTTGTTACATAACGGTCATCTGGCCAGGATACAATACACAAAATCTTAGACTTAATGTAAGACTAAATTGGACAGTTGATAACAGTTAAGACAGAAAAACATCATCAGCAATCTTTCTACACCAGTCACTGTGCTAGACTGCTTCGATACTTATCAATCAGCCAGTTCAACTTATTTCACATTAACTTACTGGTTGTTAATTCATCTGTATTGCTTATACCCATCATGCTAACTTATACATACCCATTCATGTACTTTATTTGTATTATTTTTCGTTTAGTTCATTTATAGTATCTCAATTTCATTTGATTCCAACTGAACATGGTTTATAGTTTGCGTATATGTATGCGCCATGCACGTTGTTGAATTTATATATGGGCTGGGATACACTCGTCATAGTAAGCCACTTTCTGAGCCTATCACCCAAATATCTAATCCATAAGGAGATGGAGCAAGGTTAGATGCGCCCCCATGATAGCGGGTGACCAACAATAGATTCTCGACCGTTGCAGCTACCTTGACGTGGTGGTCGGGCTTGCCTGTCGTAATAAATCAGTCGAGCTACACTGGATTGAACAATCGTTCTTCAAGGTCCTACCATGCCAGACAGGTCGGTTGAAGAGCGGTAAGACTAAAAGAAGCAAACCCAAGGTCCGAGGGCAAAGTCGTACTGCTGACTGTACAGAGGTGTGACGGCAGTAAGATAATTTCTTTGGACAGCCAACATAACAGCAATGCTGCCTTCCCACAAGGAAGGGTAGGGTTAAAAAAGATCAACCCTGAAAATAAACACCTCACCTTATCCCACGGATATCCATCTCCGGCGATGAAGTCTCAACAAGTACGGAGCTAACACGAAAATTACTCACAAAATGGTCGTGTGTGATCGGCCTCAAATAGTTGTTCCTCAGGCACTGTGGTCACTCTCTCAGATCACTAAGACCACCTCTAACCCGATTTCCTTTTCATGCATTTTCGGAAGAACCCTTCCAAGGTATGGGTAGCCGGAAAGTGATAACCGTCCTCATACCTCTAACAGCACTCAACGTTAGATTTATACGCTATTCGCTCCCTCGCGGCCTTAGATCTTATGTGCACCATTGGTTTGGAAGCATGGTTGAGGCGCTCGGCTTCCCACCGTCAGTGACTCGTCATATATTAGAAACTCACTTCATTTACGGTGATTTGAACACTCTTCACAAAATCACCGTGACTCAAAACCAGGATAGCTATCAACAACGTAGAACCTGGCACATGTAATTTGCGAGCGAGTTACATGCACATCATTTCCATGAAAACATGACCAATATTGATTTTTTTTCACTAGTGAATTCATTTCAGTTAGCGTGTAGTAGATCTAAGTGTTGTTTTTATGATGACCTTTGGATTATTATTGTCACAATGTTTTTGTTTTGAATGATTTTCGTCGTACTTCAAAATAAATCAGCTTTTTTGTTTTAAGATGTAGCTAATGATAATCACGTATCAGTTATCTCTACCCTTTCATTGTGCAATATTTATTTTTCCATGTGATAATGTTTTTGAGGTCAGCTTCTCATTGTTTACTAGTATGACTTGTTTCCACACAGTTAGAAGTCGTCTATTGACGATATGGTATTCTCACAGTTATTCCACATTGAGATATAGTGTCGACCCCTGTATCACAAGATTTGGAGCACGTTTTATGGTCATCTCTCTGGCAGTATGCTAGACTTATTCTCTTTGGAGACCTAGGAATTGAAATGAATTCGTAAGCTTTCTTCAGTTACGTTTCGGATATAGAGGGTTACCAAAGATTAAAAAAATGATATATATATATATATATATATATATATATAATTTAACGAACTGTTCTGATTTTCAATTAATACAAAAGATTCGGTTTTCCTTCTAGACCCTTTGCTCCTGAATTTCTGACTAAGGTATGTGAGCGTCAACTACGTATTCATTTAACACCATCTCGTGGACTTCACTATCATTTCACCGTATTCTTCGATTATTTTCATTTATGTGCTATTGAATTAGCACTTTATGGAGCATTAACAAATATCACTTCAAGTATTATTAGGTAAGTACTTCTTCGATATCCATTTTAAATAAATATGTATTGTAAAACGTTCTACAAATTACTGGTTCATACATTCATCCTTGAGTCACTTCGTTCGTGTCAGGGTTAGTAACACTACCAGTCTGCTCAAAAAAGTAAGACAGGGTTAGAACCTACCATCTTCTGGTTAAATAAGCTAGACACTGACAATTCTGGGGCTGTAGCCTAATGGCTTAAACATTCATCTTTTGTTCGTTATATAGTTTATATTTATCGCAGAGTGGTTTCAGCTTGCATCTCACCAGGGAGCACTGGGTAGCCTTTACATCTTAGTAGGGAACTACTTAGCAGTGCACATTTATAACCCAACCTGTGAACTTCAGGTTTTACCTGAAAAGCTTAATTATTAGAACCTCCGAGTTAACCTCCAACGGTACTACTCTATTCAATCATTTCTGAAAAAAGTGTGACAGCCATCCAATCTCACTGACAACAACTGTCTGGCTCCCAATATGTCTGAACCCCATCAGTCATAACTGGAACCTCTTGAATGAAGTCACTAATGAGCTGACTACCAAAGTTTAGTTGTAATGGCTTTGTGATGGTCTATTTTTTTTTAGGTAGTATTCGTCAAAGATTAAAAGTTGATGTATTTCACTCTACCGAGTTCCATATAGGCAACCAGATAGTATCACCATTTTGTATCTATAAAGCTTAAATCAGAACCGAGAACACATATATTTGCTTACTGTTACACTGTTTTCCGGTCTATAAATTGTTAACTTGTGATTCATTTGAAAGTCGATTGTCTATCAACATTTGAACGTAATTTCACAACTTAAATTCATTTTTCAGAAAATATACTTTAAAATTTCCTGTCTTGTTTAAGAGATTGTTAATATTTCTTTCCTAGTTTTTTTGAAATTTAAACTTGTGCTTTTGAAACCATTATGAATATACAGAATTAAAAGTATACTTCCGGCTTTTAATCTTTTCATTTACTAACTAATCATACTGTTTTATCAGTCATTTCAGTATATGACACATAAAATCAATCCAGATTTTTCGTACCATTTTTCTGTCCAATCCTTTCATAAAGGTATTAGCTTAGTGGTTTAGGCGTTTGACGTTCACAGGTTCGAACCCAGCCCCACCTACTTCGGTTTTAGCGACTAGGTATTATCACTAATCCTCATACCTAGGAGTGTGGCTGAAAGCCATTTACGTGAATCTGTACCTGGAAAATGAGTTAAATAATAAAAATTTATGAGAGCCATCTTTTATTTGTATACTTATATCGAACGATAATTACTGAATTTGAGTCACTTCTGTAATTTCCATACTGCGTATTACGAGCCTATGCCTGTGATATTTGGAAAAGCGGAAAGATGTAGTTATTGTATGTTACTAAACGTCACCATGAATATGTAGATACCTAAATATGCTCCATGGTTAGCTTCTCGGTGTACGTTCCTGAGGATTCTCATACCAGGACGAAATAACTCCAGGGATTCTTATTTTTTATGACTACCTATCTAAAGATATGTAAACCGTAAATAATTGTTTTAATTGAATGAAGCCAATTTGCAAAACTGTATTTTATTTCAGTAATGTTTACTATTTGCTTATAACAAATAATTTAGAAAGCTGTCTTTTTCTCTTTTATACATAGTTGGCCAAAATTTTCACCACATAATACACCATTACAAACAAATAACCAAATAATTAGTTTAGCTCAACAAACATGGCATGGTATCATTTGCAGTATTAAACAGGTGTGTACATTATTTGATTAATTATTTATGTTCCTATTCTTATAAATCATTCTGATTTAATAAAATCACTACTATTTCTTTCATAAAGACACCAGGATTCATTTTGTTTATCCAAAACTGGATGAATCGTTTGACTAACCATAGTTCCAAGTTTAGCATCACTTATCTTTTTACATTAAGTGAGATTTTGCGAAATTTCCCATTCATAGTATGCATCATGCACTAATCTTAAATAACTATTCAAAACCAGGAAACTAGTTAACTGTTTCCTTCTAGTATAAAGCTTATTAATAGTCTATATCCAAGTCATCACCGAAGAATCAAATCCAGGACTTTTGTGTTTCATGCTTAACCCTTTAACTCACTTACCCATCATCCAGTGGCTCGCGTGTCTAACTAGTCAATTGGTGATACTGTGCGACGACCTTCCACTACCTGTCTCACGCTTAATACGGTTGAACTCTAGTAGTCGCGTTTTTTTACCATAACTTTTGAAATTACCTATCGAAGTAAATTACTAGTGAGCATATGATTATTATTAGTATAGGTGGTTTTAGGAGATTGTTTGAATTTTCTCAGCTTACATCTCGAACTGATCCTAGGTGTTATTGTCGATAATAACAATTGCAAAGTTTCCTACTACGACGAGACGACCATCTGGTACTTCTTAGTTTTCAATAATTGTCTACGACTAAGCCGTTATGTAAACTGTTAAAATTTTCTTTCATTGCTATTTTTTTGATAATGAAATAAGAAGTCATTGAGAATTATTTATTTTAAAAATATCGAAAAAGCCTATTCCTGTCTTTTCTTAAAATGCAATTAATATTTATTCGAACAACATGACTTTTAATCAATCTTTATTAAGTGGATACATTCACTTTTCATCTTAAAGCACATATACCTTTTATTCCATGAATTCATTTTTTCTTATCAACTTATATTGTTTTTGCTTAAAATCTTCTACTAATATTTACTGTTACAAATTCCATTCCTCTGATAGTTATCCTAATAATTTAATCTTACTGTGATCATTTATTGTCGTAGTTTGAACTGATATACTTATATTCCAGGTTCTACGTTGCTTACGACTGACTGATTCTTATTGTAAATGACTACGCTTAGAAATACTAATAGAAAATTACACCAAGATTGCTACAGGCTTCTATTTTTAAACAATATCGGATGTTTCAAGATACTAGCTAAGATGAATACTTGGACCCAGCCCAAAAATTCCTTGTGGACTAACAAATGTTAATCTTATATATGTATATATATATATATATATCATACCAGGGAGCTATTTCATGACCAGATATGCGTTATCACCCATTTTCAACCGGAAAATTTAAACTAGATCAATATACGTCTCTCCAGCTTCTATACTATGAAGGCGGACTTTATCTACTTTCTCTTCACCGTTGGCTCCTAAAACATAATAGCATCTCGACTGTTTACGACGAATCACCTTTAGTATTTACGGGCACAATTTCTTGTTTGGATGCTTCACTTCAACTGTAGAGAATATCTTCATTTAAAGCGAATATTTCACTTTTTATGACACTGCAGTAAACATGCCGTGATGCTATTACCAAAGTAACACGAAACACTTGATTTTTCTATTGCAAATTTTATCCAAAACATAGATTTTCAGCCATTCGTTCCTTTTTTTTCTTTATTCAAAATAAACTTCCTGTTAAATCATGTTATAATTTAAAGCAATTAGTCCCTTTGATAAATTTCGATAATGTAATAAGAAGACGAAGATTATCAGAACTATGTGATATATTAGCGCAATACATTTCGAACAATCTGATCACACATATACTTGTTAAGAACATTTATATATTTATTTTATTTATGTTATAATTGATGCATTGAGTAGCAATCATTTTCGTATTTTACAAATTGGCTGTAAACGTCAGATATTCCGTCTACACCGTCTAGAAACCATTATCTTAAAATATTGTTTCAACAACTTTTCAGGATCTTTGTTCAGAAATATCATAAAAAACTATTATAAATAATTCATGAAAGCGCATATGATTTGTTAACAAGATCAAGGCTATACTAATTCACTCTGAAATGAACTATCATTGTGAACGAGAGCATAGGTGGGGGCAATCAACTGTATTCAAACACAAAATTATAGAATCTCTTGGTAAAACATGAGAACCATACTTCATTTGAAAATTTCCCTCATTTGTCCTTCACATTGTGTATGACTTTTCCAAGTCACAACTACTTTCTACTTCCTTTACTGTGTTCCTCAAGTTGACCCTCATAGCCTTCTGCTGCCATGGTATTACATACTACATATGTCTGTCAACATAAGTAGCGTACACTACACTATTATCTATGTTAAAAGTTGTCTTCTTTTACTGATGTAAACCTTGTAAAAAGTTCATAAACTATTTTAAATCATCATCTACATGTGGTTAAAATCTAATTTTACAAATTGAACAATTATTTTTATTTTTTAATCTCTACATTATAATATAGTTTCAGTCATTAAACAATATGATGAAGTGACCTCTTTAATTTCATTGCATTTTCTAGCATACTTTTAATTGAACAAAATGCTTCATTTTTCCATGAACTAATCAGTTACTTCTCTCCATAGTATGGATACCTTCCTAATAGAAATTCTGATTATCATAATCACTTTGTAATATTTTGTGACACTGTCCAAGTGTCTTTGTTAACATAAGTTGGTGGACGTAAAATAAACTTTTTCCAAAACTATCAATATTTTCACATCAAAGATCAACGCATGTGGTTTAGTTTTTTTTCTGCTTAACATAAAAATTAAAATCAGCTTTTTTCCCAAGACTATCTGAATTAATTTGATCAGACGTTACGAGTACCCCTAACTTGTTCGTTGTCAAATGTAAAATGATATGTAAATGAGATTTAGGTCGAATATAGTTTTTTATATATACATACTTAGTTATTCTATATCATGTCACTTCTGTGATGAAGATTTGACTTAGTGTTTAAGCCGTTGAACTTTCAGCGACGAAGTCACAGATCCGAACCCTAGCTCTACCTGATTCATTTACGGCAACGAAGTAGTATCACCAGGCATAACAATACGATTGTTGTTTCAAAGCTAAATACACAAATCTGTATCTGGTAAATGAACTAAATAATTATAAGATGTTATCAGTAACTTACTTTTCACATTAATCAAACCATATCTTACGAATCAACTAATAAACAACTAATCGATTTGTTCTAAACTTCGACAAACTGAATATCAACTGTACCCACCATGCACATTACTCTTTCGTTATAATCTCTGTCTTAATTAAAATGATTTGTTTTAATTAAGATGCAACGAATTGGAAAACAATAATTTTGGTTATATTGTAGGTCAATTATTAGTTTCGGTGTTTACATCTTTTATCTATGTTATTATTATCATCGCCATTGTTAATACGATTCGTATTTCCATACTATCCATGTTTAAAGGCAATAATCTTAATATTAATTCTCTAGAAATAACTTATAACTTAATTTCAAATTCTTTTTGTAATGACTTTAATTAACTGACATGTTGATAAAACATTAAAAAACAAACATAAGATATCTATCATGTATACATAAATGTATTCTGATTGAATATGTTAATATATCTGCATATATATCTAGTAATGACCTCTCATATGTCTTGTGTTTACCGAAAAGTATATTAATCAACTGTTTAATATTACTCTCTTGGTAGCATTCAAACAAAACAATTAAAATTCTTAGCATTGTTTATAATTTATTTTGACCATTAAACAAATATTTCAATTTATCAAAATCCAAGTTCATTTACTGAGCTTTTAGTTATATCTTGGTTATTTAAGCGGTTGTATTACTGCTCGATTTGTTCATAATTGAAATAAGTGGCATGAGGATTGCGTTTGAACCTGTGAATAGTTATTTATTATTATTATTATTATTATTTCAACACATAAATATTGGTACAAGGAAGCACCAGATAAATATGCGCCACACAAATCTCATTTGATTTGTATGAGGGCTGTGATACTGCCCAGGTGCCCAGACTGAAGCAGGTGGTTTTCTTAGGGGGCCACACCCCGAGCCTTTGACTTCAAGGTCTGATCCACAAGGCGGTGAAGCATCGTGAGGAGATGCAGTCCCATGACCGATGACCAACGATTGGTTCATACGCCACTTGTTCCTTCAGGATACTGGAGCCTATGTGCACCATTGGTTTGGAATCAGGATTTTCCAACTCCCCTAGGTGGACTTTCCATGTCCACTAACCCGGTTAAAGCGCCGGACATTCGCTTTTCGTCCACTCGATTTCGTAAACAACACCCCTGCCACGAGAAGGCAATGAGTAGGACTTCCCTGACAGAGGCTATATATTCGCGTGGCCATGTGAGAGCATTTCGAGAGGGAAAGCGGACTCTCCCCACTCTCAGCCGTACCAGGGCATTTGGGGCCGAATAGTTATTTACAACCATAGGACTCAAGGTGTGCATATATCCTTAAACGTGAACAGTATTTGGGAATTTATCTGTCTAGTTTGCCTGTGTTAACAAATACAGCAACTTCAGTAGCATTCCTTACTCTTTAAGATGCACATACAAGAGAAATGAGAAGTATACAAGAAATACATATTGACTAGAAATTACAATCAAGGACGTGCTATTATATCCTTTTATCTTGAATTTGTAGCTTGATTAGTCTTAAATTACACTAAAAATCTTGTCATAATTTGAACTGTACCACTGATCATGTTGGATTTAATTGTAGTATGAATCACTGGATTTTCCATATTAAGTTATTTTCTTGTTTTCTTACGTGATTACATAACCTTTGAAAAGACTGTCATTCTCTGTTTACACTCCTTCATGTTTTTATGACTAGTGATTTTCAGTGTGATATGGAATTTTTCGGTCTGTATTTTGAAGACTCACTGGTTTGCTATAAATATCGAATTTCGAAAAGGGTTTTGATCTTGTCTTGTATTGTATTCTCAACAATCAGCTAAAAGTATAGGACTTCTGTGTTATGATTTTCAGTGCACATTGACAAGGTTTATCTTTGAATTTAAGCGATCTTTCGAAAACTGCGACTCTCTTAACACAACATCATGTTAAAACGTGTACTGCTTCACGTCTTACGTCACACACACCCCCTATCTTTTTCGGTAATAATCCCCTTTACAATACTCCAGCTCTACAACCTTGACTACGGTCAAAATAATATCTATGATTGATATAGAATACCGTCTCTTATAACGTTATTTTCACAATAATCATCACTTAGTCATAATCAATGTACAACATATTACAAATGTGCATCAGTCTCAGTTGTCATACTATATCAGTACAACACGATTAAATGAACAAGTTGAGTAAAAATATTGGTAAGAGAGACTAAACATTGAAGGATAGGATTTAAAAACTAGAAATAAATTCCTTAATAATATTGAATGTCAATAATTAATTTTGAGAATTGACTAACATGACATCTTTTACCGTTGAATGACCACTGCGACTAATGACGATAAGCGTATCTGACTTCGAGAACATGTGGTTTGTTATTATTATTATTATTGGAAAATGTTTTACATGCTAACAATTTCTGCAAAAAAAGTATCTCAAAAATACTTATGTTCTGTCCAACTGTTAAACACCGTCGTCGTACATAATCACTTTTATTCTTTTGCTTATGTAGTGTTCAAATGAAAATCCCCATTCCATCATGAATTGAAGTATTATAAACTATCCGTTAGAAGAGATGCATTACTAGATGTTATACATTAATTTTATTTCAATCTACGTCAATTCATGTGTAAATTTAATCAATAACGCTATATTCCAGGCCGATTTCATAATCGCAAACATTACACTATTGAGATATTCATTGCAAATTAACCCCAGTTACTTGAAAATCAAATAATCTAGCTGTAAACCAACAAGCCAGATAGTTTTTTCTTGAATTACAATACTGACAGAATGCAAGGCGTTATTCCTCAGTGCTATTTAAACGTCCGACTTCTTGCCTCCTCGCGGAGGTGTTGTTTACGCAAATGAAAGAATGAAAAGCAAATGTCCGACTCTTTAACCGGGTGACTGAACATGGAGGATCCACCTAGGGAAGTTGGAAAACCCTGATTCCAAACCAATGGTGCATATGAGATCTAGAATCCCGAGAGAGCAAATAGAGTATGAACCGTTTGTTAGTCACCGGTTACTATGGGACTGCATCTCCTGACGTTGCTTCACTTTCTTGTGGATTACAAGTCTAGATCAAAGGATCGGGGTGTGGCCCCTTAAGAAAACCACCTGCTTCGGTTTGGTTGCACGGGCAGTATCTCAGCTCTCACACAAATAAAATGATTTTTGTGGTGCATATATATTTAGTGTTTTCTTGTGCTAATGTTTAAATAAATAAATAATTTAATTAAGCTGTTTTTTTAACTCTTTGTAGAAGCAACTTAAATTAATTTGCGTAACGTCAAAAGTTGTGATTGTTTTTCAATGAAATACCACAAATATGTTTTTATTTTATAATTAACAATCTACCCCGTGCTCAATCTATTTGAAATTATTAAATCAAACTCTGGTAATGAATAACCCTCAATTCTTATAATTGATGTTTGTTTTTAATTATCAAAGTTTAATGTGTTCATAATTTCATCTAATGTATTGCCTCATTAACATTTTTAAAATTTATTCTAGCCTAACAGATATCATTTTGCACTCGCTATTCATCGACATCTCTGTCAAATATTATTAGCGGCAAGAGAATCTATGTTATTATTTTGGCGTGAAAGTCTTCCGTATTTACCTTCAAATGTGAAACCACGTATTGGTGAGTTTCTTTTGGATTTTCATTATTAGCTATCAGTTACTTTTTTCCGTATATTTTAAATAAAGAATTTTAATAGTTTATATAATACTAGTTAATGACTGACCATAATAACAACAGAGACGATTAGAGTATCATTAATAGTATTAGCGCGTGAAGTTACTAACTATTGATCTGAGCCGTATTTGTAGGTTCAGACTACTAGGTTGTGTGTCCTCGTAAATATAGTAACCCATGGTTGGAGGCGTTGAGTAATAAGGCTCTGAATCAGCCGCAATGGCACATATCCGTCCACTCTCTTTCCCTTGCCTTATATTTCAAGTGTTAAAATTATGCCATATTTTTCTTATCCTTCGAATTCATCCTTCTCAAATCATATCGTTTATCTTCAATCTTTTCTACTGATACTGTTACTAATTATACTACTGAAGTATTTGTCTGAATAACTTTACCTAGTAATGCTGATAGAATATGTCAAATTGAATTGTTATTCATATGTACCAGGTTCTATGTTGTTTATGACTGAGTACTTGACCTTTAGAGGTGGAAAGTAAAATAAAAGCCTTATATGTTATTTATTGAACTTTTCATCATTAACTGTCTCCAATAATGAGTTCGACATAGTTTATGCTGTATAATATCCATTTGAATTTTTTTCAATAATTTACATTAAACTAAATTTTTTATTATATCTAAACTCATTCTTGTACTTCATACAGAATATTGAACGTATGATTATAATGTATAAATTCAAGGTTATTTCCGGTACACCTTGCTGACGAGTGTCAAGTAGCACGAAACCCGGGTCCAGAGTTTCCTGTTCACCACCTCCAACCACCATCTTATCTCAACAAAGTGCATGCAGTGTCGAGCCACCTAGACTAGTGGCCACATTGCAACTTGATCGATAGTATTCGATCAGCACTAAGAAGGACTTGACACGCGTGACATTGATCACCACCCAGTGATCAATTAATTGTGATCAAAGTTATTTCCAAATTTCTGATTAAATGTCTTTCATAAACTGATTTGAATTCAACAAAAGAATGATATGAATTATTTAGGACGAAAATGCATTTTCTTTTTTTAACTACATTTAAGCGTTTTTAGCATAATCATAAAAACGTGACTTATAATGATTTTAATACTGAAGTAATAAAATGTAACTAGTAATAACATAGATTATTTAACGTTTGTAGTATAAATAAAGAAAAGATTTAATTTTAGTGTATAAAATTAATATGATACGCTAGTTGAATTATTATGATTATTATTATTATTATTATTATTATTATTGTTTTGGGAAAAAATTGTGAATGAGAAAACGAAGTAAAGGGGATACGAAAAAAAACAATTCAAAGAAAGAAAATTCTATAAATATGAGAAATAATTTGTAATGCTTCAGTTCAAATGAATGGATTATGTCTAGAAATGTAATCCGTAACTCACATTTCCTCCTAGTTGAGGCCCATTAGTCAGATATACTTACATCCCCAGTATTGTCCGTAGTGGGAATCGAACGCAATATCTTTCGCTTCTAACAATGACTTGTATATACACTGAACTCCTGAGTCCAGATAGTCACTAACGTGTTCACTGAATATGAAAGTGTTAGTAAGAGTTTGTAACTTCCGGGTTTTTTATTCAGGACTACAACTGACCAGTCTCTTCTAGCATACATGCTTCCCGGGCAGACTGCCTCGACATAATCATTTTTTTTCTTAATAATAATATAAACGTCTTGTTAGTTGGAAATGTTGGCGAATATCTAGATGCAGCATCTCAATAGATTACAAATGTTCGTTTGAAGCGAACTATGTCAGATTGGAGTCCCATTGTATGCAGCAACACTGCGATCTCGGCATATCTGTCTGACAAGTCCTCACTGCTAGCCAAAATCTACCTATTCCAGGAAACTTGACGACAATATGGCTATAATATAAACAATCATCACAGTATGACCATATGCCGTAAAGACTAACTGAACTTTAGTCCTGAATATCAACAACGGGATAATTCAAAACCTTTTTCATTCAGATGTAACATATTTGGGACAAAATATAGAAAAGTAATGGATATATCTCGTTTTCCTAGAGTTTGAATTTTAGTTCACACAACTAAGTTTTTATTGTTTTGAAAAACCTAATACAAACATTTCAATAATAACACTATATCTGTTCGCGGGTCATGTGTTTTAAATTACTGATATCAATAAAGTCAAATATTTCTGATCATAATTTTTATACCGTGAAAAATCCGTCTGAAATAGTATATTTCCAATCATCAGTTACCATCGCTTCTCTCAATAACTTGGGTTTTAAATAAGAGTCTGTTAAACTACACTGTATACTTAATTAGGGGAAGTTTATAAGCTTTAATATTGACTAAATAAAATTGCCCAATTCATTAATTGCTTTGTATTTCAATACTATCTCGAATGAAATATTAAATATTTCAGTCTGAATACAGTGTATTAACGGGTTGTAATTATTAGCTAGGAACATTTATACCATATACATTTATTGATGTACGAAATGTTTGTGAATACAGTGTGGTTGTTGAACTTTGGAACTAGCTTAATGCTTCTAATTAATTATTTATATGCACACAACAGTCAATTGACATTTGTGGTATATACTTTTCTACTGTTGTTATCTATTCTGGTAAGTAATCATAACATAATTGCATGAGAATAAAACAAATAAAGTACTGAAAACCGATGGCTGTTAGTCTTGGCGATATATATATCCTTCAGTTTAATATAGCTTTTATGTATGAACAGACCATTAATCAAAGGTTAATAGAGCTTGATTTCATTGTAAGCATCTAGAAATCAGTACTAAACGAATAAATAAGATTTCGAATACCATTTTCAGTTGTATGTGAGAGAAAACTTATTATTACTCTTTCTTACGCAATAAGATTGATTTTCTTTCATTCACTGAACTTGTATCACATTTGCTCCTTTTAAACGGTATTTCATCGGTAGGTTCTCACTGCTCACTTTTCATCTTGTTAATTTTCTCCTGATGTGGTGATATGCAGTGTGGCAACTTGATAATGAAAAGTTTTAAGTCAAATAAAAGCAGTTATTATAACGTAACCCCCAAATGAAAACGTGGTGTCAATCCATGAGATTATTGACTGTCGGTCTCGGCAGCTTATATAGGTACCTATTACCTGGTTAAGGTCTGCTCGATACTCAGTCATCATGGCCCAGATTCTCCCACTCTTCATCTTCTTCTTGATCTTGAGATCCAGTATTCCTGTATACATACCGTCTCATTTTTGTGTTTTCGAAATATATTTTCAATTTTCAGCTGCTTCCGACGTTATTGATGTCTAACTATTTTGAATCCTTTCTTTTCAATACTTTTTAAAAAAATTCATATCGTCGTCTTAATGTGACATAACAGTATGGACCAGCATATACTTGTGTCAGGCTCTACGTTGATCATAAGTGACTGACTGGCTGACATTTTAAGTCTTTATTTATTGTGTTTGTCTAGTGAATAACTTAATTTTTCTCTGAAATTACAGAACCTGTTGACTTTCAAAGTAAATTGGATTCACTTGTACAAATAGCTCAAGTGAGTTTCAGTAATGTAGTTGTCGTTGGTTAATCCTTTAAAAAATTTACCGTTGACTGTCCTTACTAGGTGACTGTGAACATATTAATATTCAAGTCTAACGTCGCAGTGCTCCAATCGTAGTAATGTGTTTTAATCTTGTCCTAGATATAAGTCCAAGAATATATGTTGCTGACAAATCCAAATGATAGCTAGAACAAAGAAAACACCATTTGTCCCTTGGTATCAATTTACGATAAAATTCTGTTTTTAAATTATCTATTTTTTTATAAACTGTAATGAAAAGTTGCAAGTCCTTGTCATCTGCTTTAAAACCACGCGATTTTACACATTATGTTGGCTGTCGCTCCAGTTCAACAAGGTTGTTTGAACATATACATGATTATCAATAAAAATAATATATTTGTAATATCCCAATGAGTAGAAAAGTTAAATTTCCTGACGTCTTGTGGTTCAGTGTAAGCCACTTGTTTAGGGAATACATAACCAAATTGTTAGAAGTGGCCTACACTGACTCACGAAACGTCAGAAAATTTAATTTTTCTACTCATTGGAATATTATAAATAGATTATTTTTATTTATAACAATTTACCCAATGCTCAATTTATTTGTAATTATCAAGTCAAATCTTAGTAATAGTACCTATAAACACAATTTATCACTGGATGATGGACAGTGTCATACTTTTCTTGTTCGCTAGTTCTCATAGAATTTTCACGATCAGTTCACTGAAAGTTGAAGGTACTCTTTGCCAGAGATTGCCAGCTGTCTTGAAATCGGAATACAGGTTTTCCTGTCGGCCAATTCCAACCACGTAACAGCAAGACATTAAGTCGCCATTGAACGAGAGTTACTTTGTACGACAATTTGACTGAAGATAGAAATTTCGACAGTAGACTCCTGAATCTGTGTCTGAATGATGATAAACTGCTGATTCCCAAACCCGTGTTCTTATTTCGAATCAATGTCAGTTATTGTTTTGAACTGGTCACGCGTCTCGTGATATTAATAGATGGCTTCTGAGTGACCCTTGTTTTCAATAGTTCACTAACAGATATCAGTTCGTCATGATGAATGTCTTCAAAATATTACCAAGTATGTTGTATTCCAATTTGTAACCGTAGAACTTAAGTGAGGATTTACTAGAAAATTCTAAGTTCCGTTTTACTGTCGATGGTGTATACTAATAAATTCTACTACACATATAGCAGCTTAAACTAAAAGTTTCAACTCATTGATATTTCTCACTCCACTTTCACAAATTTTCTCCTGAAGTCAAGTTATTATTCTTCTGTTTTTACAGAGCTTAGAAACCGATGATGATTTAGCGAATCAAATTTCATTTGATGTTGCTCGTCTCTCATCTCAAAATACTGTTCTATTTAAACAACTATGTAAATCTGTCACCTTACAATCTAAACTATCTGCTTTTTTACGTCGAAGGTTTCATCAAATTCGTGTAAGTCATGTTAATTTTTGTCACTGAATTTGTTGTGCTCTTCACTACCTAACACTTACTGGATAATCCATTTCATTCTACTTGATGTGGTCGACGATAACAATAAGTTAGAAACAGTGTAGTGTACACTTTAAAACGTAAAAACAGATAGTGTCGAACGTATGGAATCATTAATTCTTACATTTTAAGTTGTATGTGGCAGTCAAATCGACCCTATTCCCAAATACTAACCCTAGACCCTTAATCTTGAAATAAACCTTAGCCTGGTGAATGAACTAATCAGATACCGTGCCTTGTATTTTCGAGTAGAATTTATTTATTCATACGGCTAAGGAGCAATTTCACATTATAGCTGGATTTCAGTTCGTGATTAACACCTCAACCCTAAACTTCCAACCTCCACCCTAAATACCTAACACTGACTAGGAACATTGTGAACTTACAAATCTGTTTGAGTTCTTATAAGGCTTTGAGAAGATGAACACTTTCTAACCATAAGTACGAGTTTATATGTTTTTTTTCGATTTACAGGCAGATTAACCTGTCACATATATCAACAAATGTATTAATTACATAAAATCAGTCCACACTTTGCAATACTATCCAATTTTGAAGACTGTTTACTGATTGGCTAATTGGAAATCAGTCGCAGTTGTTTTAATCTTGTCCCTAAAACAATAATACTTCTCATAGTAAAAAGCATGAGTCAATTGAAGCTAGACCACCATGGAAAACCTGGAAACACTGGACGGCCGTTTCGTCCTATTATGGGACTCCTCAGCAGTGCGCATCCACGTGATAACTCGTTTTTTGAAATGTCAATCTCTGCTTGTCATTCGAATTAGTTTTCGTAAATTAAAAACTACAGTATAGTTAAGTGCTCGCTTGGTTTATCTTAACTAACTTACATAACTGATTGGTTAGAGCAAAAAACATCCCATTTAGTTATCAGGTACTTTCTTAAGAATACAATTCATCTTAAATGTAGATCTTCTGCAATAGGAATTTCAATGATGTCATTAAATTTCATGCCTTGTGTTACGTCTCTTTCGTTTTTTTTTTCATTTTTGAAAAATAATTTAGATGAAACGATTGGCTGAGGCATTTTTCTGTCAAGAATTATCACTTGTCAATTTACTAGCTATTTATGATTCAAGGTAACAGATAATTTTTTGTCTTTATAAAGCTGATTTTACTTTATGTAGCATACATCACTTTTTTTCTCAATTTGTATAGTCTTAGTGGAGCCGTAAATCAATAGTTACCAACAACCAGCCCGTAGTCATTAAGTCACAAAATCTTACTCTTATGTAGTTGTTTAGGTGTGGACGATATGCTAGTACCGTAAACCCTCATTTGAATCGTGTATTTCAAAGATGAATAGATTAATATGTATCTACAAAATAATTCACTATTATACAGTCTTGTTTTAAATAAACTCCATTCACATACATGTGCATTTCGCTTCAAGTTGTGGCATCCCCATTAGGACAGCTAGATGACTTCATTACCTTATGATAACAACGTTGTGATTATATTTCGCTTGTTAGAGTGCATTTAGAACAGGTTCAATTGGAATTTTGATTTATTCACATGACTTTAATTTATTTAACTAATATTGATATGAACTAAATGTCAGAATAGAAAATACTTTACTTGTCAGTATGCAATTGGTCACCTGTATTGGTATAAAAAATGTGACTGAGTGACCGGTACTCGAAAAGATTGAATTATTGACTTAAGATTTCTAAACGAATAAGAGATCAAACTACGAAACAACCGACCGTCGAAAAAAGCCATTCTCTCCTTTAAAAATATGGTACCCTCATAAAAGTAATTGTAGCATATAGTTTTTCAAACTTCTCTCTACTAACCAATGAGATTGTGACCTTATTATCAGACTTACTTCTTGTCCTTCCTATCATTTGCATTGCTGACTAATTTGTAGCAGTGATAGGATTAAATTGAAATGTAAAGTGTTGCTAGTGTATTAGCTTAATACATTTCAAATAATCTTATGTTAAACAAACAAGCTAAACTAGTGATCACAAAGACGTGCTAACACACACTAATGATATGTGTCATACAAAATCTGGAGGAGGGAAACCGAATGTCGGACTCTTTAACCGGGTGACTGAACATGGAGGATCCACCTAGGGAAGTTGGAAAACCCTGATTCCAAACCAATGGTGCATATGGGCTCCAGAATCCTGAGAGAGCAAATAGAGTATGAACCGTTTGTTAGTCACCGGTTACTATGGGACTGCATCTCCTGACGTTGCTTCACTTTCTTGTGGATTACAAGTCTAGATCAAAGGATCGGGGTGTGGCCCCTTAAGAAAACCACCTGCTCCGGTTTGATCGCTTAGGCAGTATGAAATAATTTGTGTGGTGCATATATATTTGGTGCCTCTTTGTACCAATATTTTTGTGTTTAAATAAGCAAATTTCTCATACTTGGGCGAAACAGCTATCTAGTGCTTCCTGGTTTTCAGATATTGTCTAGCTAAAGTCAGTTAGTTAATTTATTCGACTTGTATAATTATTCACAAAGTTGTGAGCAGTTTCTAACATAAAGCGATAATAACGAGAATAACTGTTGAAAATCAAGTAGATTGTAATTCAT
Source organism: Schistosoma rodhaini (assembly GCA_944470415.2). Taxonomy (NCBI): domain Eukaryota; kingdom Metazoa; phylum Platyhelminthes; class Trematoda; order Strigeidida; family Schistosomatidae; genus Schistosoma; species Schistosoma rodhaini. Next base: position 14,672,062 of record OX104044.1, read on the forward strand.
TGATTTTGGACTTCATAGCTATGGAAGATATTACTCTAAGTATGAAAAATATCAAAAAATCTTATGCTCAATTCAATATGAAATATTGTACCATATTTTACAATCGTTGATTTTGAATAATAATGGTGTTATTTCGTCAGAAAAAATAAATTCCATTAGGTAGCTGCCCTGTCTACAAATATTAGTTCAATTATAATATGGTACCTTTATCGAGTGTACACAAAAATCGGAACCAAATAGTTAAAGATGTCAGGTGGTGACGTTGTTTGATTTTACATTATTTTCATACAAGCTTCATGTTATTTTGGTGCTTAAAGATTTTTCTAAGAAATTCCCATATTTCAGTGTTATAGGACATGAATCACTTGCTAATGATGTTCGCCAATCAGTTTATTTTCAAAACCTCCCAACCTTACCAGTTACCTGTCGTGAGTTAGACGGTGATGTTACTAATCTACCTATTATCTTCGAAGACATCTTCTTACCACATAATAATAATAGTAATAATAATAATAAGACAAAACCATTGAATTCATCTCAATCAATTAATGGTAATACTAATAATGGAATATATACAACCAATACTCCAAAAGCAAAATATACATCAATGGAGTTGTTAACTCATAAATCTTCACCTCCAATTGATGATGATGATGATGATGATGCATTTACACCAATGAAAACTCGTTCGGATGATAATGAGTCCGGTATTTATATGGAAGAAGACGTGTTGGGAGTAAGAGTAGTATCAAAGACTGCAATTAAGACTAAGTCAACTGACTTATCTAGCTGTGACACAATGCCAGGTAAATGAATATAACCTTTTTCATCTTGTGTCTTGTTTTCTCCCTCTACTATGCATTTTCCACCATTTTCAAGTGCTATGATGACTGAATGGTTAAAACAGTAAACGTTATCTTCGTCTAATCCCCACGCTCAGACTTCTGTCCATCTAATTTAGTCTGGACGGTCAAGTGGTATCATCTAGCGCTTACATAAATTATGTAACTTACAATTGAATCTAAACGAGTATCGTCATTTCAACCAACTAATGTGCATACTTTTGTAAACAAAAAGATATCTCTTCTGAACTAGGGCTAAATGACCTTTTTTATTTTTAATCAAATGTTAAGAATAAAACTCCAGAGATAAGTTAGCTAATCAGCCTGAGCAACTATGTTACTTCTCACCGTCAAATCGCTCATCGACCAAGGGCAACCTTAGGGAAATAAATAACTCATCATGAGTGTAAGGACGGCTCGTTGGTGAACTATAGGAAGCCTCAAGAAGGCCAGAAAGAGCCGAAGTCATTCCATCCAATCACTGCTAGGGGAATATTTTAGAATGTCGACGTGTAGCTTCCCCATTGAATGGATAAGAATGACCCCTATGTGCCTATTGGTTGACCGAAATGATGATTTACATTCAGCCAATAACTATAAATACATGAGATTTCTGTACTATATTTTGACACTGATTTGGGGAATAAACTTCCTACTTACTAGTCTTCTGTTTTCTCTCGTGCGACGTTGCGAGTTCGATCGTTCAAGTAGTCTAGTAGTTCGTGGCATAGTGAGAAGCAAAGCTCTAGATATAACACAGAATTTCTCTTGTTGCTTAAGGTGTTCAAAAGGCTATGTTTCTTCAACTATTTAAATGTCACACTAAATCAATCTGTCGAATCAAACAAATATTAACTTTCGAAGGATGTATAACGATACTGGGTGAAGAGGAAAAATATTTAAACTGTTTGACATGATTGATTTAACTGATGGTTCAGCATTATCTCCGGCTAAATAACCTCTCTTTCGGTTATGTACTTGTTACATAAAAACGTTTCAATAACTATAACTTGAACATGGTTCCTAAAGGTTTTTGAGTGTTTTTTGTTTGAACAAGTGATGCTTATGTTGTGTTTACATGCTGTTGTCATGGTAGCTCCAATGGTATCCTGACATAATATTTTGTTTACTACAGTAATAAACAGCATATATATATATATATATATATATATATATATATATATATATATATATATATATATATATATATATATATAATGATTTACATAATCTTTGATTTCCCATAGCGATGATGTTACTTATGACGCTGTGAACGCAAAAAATACGCTTTCCCATCCTATTTTTTGGCAACGCCTTCCTTTAGTTTAGGTTTTATTAGTTTTTCGAGACTTGTTTTTATAAAGGGGAAGTTATAAAAGATATTTGTTTCGGAAAATTTTATACATTCGATACGTTATCTACACATGTGGCTCTTCAATTTAATTGTTGAACGAATTGGTCTCATCAACTGAACTCATTTACCAGGGACACATCCCTGTATTTGGATTAGAGTCACATCCTTATTGTTAGAGCTAATGATGGTACATGTTTGTCCAAACTGAACTAAATTAAGGTTCAAGGCTAGGACTTAGTGGCTAGAAGTCGAACACCCTAATCACTACTTAGTTGTAATGTAGTTTCAAATTAGCTTCCGTCATAGGCACTGAATTAAATGGGATAATAATTGGAAATTACTTACGTACTTACGCCTGTTACCTCTCGTCGAGCAGCATAGGCCGTTCATCACCATTCTCCGTCTAACTCTGTGCTGGACAATCCTTGCCAGTTCCTTTCAGTTGCTACTCATACTTTCCATATTCGCTCCCATTTCCCGACATAGTGTGTTTTTCGGCCTTCCACATTTCCATTTCCCTTCACGATTCCAAGTTAGGGCTTGCCTCGTGATGCAGTTTAGTGATTTCCTCAATGTATGTCTTATCCACCTCCAACGTCTTTTCCTAATTTCTTCTTCACTTGGAAGCTGGTCTGCTCTCTCCCAAAGTAGGCTGTCAATCATGGTGTCCGGTCAACGGATATTGAGTATCTTGCGTAGACAACTGTTTATAAATACTAGTACCTTCTTGATGACAGCTGTAGTAGTTCTCTACATTTCAGCTCCATACAGTAGGGTTACCTTGACGTTCGTATTGAGGACTGTGACTTTGATATTGATTGACAGTTGTTTTGAGTTCCATTTCTTCTTCAACTGTAGTAATGCTGTCCTTGCTTTGCCAATCCTCGCCTTCACATCTGCATCCAATTCTCCTTGTACATCGATGATGATAACCAGGTACGTGAAAGATTCCACATCTTTCAGAGTTTCTCCATCAAGTGTGATTGGGTTGGTGTTCGCCATGTTGTATTCGAGGATCTTGGTTTTTCCCTTGTGTATGTTGAGGTTTACTGAAACAGCGGATGCTGCTACATTAGTTGTCTTCGTCTGTATTTGTTGGTGTGTATGCGATAGAATGGTCATGTCATCTGTGAAGTCGAAACCGTCTAACTGGTTCTGAGATGTCCATTGTATTCCGTGCTTTCCCTCAGGTATCGAGGTCTTCATAATCCAGTCAACCACCAGTAGAAAGAGGAAGGGGCAGAGTAGACGGCCTTGTCTGACTCCTGTTCTCACTTGTAATGCGTCTGTCAGCTGTCCTCCATGTTCCACATTGCACTGTAGTCCGTCGTATGAATTCCATGTGTTGGTGATTTTACTCAAGTAAGAAGGTTTGTGTGTGCTGCTTTAATGTTCGGTGGATTCATTGGAGTTTTTGTTAGTATCTCCAAGGAAGGTTGTCCGCGGTACAGCAGCATCCCTCTCGTATGTAGCCTGCGCTATCCAGATTGGGTCCAATGGGTTTCTCTGATTCCAAGTACTGCCAAGTTGTATCTCCTCATTTTCGTTGCTATTCGACTGATCCTCCAGTTCCCCCACACTGTCCGGACGTTCCATGTACCTATGTTAATTGTTTCTCTGGCTGTCAGAAGAGACTTCCGAAGAATCTCTGCTTTCATCCTGAGGCGTCTTCATAATTCTTCTGTCAAGTTCCAAGACAGTGTTTAAATCGTTTAATTTGTTTAATCTGGTTGATGTTTTTTAGCAATGTTGTTTTCTATAGGATGAGATTACCGACCCCATGCCCAACCCACCTTCTTTTGTGTGGTCTTGGGACCGACAGTAACTGGAGAAGAGCTGCAGGCGGAATTTAATTGGAAACTAAGGAATATTAAATATTTGTTTCGTTTTTGTTCAAAACTAACTAAAGAGATATTAGAATGGTTCCTGCCTATCTTTCGTGCTACCTCGAAGAAATAGATTTAATACCCGTACACACACACTATCCCTCCAGAAATTGAAACAAAAACTTACATTCCTCGAGACAATCGCATTTATCTTTTAAGCAATGAGTTTGCTTCTGGTATCTCATATTTACAATTTCATTCAATTCCCATACTATAATTCGTCAATTGTTTTTCACTTCATTTATCGTAATCGTTTTAGACTGTTAGGATTTGATGAAAAGGTTGTTTTCTGTTTCATTATAAGAAAAACATAGTAAACTTCCTGTTACCTTAAAATTATTTTAAAAATTATTGTAACGTTGACATAATGGTTCTACCACTTGAGTTTCTATCATTCACCAACACAATTAAACTACACTTTACCTACCTCCTGTTAGACAGTTAAGTAACATCCCTGACCCACACATGTAATTTGTCTGCTAAACAGTTTAAGGAGATACAATAACTTTTTTATGCACTTCTATCATTTCCATTTTCCTTTACAGAGACTACACTTAGACTCTACTCTTCTATACCAAGTATTCTACAATACTAAATTTTGGTCTATACTTTTCTTAATTTTTCTATAAGTGTTTTTTAGCTGCACGTGTGTAAGGATATTACAAGTTTATAACTAACCTTTCAATTGATTTCCACATGAGTAATCATTTTGTTTCTATTGTAAATGTCCTTATTCTTTTTATCCCACTTTTACATCAGGTATTTCGTCTAGTTATGCAAAAAATGTATGAAACCGGGATGTCAATAAAAACAAGGGGTGTAAGAATAAAACAATAGCATTATTGGTTGGTACGTTTTGTATATCGCTTAAAATCTACAAGTGTCTGAAATAGCATTCAGCAGAGTTATTCAAAATGAGATTCATCCTACCCAAATGCCCTGGTACGACCGAGGTAGGGAGAGTCAGCTCTCTCTCCCGAAATGCTTTCACACGACCACGCGTACATAGCCACTGACAGAGAAGTTCTACTCACCTCCTTCTCGCGGTGAGGGTGTTGTTTACGGAATTGAGAGGACATTAAGCAGATATCCGGTGCCTAAACCAAGTTGGTAGGCATGGAGGATCCACCTGAGGGAGTCAGTTAACCGCGATTCCAAACAAATGTAGCACACATGCTCCAGATTCCTAAGGGGACAAACGGCTTATAAACCTATTGTTAGCCACCGGCTACCATGAGCTCGTATCTCCTAACGTCTCTCCACTTCCCTGTGGGTTAAACGTTCGGGTCAAAGGTTCAGGATGTGGCCCCCTAAAAAAAACTATCTGCTTTGGTTTGTTCACCCTAACAATATCCCAGCCAACACATGAATTCGACGATGTATATGGCGCATATATGATTTGTGGTTCATTTGTACCGACGTTTGTGTGTTTAAATGAATAAATAAATTCAATCAGCTATCCGTTGATTCGAACTCGAAAATTATTCCCCTTAGAAGTTCTGACTTGATTACCCCAAAACATACCAGCTATTCGTCGAAGATATCCGTAATCGAATGCTAGTAACCTACATACATTTTCTCTTTATAAACGCCATTTTTTACAGCCATAATGTAGAATAGAGTGAACCATTGCACATTAATCTCATCCTTTCATTGTCATCGGTTATGACTAAAATAAATTACTGCTGTTAGCTAAGGTTGACCATCGCTTTAACTTTACAGATTTCCAACTCTTACCAGAAATACAGTGTTAATTAATAAACTCAAATAAATGTGATCATCATAACTTGACTTAAATGAATACTATTGTTCTTTTTTAAATATACTGTATCACTTTAGATCAATTAATTTTCGAATAAATTGACTTCTGTGTTTTCTCACGATAAATTTTTCTATATTCATGATAATTATTATTTACTATATTTTCAAACACTAACATTGGTTTAAGGAGGAACCAAATATATATGTACCATACAAATCATTTTATTTGTGTGAGAGCTGAGATACTGCCCGTGCAACCAAACCGAAGCAGGTGGTTTTCTTAAGGGGCCACACCCCGATCCTTTGATCTAGACTTGTAATCCACAAGAAAGTGAAGCAACGTCAGGAGATGCAGTCCCATAGTAACCGGTGACTAACAAACGGTTCATACTCTATTTGCTCTCTCAGGATTCTGGAGCCCATATGCACCATTGGTTTGGAATCAGGGTTTTCCAACTTCCCTAGGTGGATCCTCCATGTTTAGTCACCCGGTTAAAGAATCGGATATTTGCTTTTTGTTCTTCCATTTTCGCAAACAACACCCCCGCCGCGATAATGAATTTATACTATTGATTACATTTTTACTTCAATAATAACGGCGAACGTATCATTAGTAGGAGAGAAATATGAGCTGGGATAGTATTAAATGGGCATTCTACAAACCAAATAGACGCCTTGACAATGCTGTCATGAATGTAATTAGAACAAGCCTGGATTAGACATGATTAAGTATTGTATTCGAATTATCTAACAGGTTTTCCAATTTTAATCAGAACAAATAAATATTGATTCAACTGTACTGCAATTTAAATGGAATTAACAATAACCTGATTTAATCGGATATAAATTGAACTGAATTAAATAGCTATGAATTATATGGATTATAGAAACGAATGCAATTGACGGGACTAATACTATTCGGTGGTCTTGGAAACATACCTGCAATCACGTATATATAAAATTATACATATATAAAAATTCGTAAGCAGGTCACATAGATGTGTACACTATAAAAAATGGAATCAAAATTGTCTGTTAGAATGAAAAATGTCTGTTGGCCACATGAAAATTCAATCTGATTAGTAGGCCACCTGATCATATACTTAAAAAACCAATCATGTTATAAGCATCGCAAATTTTGCATGCCTTCTCATAGTAAACTAAATTACTTTTCCTGCATCTACATCAGAACTAATGCACGTCTATAGGGACACTTAATCTGTGCTAACAAAATAATTCACTATACTCTTCTTATTTACAGTTAATAAAAAAGAATCTACACCTATATCAAACTATATATATCCATCAACTGCACCAAACCATCCTTCAAACTATCAACTTCAAAATTTTTCTCATTCAAGTCCTGATCTCTTGTCACCATCAACATCATTACAGCAAATTCATGTAACAACTAGACCAATTTTTAAACCATTTCTTACTACAGTTAACAATATCGCAACCCCAGAACTCTTAGTTAATGGACAATCTAAACGTAGATTTCACTTACCTAGTAACCATAGTCGGAAATTTCATTATTTTGACAAGTCACGTGGATCTAATGTTTTATCACATTTAAATAATAATAACTCAAATGTTAAATTAGTTGGTTACCGTTCTATTCAACCAGTAGAGGACAACGTTACAATGAATCAATATTCTGGTTTATCTGACAATCGACGTAGAATGACTGAATCCTCTTTAAACATGGATTCCAATATAAATCACTGTTCATATTCTTCTAGTGTCCTACGTCCTGTCGGTGGATTGGCTATTCGAGAGTGAGTAGAATAATGTTTTGTTTGTTATTTTATTCATGAACTATTACATCAGATTGCAATGTAAAATTTGATATTTGCTTTAATGATTTTCTATACTAAAAGTGATAATTATTTTCAGTGTTCCTATCAAGTTCTTAGAAAATTTCTAGCTCTTCTTTCTGTAATTGTTGACTGATATCCATTCGAGAATAGAACTATTAAGACATAGTCAGTCCGTTGATCAGCTATTCTGTCTACTTTCATTTTTAACGTTGAGATTTGTCTACTTAATGGAAATAATATATCAATTTGGGAATCCCAGTATTGTAGGTTATTTAACGAATCACTTAGACTAAAGGTATTACCTTCTGACAAATTGTACATACTCATTGTTGCCAAGTACCAACTGGAATAAGACCTAAGTGTACTGTTTGCTCTCAACAACCTCCAATCACCTAGGATATCGATATAATCCACGTCATTTCTATTCACTTTAATTAATGGTCACAATATACTTCTATCGCCACAAAAGGATTAGACAAATATGACATCAATAATTGTAATTTATTTTCTAAACTTTCGTTCACACTTATTCCCAAATAAATGAGTACAGTTTGTCGTTATATTTTGATCCTAATACACATTGAATATTTCCTGTGTTAAAAAAGCTTATGTATTGCGGGATTTATATTGTTGAGAGATTATCAATCCCCAAATTATATACCATACCACAAACACATTTTATTTATTTTCATAGTTTACATTCAAGAACAACTGAATTTCAATAAACAACCACCGAAAACCAGATAGTATTGAACTGCCGTTCAGTTCCACTATGCAATTAACCTTTAGACTACTCAGTAAGCATCCAATAGTTTACATTTCTAGCTTCAATTCACGATATTACTCAACTAGCTTTCACCAACATTCTCGGGTAAATTACCTCTCATTCGGCATAGTTAGAAACTACTGGTTGCTACTTCCCATTATAGTGAGACCGGAAATTTTTTGGTCGCATCCCTCACGAGGAGCCGTACATAAACATTTTAGGGTGTCTCACACTAGAACTAAATAGCTACTTTTTTACAGATTTTCTGACTCAGGTCAGTTAGTGATATATACTATACAACTCAACAATCTCAGCAAACTCATGACACTAATCTTTTTTATTTTAATTTTTTAGCATGCGTTCTCGTTCCCTTTACAATTTATCACTTAAATCATCTCAAATAAAAAGTACCAATTTAGAAACGATCAATATAAATAATAGTTCATCAAAATCTACATCTTTATCTATGTTGAATATTTCAAGCGAACTGAACGATACACCATTGTTGCAATGTTCAACAAACAATAAAGACAGCAATATTTTAAATTCAACTTCATTTACGTCATCTACAAATTACACCAACTCAAAGTTGTCCAATCGTATTAAATCTCATGAAGTTATTGCATTAGGCACTTTAAAAATACCTCCAACAAAACCACCCGGTGGATGTGTACCATCTGAACACATATCTGACGAAACAGATTCCCTATTGCCGTGTAATCATCTTTACAAAACTAATATTGGTAGCAGTTCTGTTTCCCTACCGAATATTCCACTTTCATGTATAATTCCAAGAGTAGTTTCAGAAGGATGTCTTACAAATATTTCATCAGTAGATCAATTTTCTTGGAGTAAATCTCGAAGGCGAGTAAAAGTGCGAAATCTTAAAAGAAATCATATGCTTCCTGCTAGGTATGTTGATTTCATATTCATACATTACTTCACGAACACCTTATGTCAAAAAAAATTCACTAACAACTCTGTTTTGAAACATTTAAATACCTTGTTTATATCATTCTTATTACCATTAATATTATCATTATTATTATTCAGAAGTCCTTTTTCCTTTTTATTGATATTTATGACTGCATTTCGACCAGTCTTTGTTGGCATTAATTCATCCTGTGTGAATTGCCCCCCAATGTAACCATTTTGCTCCCGAATTTCCCGGTACAACCGAGGGTGGGAAGAGTCCGCTCGCCCTCTCAAAATGCTCTCACATGGCCACTCGTTTACAGCCACTGTCTAGGTAGTCCTACTCACTACCTTCTTGATGTGGGGGATGTTGTTTACGAAAATGAAAGAACGAAAAGCAAATGTCCGATTCTTTAACCGGGTGACTGAACATGGAGGATCCACCTAGGGAAGTTGGAAAACCCTGATTCCAAACCAATGGTGCATATGGGCTCCAGAATCCTGAGAGAGCAAATAGAGTATGAACCGTTTGTTAGTCACCGGTTACTATGGGACTGCATCTCCTGACGTTGCTTCACTTTCTTGTGGATTACAAGTCTAGATCAAAGGATCGGGGTGTGGCCCCTTAAGAAAACCACCTGCTTCGGTTTGGTTGCACGGGCAGTATCTCAGCTCTCACACAAATAAAATGATTTGTGTGGCACATATGTGTTCGGTGCCCTTTTGTACCAATATTTATGCATTAAAATAAATGAAAAATATCCATTTTGTCACAATTTCTTTTCGAAGTAGAAGAACTGTAGCTAGCTTAAGGACTCTACGAAATGGATTTCGTCTTTTGTGGGATTTATCAGCTGGATGCATCTGCGTCTCAGTGTTGATGCATACATTTTCGGTATGATAATTGATTCGCTAGTAATTCTCTTGACTTTATCTATTCACAGTTAATCGGTTATTATCCATAAATCTCCAAAATCAATTATTAATCTTTACTGTATCCCCCCTCTGTCACTCCACCAACGATCGAAGAAGTCAAGATGGCCATCAGACAAATCAAAAGTGGGAAGGCGGCAGGACCTGACAATATACCAGCAGAAGCACTGAAGTCAGACATTGAAATAACTGCAAACATGCTTCACCTTCTATTCAAAAAGATTTGGGAAGAGGAACAAGTGCCAACGGACTGGAAAGAAGGATATCTCATCAAGATACCAAAGAAAGGAGATCTGAGCAAATGCGAGAACTACAGAGGTATCAGTTTGTTATCAGTACCAGGAAAAGTTTTCAACAGAGTGCTGCTGAATCGGATGAAAGACGCAGTAGACGCCGAACTAAGGGATCATCAGGCTGGATTCCGTAATGATCGGTCGTGCACAGACCAGATTGCGACACTACGGATCATCGTTGAACAATCAGTTGAGTGGAACTCATCACTATACGTCAACTTTATTGACTACGAGAAGGCGTTTGACAGCGTGGACAGGAGAACATTATGGAAACTTCTTCGACACTATGGAGTTCCTCAGAAGATCGTCAACATTATCCAAAACTCATACGATGGATTACAGTGCAAAGTGGTGCATGGAGGACAGCTGACAGGTGCATTTCCAGTAAGGACCGGAGTCAGACAAGGCTGTCTACTCTCCCCATTCCTCTTCCTTCTAGTGATTGACTGGATTATGAAGAATTCGACATCTGAAGGGAAATACGGAATACAATGGACAGCTCAGAATCAATTAGATGATTTGGACTTCGCAGATGACCTAGCCCTCCTCTCTCATACACACGACCAAATGCAGATGAAGACAGCAAATGTAGCAGCAGCCTCCGCATCGATAGGTCTCCACATTCACAAAGGAAAAAGCAAGATTCTCAAATGCAACACGGAGAACACCAACCCAATCACACTTGACGGCGAAACTCTGGAAGAGGTGGAAACATTCAAGTACATGGGGAGCATCGTTGATAAACAAGGAGGATCGGATGCAGATGTAAAGGCGAGGATTGGCAAAGCAAGGGCAGCATTTCTACAATTGAAGAACATATGAAACTCAAAACAACTCTCAACTAATTTCAAGGTGAGAATCTTTAATACGAACGTCAAGACAGTCCTACTATATGGAGCTGAAACGTGGAGAACTACTACGGCCATCATCAGGAAGGTACAAGTATTTATAAACAGTTGTCTACGCAAAATACTCAACATCCACTGGCCGGATACTATCAGCAACAGCGTTTTATGGGAGAGGACAAACCAGCTTCCAGCTGAAGAGGAAATTAGGAAAAGACGTTGGAAGTGGATCGGACATACATTAAGGAAATCACCAATGTGCATCACGACTCAATCCCTAACTTGGAATTCGGAAGGGAAGCGGAAAAGAGGAAGGCCAAAGAACACACTACGCCGGGAAATAGAAGCCGATATGAAAAGGCTGAATAGTAACTGGAAAGAACTGGAAAAGAAGGCTCAGGACAGAGTTGGATGGAGAATGCTGGTGAGCGGCCTATGCTCCTCGACGAGGGGTAACAGGCGTAAGTAAGTAAGTAAGTACTGTATCCCCCCTCACCAACTCATCATTTTGTTCTTTATCAAGATGCTCTTACTTAGAGGTGGCTCAGTACTTTTGGAGATAGATTTATTCAAGATTATCTCAAGACAGAAGTTCAAGATATCCTACTGACTACCTTCAATCACGTGAAGTGGAATAGTGTATTTGCAATCCGCAACCGATTGGTTGAAAATTGTGTGCTCTGTACATCCACTGACCAATTTCCTCAAAATATCAGTATTAAAAGTGCCGTTTAACGTCAAACAACCTTTAAAAATAAAATGTTGCCCAACGTAATACGCTTTGAGAAGAATGAAATCATAAAATGCTTTCAATTAAACCAGTATTTCTACAATTTACCAGTAATTTACCTCAAAAATCTCATATAGTTCCATCGATATGTCATGACTAATGTCATCTTATTTCTAGTGGTAACGTAACTGAAATCAATCTGTGACTAATACTACCCACAAAAAATGTTATTCATATCAGAAATAATGTTTTCTTCAAGTTTCTTTTATTCCCTAGTATATTTACTTATAATTACTTATTTGAACACGTAAATATTAATACAAAGTGGCACCAGATACATATGTATCACACAATAACAATGAGAATGAAAAGAGATAAAGAATGTAAGGTGCATATAAGAAAAAGTTGAACAATAACGAGCAGAAATTAGTTCATGATAGTGAAGTAATAATAATGGGAGAAGGAGTTCAGTTAGCAAAAATACAACCAGAAAGAATTCTTTCAGTCAAGGAAGTTACGGCTACTTTTTACGAGGAAAGTAAAAGAAGGTTACAGCAGAAACTCCACTGATTTCTATTCTGAGCCATATCTGATAACGTCTCTAGCCACTTTGTTGTACCATCTCTAGGACCCCAACCAGGGATTCGTGAGAGATTAACAAAAGCCATTTCTGTGCAGCTTTCTCTCATACCACGACACCATGTCATACACTGACCACCTTTCCCTTTTTTCAATCAGTTCCAGTGTCGGCAAATAGTGAATGACGTGAGGTTCTCTCGTACGACATTCGTAGGACATGCCCAAGCTACCGAAGTCGATGTTTCAAGACAGTGACACCAACTGAATTATTGTCGCTGTCTGAACACACGATACCGAAACCTCTGCATTGCTAACACGGTTTTGCCACTGGATGTCAGCAATCCTTCAGGGACAACGATGATCAAATAGAGTCGTCTTTTAACATGTTTAACTCTGAGGTCAGGTCTCACAATCATAGAGCAAAACTGCTGTCATCGACGTGCTGTAGATCTGACCTTTTACATCCAGACTAATATTACGAAGGCTCCATAGATGGCCCAGATTGGCATAAGCTGCTCTGGGTTTCACTATAAATGAATTGATCTTATCACCCACGCCACCATCAGCACTTATGCAGTTACTCAGACACATGAACTTCTCGACTACTTCAATCTTTTCACTACCCAGGTTAAGTGCAGGATTAGGGTCCTGCCAGTGTTGTAAAAGTACATTGCACTTGGAAGGTGCAAATCAAATACCATACCTACGGACACTAATTGCCAACTGATTAAGTGTGGATTGCATGGCTTTGGTATTATCGTACAGTAAGATAATATCATCCGCATACCCAAGGTCGAGAAGTCTTTCTCCAGGTAACAGACCCACACCATCATTACCTGCATCCATCAGAGCTGTTTCCAGAAGGTCATCGATGGCAAAGTGTGTTGTACATAGGGCCTTTAAGTTAATAAAATTCTCAGGCACACCCTTCCTCAATAGGCAATCCCAGAAAACAGTTCTGTCCAACGAATCGAAGGCAGCCCTGATATCAATAAACACTACGGTTGTTGGCCTGCGATAAGTATGACTGTGTTCTAACATTTGGAGGAGGTTGATGATATGATCAATACATCCTCGACCAGAACGAAAACCAACCTGCTCCCTGCCAGCCAATCTTTCTCGGGTTTTGAACAATGTACGAAGTATGACAGAAGCCAATAGTTTGGACGCAATCGGAAGTAGACGATGGTTTATGCAGAAACGACATGAACCCTTTTTAAGATAGGGACAACTATCGACTCATTCCATGATGTTTTGACACTCTCTAACTCCCAGACCTTTGTATACGGCGTAGTCAGTTCTTTAACCAGAAAGTTACCACCATCTCTAAAGAGGGTCGGAGTTTGGTCATCTTGGTCCGGTGATTTGTAGCGTTTCGAGAGTTGGAGTTCGTTGAGGACTTCCGCCTCATTTGGTGGATCGGTCGTCACCGGCCGTGGAGGATAAGACAATTTGATCGATGTTACCGGGGCAGTAGACTAGTTGAACTGTCTATCGTCCAAAACGTCGATAGATGCTAGTGATTGGCATCCCGTCATCTTCACAGATTGTTTCGCTCACACCAGACTTCTTGCTGCCAGTGGCTCGGATGAGTTGGAAGAGCTTCCGGCAGTTACCAGATGCAGCTGCTGCTTCCAGCTCACTAGCACACTCCGATCATCAGGCTTCTCGGTCCTCACGCGAGCTTTGTCCAATTTCATTACGTAACAGCCTTGGTTTGTGGTCAAACTCACGGTCACTCAGAGTAGACCAACGGGTCTTGATGAGGTGTAAGGAGCCTGAAGAAACCCAGTGCTTATAAGCGGGACGCTTCGCGAAGCCGCAAGAGACTTTACTCGCTATTTTCATGGCGTCATGCAGTTGCAACCAATGCTCATCTATACTTTTCGGTGGGATGTTAGCTAGACTTGAATCTAGCTCGGTTAGATATTTACTTGCAATCAATTTACTGACGTCAATCCGTTGATGAAGACCAATTCGTTGGCCACTGAAAAGTAAGGTAAGATTGGCACAGACCAGGACATGATCAGAGTCCAAATAGTACTCCAAAAGGAGCGGCAGTCTTGTACACAACCACGCCAGCGGTAGTTGATTGCGTTGTGATCAATCTGAGTCCATGCTTGAGATGCAGAGGCAGGACGCCAGGTGGCACATCGGCAATGAATGTGCCGGAAGCTAGTGCTAGCCAGAAACAGGTTGTGGTCTCTGCACAGTTGCAGTAGACGGTCCCCGTTATCTGTTCTGTGACCAACAAGTCCCCACTAGCCACCTAAACGACTCTCTTCTGTGTCTAGACGCCCGACCTGAGCATTCAAGTTTTCGGTCAGTACTACGCACTTTCTGAAGAAGAACAGTTAACTGGTGGTAAAATTCATCCGAGCTGCAGTCTGTCGAAGCATAGGCGGAGATGACGGAAAGATATCGTTTCTCACACCGATTTCTTTTTACTTTGATGGAACTTTTTAATCCAACAGCTCATAACCAACTGTTAATGTGTATTCAATCGATTAGTGCTACCTCACCTCTAGCGCTTAGTGCGACACCAACGCTAGCAATACTAGACGAAGATGCCACAGGGTCACGGAATAAACGCGCGTAAAGCAAGCTTTTCGAAGCGGCAGATGGAGAGCGGATTAGTAGTAGTTTCTCTAGTATGCACTATGATAGTATGTTTACATGTTATTATCCTTAATCATACTTTACCTCTGTTGTTTTTTATATCTTAGAAAATTGCACTGTAGTCAATTAAAAACTTATACTGCAGAGTAAGTTCATTCCATTTTCTTATTTATTTTCTTTGATTAATTTAGTTGTTTATAATACAATATGTTAATTTTTAAAAATTTTCACCATTACTGAATGTGTTTACACCAGTTAAAAAACTTAATCTTAACGACTAAAAAAGTGAATGTTCAATTAAATCATTTTTTGTAATTTGTCGATGCTCTCTAAATTCATCTAAGAATATGATGTAACTTGTAAATAACAGAATGTAAAATAATCCAACAGCTTAATACAATAAATTTTATCAACTCTGGTTATATTATCCCATTATGGATTGTCTTTTAAATAATCCATTCGATCAATTGAGTGAGATCATAGGAGCTATAAAAAAGAGCACATTGGACTGATTTTTCTGATAATTCATAACTATTTGTTTGATAATGAATAGAATAGAACTGAAAATCGTTGAATTTTACAACTATAGTACCATTAAGTCGAAATTCAATATTTTATGTTTTGTGAGGTTGGTTGCTGTTTATACTGTAGTAGGATGATACGATTGTTTGATGTTATCCCAGTGAATAATGTACTCATAATCCAGCTTGCCAAAAATAGATTTTCCGGAAATTACATATGAAAGTCTCATCAACCGTGATGTGTTAGCATCCAACGAAATCTCGGCAGAGATCCCAAACTCTAAGTTAGCTTTTCTCACATTGTGTCGCATTTATTGTAATCTGTCTACCAACTAAAGGATGAAAATCCTACGCAGCAGTGATTACGCCTAACTGTATGACTATAAAACATGGCTCTTAAAGATTGAGGATATTCGTAGCTTAACAGTATGTAATCGTAGACATCGTTGATCACAATGACGCTGATGCATCGACCCATTGTCTTCCCCTGGATCCTGAGTTTTAAAACTATCTTTCATTTCTTTGTCCCACGAATTCATGTTTTCCCCCCGAATCATAGTGTCTGTGATTAGTATTTTTTACGCTACTCCTACTACGGGCGGCCTGCTTAAACATCTGGGCTACCTGTTTCCCGTCATCCATATATTTCAACAAGTTATCTAATATTGTTTGTTTTAATACATCATTATGGCTATTAAGCACACAACCTATTCCGGTGCGTTTCTGAAAACTGTACAACCTTTCGCTGTAAAAGTTAGAAAAGGTCTAATCAGACATGTCGTCTTTGCTGGGAACATGCAGCAAAAAGAATATACATTATTCATATGTCGATTGACTGAACTGCTGACATCCAACTGGCGATCACTGAATGTTTATCATCAGGAGCAACGAAGAAATAAGAAACTTAAATATGTTGAAATACTTTATGCTGAGAATTCGATTTTGTACCAAATAATATAATATTGAATCAAGCTAATAATAATAATAATACTCTGTGATATCTAAACTTAAAACAGCTCCTAGTATGGTGAAATGATTGAAGTTAGAATTTTGCATTATTTTACCCCAGCTCAGTGGTTTAAAGGTTATGGGTCCTCCCTTGAAATCGAAGGTCCTGGGTTCAATTCGAAATTACAAAGTAACGAATCCTTACTTCTAGGATGAAGTAGTTACTTCTAGATTTTCAATAGTTACCTAACTGTGATCGATTCATGATCTCAATAAAATTCAACAACCTCCCTAATCCCATAATATTAATCAATAATTTTGTAAAGCATCAATATAACCGATCCAGATGTCTTCATAAAAAATGACTAAATTACTTTACATTGTGAACTACTATTACAATTAAAGCTTCTGTTATGTCCTATGCCCTACCAAATATCAGTTGACAAAATCGCCAATCAGAATACCAACTTCTATGACCTTGTCCCTGTTCTAAACCAATGGCACGCCAACCAGCACTAGCAGCCTAGAGTCAACTCTGAGTCATTATTGGTTCTTCGCGCCTAGCCCTGTCCGTTTGAGTCCAAAACACAATCTCAGCATCCACTGTATGATTGATATATTTCGGACATACATAGTTTATATACAAGTAAACCAGACAGTATCACACCATAAATTTAAAAAATAACAATTATGCAAGATCAATCTAAAAGTGGCTGTAAGTTTGAAAGACTGTAACTAATAGATTAGAAATACGATAAGAATAGTAAATTGTATGATAGTAATCAATAGGTCAAATTAATGCTTATGATAAAAGGCATATGAATATATAAATATAATCTAGTCGCTTAATAATTATTCAATAAGGACATTGAACTCATCTAAACAACCAAGTTATTGCATATCGTATGACGTTGTTGACAAAACAACACAGCAAAATAGATAAGTTTCATACTTGACTACAATCAATATCATTTCTGTTTCTCCTAATGTTTATTTACTGCATACATAATATACTCTGTCTGTGTAATTTATCATTTATACTCTACAAAGCATAATTCTGTTCATCTTTTCATGTCAGTCATTAGTGTTGTTAACTTTAAGCTTAGAGATCTTTGTTCATTTTTATCTATTTGTTTTTCTTAGATTAAATAAATTTAGGGCGTATAAGTAGTCTTCAAACTGGCATTATTATCATTAAGCTTTATTTCGATAAATTTATGTCGTTTGCTCAGTTTATTGATGTGTTTTTTTATTGTTTGTTTGTTTTTTAGTTTAGCCTATTTGAGTAGTTGTTCAGATTTACGCCTTGGTATATTAGAAAATGAATTTAAAACCATAAATTATCACCCATTGCCAATAAATGATTCTTTTAAAATGATTTCAAATGCATCTATTCCTAATTCTTCGTTTGAATTAAAGAAACGTTTAACTAAATCAAGTACCATTTTATCAACCAATGAAGAATTCATTTTGAATAAACCATCTTGGCTGACATCATCATTTTCTAATATTGACTTGGTGGATGGTATGCAACAACAGAGTATGAATGGTTATAGTTTTCTATCACATTGTTGGCCCAATCAACGGAATACTACTGGTAGTCGTAATCATTATAGGCAACAGGCAAATAGTTTAAAAACGTATAAAGGTCATTTAGTGAGTGCAACTTATACTGATGGTAATGATAAAAGGCGGTCCACCATCACTACTCACAATAATAATATCAGTAACAATTATATTTACGATAGTAATGATAATAATAATAATGGTAAATACCAGCGACCGAAATCACTAACTGTTGGAAATAATCAAGAGAATAGATTAAATCAACAAATTATTACTGAATTACATGACTTTTCCGCAAGTATAACATCTTGTCAGTATGATCAAGGAAGAAAAGTAAATCATCTGAATGGTCCTGTTGATACAACTCAAGCAACTATTGACAACTGCATTAATAAACAACGTTTATCTAGTAATTCTGATTCTTCACATTCATCATTACATTGTAATAAATGTTTACCATCATTACCTGCAGAATCATCATCAGCATTATTATTATCATCGATACACGATAACCGATTGAAAGAATGCGGTTATCAGGTTTCCAATTTATTAAGTAGTGATGAAGAATTATCAAATAAAAATTCACCGAAACTTAGTGTTATAGAAATGTTGAACACCATCGATTTGGACAGTTGTAATGATGTACTACCTAAAAAAGCTACAACTATCAACTATGCTGTAAGTATTTTGAAAACGTTCATTTGTTTTCATTTCATAAAATAACTAATTAGCTCACTGCAAATCAATCATCGTTTTCTTGTGTTTTTTTCTTTGTTTTACTCTATATTTATTAGTTAATTGTTAATTCGCTTAAAAACTTTTTTTCAGAACAACTATTATTATTCTGTATGGGGTTGTGGAGATTGTTAAGTTTTTGATTGAGCTCATGAATCGATCGATTTTAGATCACCATTGGAAACCTAGAAGCACTAGATTCTGTCCATCAAGTTACTATATATATATATATATATATATATATTTCAACTTTGTGATGTTAAATTATTAAAGGCAATCAAGTGGAAGCTCTCTGGATCCAGTTTTCAGTGTTAGTCCTCATATCCGCAATGCTGTGGAGTAATCCATGGGACTCGAACTCTTGTCACTATTACTAACCTATTTCATCATTATGTTAGACTTTTAATCTCTAATTAATCGTTTATTAATAGTAGATAAATATCATGTCCTTCTGTAGTGCTCAAAACCGATCAAATCATATGATACATATTTTATATTTGTGTTGTTTATCAATCGTTTGAAGTAGTTGACCGATTCATCATGTATGATAAATAACAAGAATTCCACCTTATGCCTCTTAGGTTCTGTATTTTCTATCCATTTTTATCTGTAATTAGTTATTGGATGACAATCTTGCCCTCAGTGCAATATATAAGAAATTACGCTATTATGTTTACTGATTATCCAATTTATATTATTTTTAATCGAATCTAAATGAGTTCTAACTCTTATACGTCGTTATATTTTTATACAAAATTTGGAAAGCATACTAAGTCATTTTAAAAGTTTACACTTAGCTGTCTCTTTTACTTCAGTGAAATAGCTTGATTATAAATCGCACTTCCGTTGACGTTTTGTCTTATAAACGAGAAGATCGGTTGCTTGATCCCTGTGTACAAAAGAAGTTCATTTACCTATCACTTTAAGGTCTTTTGGGAATTTTTACTAATTTGCTACTTAAGAAATGTAGTTTGATACCGTACAATCTAGAAAAATGTACTCAGAGAATCCAATAGACAATTATACTTGGTACAAAAACACGTTGTTTGAAGCAAGTTGTTCACGAAAGTCTCTTTAAGAAACTTAGTAATATATTGAATAGCGAATCAGATTCATTGCCCATTCACAAGATAACTGGTGCTATCCTACATGAAAAAATTAGTTTGAGTTGTTAAAATAAATGAAAGTGAATCTGGAATTAAAGTGATTTAGAAAACTTGGAATCGTGATCGCATTGCGAAGGCCGTTTATACACGACCCTATCCTGACTAATTTCAGATGAGATAACTGTACTTTTAGGGTCTCATCTCTGGCGACGGAAACCCTTGAAGTAAACTGAGGTGTATTTTTTAAAGGTTGGTCTTCTCTGATCCTCTCCTTTCGTTGTGGGAAGACGAAAACGCTGGTTGCTTAAAGCAAATACTTAACCGTTGTCACAATTCTCTCCTTTTAACCTAACCGTTCTCCAACTGACCTGCCCTAATGTAGTAGGACCTAAAAATCAAGTATTCCAGCCAACATGGTTCAACCAGGTCACTATAATAGGCTAAACTACTACTTTAAGGCACCTGCGCAGAATCGGAAGTCATCACACAAAGTATGTATTTTAGTACTGGTGTTATAAATTTATACCTGATATTTCAGTTGCAGTAAGTCACACTTATTAAAGCTCAAATTCGTTAAATACATAGTGATCCCATTAAGTCAAAACTGCGTCTTCAATGTACTATATTATCCAATATTCATAATACTATCCTGGACATTCCTACATAATTCTTTTAAATTTTCGTTTTTCTTACTGTAGACTTATAAGAGTTGCGAACTTTCAACACATTCACTTACTAATCAAAAACAATTTCAAAAAACAAAATCTTTAACTTATACATCTTCGTTATCATCCAAAGAACAAAATGATAATAATCGAAATACATTAAATGGTATCCATTTAGATATTAAAAAAACTCACTCACTTGTTGATATATTATCACCTGGTGTAATAGAATTTTTACGTTTGAAAGAACATGTTAAACGACAAATCGCACCACATTTTCAAGGTTATGTTTATAGTGATTTCGCTACACTTGCTGCACCATATCCATATTTTTCAGAAGCACCTGTATTCAGTGGTGATGTACATCTTATAGTTTGTGTTCATGGTCTAGATGGTAAGTTTACACTGTTTATTATAGAACTGTAATTTTTGAGTAAATGGTATGCGAACCAAAATTGTATCACAACATATATATATATATATATATATATATATATATATATATATTCCGTTTTATTAATGGTGATTCGGATATCTTTCGTTATAGGTTTATAAATGATTATAAGTATCTATGTTCGCTCAACCTACTAGTTACTTCTTAGATCGATTTCAATGAGAAAGACAATCATTAGTTTTAAAAATATCATTCGTTATTGCTTAATCCATTGCTTGGTTTACTGTTAACAAAATATCGGATTTGGTTAAACGACTTATTTCCAATAGTTGGGATCATGAGTCAATTGAAGCTAAACCACCACGGAAAATCTGGAAGCACTGGATAGCCGTTTCGTCCTATTGTGAGACTCCTCAGCAGTGCGCATCCACGACCTATCAGTCCGGCACACGAGCGCTTAACCTCTAGACCACTGAACCGGCATTCAACAGTGTTAACGTCTAACTTTAACCGATCCACGAAATTGAGTGACATATCCACCGTTGTCATCAGTGAGTTGATATCTGACAGCAGACCTGGTTGAACCGCACTGGTCACTGCTTCTCACTAGAACTCCAGGAAATACCTCTTGAAGTCAGTCATCAGTGAGCATATGTTGAATAATACCAGAAGGGTTTTGTGGATATTATAGTAATTTCAATAGTCGAGATCATGAGTCGATTGAAGCTAGACCACCATGGAAACTAATTATCTATTAATAAACGTTAATACAATAGTTTAAACAATTCATCTGTGAAAACAACTTCTTAACGACTTGATGAATTATAGGAGAATTCAATTCAGTCTTCAATTTATTTCATTCATGTACTGAATTCAGAGTGAACTGTTTTTACACTAACAACGTTCTATACGCATGGACGACCTTAAGTTATCAATACGCTACAAAGACGACAAGATTGATGCCCTATACTTGATGACGGTTGACCCAATACTAACTAACCCCGAATGAAGAGGAAGAACACAAGACCAATGATCACCAGTTCAAGATTGTTTTTTTGTATTTCAAACATACGCAGTTTACGTACAAACAGACCAGACCACTTCACACCACAAAATGAAAAGTAATAATTACACAAAATCAAGCCAAAAGATGACTGTGAGTAATAAAACTGTTAACAGACTAAAAATAATAAATCATACAACAAAAACTAGTGGGTTAATCGAATGTTTATGGTAAAAGGAATATATATAGTGAACCTGTTTTTATGGATTCTTGAGTTAAATTAAATGTTTTATGGAAAATAATGTTTTAGTGTCACAAATGTTTATCATTGTTTTTTTCTTTTTCCTTGCTTATCAGGTAATTCATGTGATTTACGTCTTGTACGTGTTTATCTTCAATTAGCTTTACCAGATTGTAATTTACATTTCCTTATGTCAGAGTGTAATCAAGACGATACATTCGGTGGTTTTGATATGATGAGTGAGAAACTAGTTAATGAAATTGCAAATTATATCGATGAAATGGATGAAAAACCAAAGCGAATTAGGTAAATACTTCTTATTTTGTTTAGTTTACATTCCCAATATTTTATATTGAATAATGAACAATTGAACAAGCCTTATTCAATGTGTTCAACGTATTTATTCATATGATTACATAGTTGAATATCATTTCTACTCGATCTGTAAATGAAGCATAGGTGGATAATACTGATAATGGAACAGTTTTCCAATCCTCTCTTGTTTTCAATGACTTACTTGCTAACGTTAATCTGTAATAAGGGCTACATTCATAATTAATTACTTCTTAACTTACCAGCATAATTGTTGCAAAATATTTAGTTCTATACGGTTTATAATGAAAGGCTGTTCACTAGCTTCCAGCGGTATTTTAACAAATTTTTAGTTCATGGTAAAAGATATCTAGAAACTAAATGTTAGCCATCTAAAGGGAATCGAAAGACAATCCACATCATATAAAGCCACTTAGATTAATAGTCACTACTCCTTACAATTTGATCGATGAAATCTAGCCAATTATCACAATGGCTACTTCTCAGTGATGAATCAAAATAACTATCTTTAATTTGATTAAAATCTCTGAAAACTCCTAAACTGTGTAAATTTTCCGAAGGAAAGAACATCAAAATTTGTAAGATTAAAATACAATAACAAACCTATGATCTATGCTTTTATTATGAAAGCTAATAATACTCTCCAACTGACTAAATTTTTTAATAAAGCAAGGTTTGAACCTACAACCTATCAACTGAAATCCAACTGTAAAATATATCCTGTATTCATCATAACGCCAATAAGCACTGCAGCTACTCACACTTTAAAACGTCCAATCAAGACATCCAGAGGTTTAATGGCTGACAACAAGTACCGTTCGTTATTTAAACTGATAACTGACATGATCATATTAATATAATATTAGATGAAAATCAACACAAAATTATAGATGTCATTAGACGTACGTATAACTCGTTTATTCTTAATATGATCAAAATGGGGGTTAATTGGAAATTGTAGTAAATTTAATAGTTGAATTCATGAGTCGATGTAAGCTAGACCACCATTGAAAACCTGCAAGCACTGGACAGTCGCTTACATCGACTCATGAATTCAATTATTAAAATTACTACAATATACTCAAAAAACCCATTGTGATTATAATCATCATGTGCTCATTAGTGACTGAAGTTCTAGTGAAAAGCCGTGACCAGTTGAGTCCAATGCGTGTCGAATAGAGACAGGTATCTATCTTAGATAATGGGTGAATGGTTGCACAAGATCATGGATTGATTGAAGTTAGACATTAACACCGTTGGATGCCGGCTCGGTGGTCTTGAGGTTAAGAGACCGAAGGTCTTGGGTTCGAATCCCGTGTTCGTGATCGTGGATGCGCACTGCTGGGAAGTTTTTTACTAGGACGAAACAGCCGTCCAATACTTCCAGGTTTTCAATGGCGGTCGAGCTTACATCAACTCATGAATTCAACTATTAAAAACTTTCTTAGTATAAAAATAAGTGGCAAAATTATAGCTTCTTCGAAGTAGTTTAATAAAATATGGTTTAATTGTTATGTTGTATTCGTTATAGATCTATTTCAATTAGGGTACCGATGAAAATCACAGGGAAATCAGATAGCTATTTGGTTCCACTGTGGGTCCCTCATCACTACTCATCCACAACCCCGCCAGGAATCGAACACTAAAACTTCATGTTCTATATCGAACACTTAACCATTAAAACCACTGGGCCGACGTCCTATGGGTCACAGTTTCAGATACAAGGTTGAACGCTCACCGTGAAACCTAAAGTACATTATACTTCGAAAATAACTGTTTATCTTTGCTAAACAATGCAAGAATAAAAACATTTGCACAATAGGCTTTCAATCTTATATATATCTGTCCTTGACACATTGTAGACATACTTCTCAAGCTATTCATGGAAGTTTCTATGTATTTCATCGTCCATCAAACATTTTGTGAGTATGCAGACAATCAAAATCGTATTTTATTTTTATGTAGCTCCTGGGTGTGCTTAGTGACAGTATTTCAATCAACGCTGTTTAGATCATTAATCAGCTCGCGGATTATTTCAAGGCTAAAATCTACTAATTGAACTACTCGATTTGTGAAAATTGTCTTTATACATTCATTAATTTTCTTATTCTTACGCTTTTTATTGACTCTTGCTTTGTTATGTTTTTTTTTATTTTTTACAGTTTTATTGGACATAGTATGGGTTGTATTATAATACGTGCAGCATTATTGAATTCACGGATGGAACCATATTTGTCTAAATTGCACACATTTCTATCTTTAAGTGGTCCACATTTAGGTACAGTATACAATTCATCTGGTCTCATTAATATGGGCATATGGGTTATGCAAAAAATTAAAAAATCGGAAAGTCTTTCACAATTAAGAATGCGAGATGATCCGGATTTACGTAATACATATTTATATCGTTTAAGTACTAGTCCTGGCTTGGATCTATTTCGTTATGTTCTGTTAGTTGGAAGTCCACAAGATCGTTATGTACCGTATCATTCAACACGGATTGAATTGTGCAAAGCTGCAATTAAAGATTCTTCTACTCTTGGTTAGTTTTATTTGAGTGTATGTGTCTGTATGTATTCTTCTGTTTACGCCCCCCCCCCTTTGATATCCATACAAATATCGTCAAGTGTTTGTCCCTTGCTTTTTGTGAACAACAGGGTAACTGACTCGAACTTTATTGTTCTTCTTAAGTTTGTAACCTCACCATTATGTAAGAATACAAGTTTTCCTAGTTGCAACCTAGATACATTCACATTAAAGATTAACATTTTACATGGAATGAGAAAGTAGTAAAAATATGACATTAATTAGGTCTTCTTCGATAATCACGATTTGCACCTTTAATTATTGTTAAACACTAAGAATCATAATTCAACATTAATATTTGTTTATAGCTGGATTTTGAATGAATGAACTTTGAGTCAGTAGATTTTGGGAGGGAGTAAACAGAAAGATTTGTATCTGAGTCTCCAGGTTAGTGTGACATCCATTGGTAAGGCCTACTTTCAGTCCAATTTTCTGGCTTTGATGATGATTCGCTAGAGTTGCATTTACATGACTGTTAGTTAAATTGATATTTCATTATGCTTTCTTACTAAAATTAATCTATTACTCTTTTATAAACACTATTAATTAACCATAACTTCCATGTGATATCTACCCGTATGATGGGAAGTGTAGAAATCCTCAGCTTTAATTAACTTACTCATAATTGTCTTTCACGAGACTTTCCTTACAATGTTAACTGGTTGGAGGCAATCAGCTAAAAACCCAACACTTGTTCCTTGTACTAGTTGGTACTCGTCAGCAGAGTGTATGGATAATCTTAAGGGGGTTTGTGTCTCTGTAAAATTCAAGTCCTCATCATCATGTATATATTCAACATTTTTGACTAGTTACTATTTAACTTCCAAGTGAAACTATATGATTTAGTATTTGTATTGTCAAATTATTAATTACTTACCTTTATCTGTAAAAAAGATAACATATAAAGTTAACTTAATGAAATTGTATTTGCTGTGGAAAATGTAGTTTTTCAACTTGACCTTGGTGAATTTCAACACACACAAATAATTAGAACTAGTATTCATATTGTAAATATTCGAAATACAAGTTATTTGTTGTCATTTCTGTATTCACATCCAGATATCGATGTAAATTAACATAAACTTATTATTATCATTGTTACTTTTTTCATCATTATTGAATCGACTCTAACTGAACTTGAGTGTGGTGGATAAGGTTTGCTGCTCAGTTAGATTCCTCTGTTGCGGTTAAGTTCTCTGAGCCATATGATTTGATTGAGTAGCTTTTATTGCCATTCCAGTGAACATCATCAGCTCTTACTTCAAATATAAGTGGACTTCCTTTGAGGAGTCCCATACTAATACCAAACGGCCGTCCAGTGCTTCCAGTTGGTCTAGCTTAGGTCGGTTGGTGGATTTAACTGTGAAAAGACTATGATCTCCACAAATTCCCATGCTAATTGTTATTGTCTAATACTTTTTCGTTTGATTTTATCAAATTCTAACATTTTACAGTATTTTATACCAATAGTTCAGTAATATTTCTTACATATTTTATTCTTGAATATGACAGGGATTATTTATATGGAAATGGTTACAAATTTATTACAACGTTTCATTCAATCAACCCGTACCACTGTAGTGCGTTATGATGTACATTATAATTTAACAAATTCAGCAAATACACTAATTGGTCGTGCTGCTCATATCGCTGTGTTAGATTCTGAAATATTTTTAGAAAAATTTATTTGTGTTTCAGGTGCTAAATATTTCCGGTGATTATAATTGAGTGTACTTAAAAATGGTATACAGTCTGCCGCTTGCTATGTTATTATTATTATTGTCTATATTGAAAAAGAATGATAATGTTATGCAATTCAACGTAACTTCTGTTTACAAAGTTGTGTAAGTCTTCTATTTTGAGTAATATTATACATATGCATGATGAATTAGTCGGTTTTGTATGCTTTGTGAAATATATATATATACTGAGTATTGTTAAATTGCCTCCAATGAAGTGAAATACTATATCTTATCTATCAGGTTTAATTTTTAACCCCCTTTCTATCATACGAACCTGATAATTAATTTTTTATCAGCATGGAGATTTTTGAAGATTATAGTATTTTCACAGTTAAATTCACCAACCTATCTAAGCTAGACCACTTGGAAGCACTGGACGGTCGTTTCGTCATAGTATGGGACTCCTCAGCAGTGCGCATCCACGATCCCGCACACGGGACTCGAACACAGGTCTCGCGCGCGAACGCTTAACCTCTAGACCCCTGAGCGGGCATCCAACGGTGATGACGTATCACTTCAATCAATCACTTTTCTTCATCGTTTTAAGCAATGAAATGATTGGAGTTAAGGCACTAATCAACAAACGACGAAATAAGATGTTCAAACGTAAATAATTATGAGATGATAGTATAATAGCATATACTTATCAGGTTTATTAATTACAATACAGACATCCATTTGAATGTTTCAAATTTTACATTAAAAATAGAGAAAATATACTCATAACTTTTTACTTTATGAGTGAAATGATCCACAATGAAACATTCAATTTATCGGTAGCAGACAGAAACTAAAATTCAAAATGTGAATTTCAAATCAACGAGTGTCTAAAGGATAATATGATTATCATTATGATTGAATGACTTGGAAAAAACAGATTACCTAAGAGCTCACTTAATTGTCATCTGATCATCTCTACCTTGTTATGTGATTCCTACTATGTTGAAGTTATATAATATTGTGTTATAACAGCTATCGATTACTGTTTAACTTTATATTTCTTCAAATGACAACAGTCGAAAAATATGTGAAATCGTATTATTATCATTATTATTGTTATTACATCCGAACAAAGAACAAATCAATGGTAAGTGTCAAGAATTATTTATGGACCATTATTACATATATTCCTATTGGATAACTATTACTTACTTACTTACGCCTGTTACTCCTAATGAAGCATAGGCCGCCAACCAATCGGTTCCTGTTATGCGATTTACCATTCCTAGCTTATTCCCAATCTGTTAGTTACAGTCTCGTGCACTGATCTATCAACAAATATACCGAGTCCAATTAAACCTTTTTTTATTATAACTTCTTTTACTGATTAGTTAGTTATTAGTCTTTAAATTGTAAATCATCTTATCATTTCAACCGTTGCCAATAACAACTGATTTCTGACTTGTAACTTACAGCTTTTAAACAATTTCCATTGTATTTTTTCTTTTTATTTATGTTATTTTAGACACATGTATCCGGTTATACTCTATTGTTTGGTAGCTAAATGCAATATCTGTTCGAATTACTCGATTCAACAAAAGAAATCTTAATATACAAGAAGATA
This sequence comes from Schistosoma rodhaini, assembly GCA_944470415.2. NCBI lineage: Eukaryota > Metazoa > Platyhelminthes > Trematoda > Strigeidida > Schistosomatidae > Schistosoma > Schistosoma rodhaini. Next base: position 14,700,809 of record OX104044.1, read on the forward strand.
TATGGAGGAAGTACGCAAAAGTCTATCGCATTTACATGTTTTCTACAGTACATTTTATGTATATATGTGTATGTTGTAAACCTTTATTCAATTATAAATTGTATTCGAACAAACATATCAACTAGTGACATTGGGTTTTTTTTCACTTTACTCATTATTTACTTATTTCACTCCCCTCCTACTTCTTAATGTTTTCTAATAATAGAATTCCACAATTTCAGTAGTTTACCCAGTGTACTTATTTTGTTTTGTTTTGTTCCAATGCATAGTAGGATCAGTAATGTGTGTTTCTTAAATACTACTGAAATACATACTGCTTGTAAAACGATATCAGTAATAGAAGTAATAGTGTTGAGAACAACAGTGAACTGTATGTTCGTCTTTGTCTGCTTAGTTTGTATTGATGATTACGTATAGATTTTTTAATAATCATACTCAGTATTGCAAGTTTATTTTTACTTTCCTTTACATAATCATACATACTAATAAATGATATAGGATATAGGAGCCTCCATTTCTCGTATTATGTGTGCAAATGCAACAACGCACACGCATTGTGATCAGCTTCTTTTTCAAATTTGTTATTTTGTGTTTCATTCCTACATACTTTGTTCATTGTTTGTACTTCTTTTGACAATCGCGTGTTGTTTTGTTTCTTTACGTCATTTTCTATTTCGACTGCCATATTCTATATCCTCATGATTAATAACACACAAGGAGGTAACAATGACGAACAATGTATGTATGTGCTCTCAAAAAGTCCTAGAAAGAAAAACGAAAAATACAGTGGTATGATAACCAATAGTGTCACTGTTAATTCATAATGTATTCATGAATATTGTATCATGTACGGATCTGTTCATTTCTTTTTCAATTTGTCATTGTTATCATTGTTGCTGGGACGAATGATGTTACTTCGTTGTATTAGTTTGTTGTTGTATTATTTTTCTGCTCCGTAAATGCTAATCTGATTATTGCATTTCTATAGGTCTACTTCGCAGCAACAACAACACTCCCTTCTTTCATTTCTGCATAGTCTAGACTTTTAACTGCACTCACAATGTGACAACATTTGTTCAATTGATACAAAACTTGTATTGTTATTTAGAAAGCAAACATGAAATATTGTTAACATTAAAATTATTATTCTCTTGGCTACTTTTATTACCAAGTGTTTTAAACAAACATTCAAATTACTACTTGGATAAATCCCTAATGTTTTTTTATTTTGTGCCTTATGGTGGTAATGTAATCGATATATCCTGATTCCAGTTATTATTCCAGCATATCTGAAATACCCACACAGGATCCATACGCAGTCATTCATCTAACCTTACCTTGTCAATATGAGGGACCGACACGATTTACCTTCGCGTGTCTGGTGACTCCACCGCTACTTCCAGTGACTTCGCCGAAGTAGTGTGATGTTTAAGAGTATTTGAATTGTAGTATAAACTAGTAATCACAGCAATAACACAATTTAATCAAGAAATATTAGATGAGCACGAACGAACGTACTGTATTTGGAATTCAAAATCAAAACAGTCAGCAATACAAAAGAATCATTGGTTCATTCAAATACCATAAGTAGGTATAGTATTAAGCTCAAAAGTAGAACAGGCTCTGTTAGCCTGGATCCTAATAGACAGTCGCTTGTGTGCAGTGTGATTGGACGGGACAGTAAGAACTTGAAAAGCGAGAGACGCACGCCGTTGTCTTTACCTACGCTCTCACTGATTTTAGCTCAGATCAAGTTGAAAATGAGTTTTATACGAAACTATTCAACCTCCAAAATGTTAAATGCTCTGATGTAGTAATAATGGTGGGCGATTTTAATGTTCAAGTAGGTAGATTAAACCAAAACGAACAGATAATGACGAATGTCTGTTGCAATTTTGCTCAGATAACAGTCTATTTCTGCCAAATACCAACCTTAAACATAAGGAGAAACATCGTCTGACATGGTTATCTTCGCAGTCGATGGACTTAAATAGACCACATTGTCATCAGCCAACTTTGGAGAGGTTCGGCAGAAGACTGGTGCTCATTCTAGAGTACATGTTTGGACCCGGATCATGCTTTAGTACAAGCATGTATCTTGCTGGACATAGAAAGAACCGCAGCAAGTGAATTATTTAAATTCCAACTTAATGAAACAACTTAGAATGAGTTAGTCAACCATACAAGTGATATCCATTCTGAGGTAGCTTGGTATGATATCCAAAAAGCTGTGGAAACAGCAGTGATATCTACCAGCTACTTAAACCGAAAAGTTAAGAAAAATCTGGAAATCAGCAACGCTTACAGAACTGACGGCACTCAAAAACTCATCCCGTCTTGCTCCAAACACGATGAGGAGCGCAGGCATCTTAAACATATGCTGCTAAAGAGACTACTCAGTGATCATGAGCAGTGGTAGCAAGCGAAAGCAAGGCAGAAGCGATGGGTGACAGTCACAACTGTTCAGATTTATCAAAGAAATGGGTATTAAAAATCCGGATGTAATTGAAACTCTCTGAAAAAATCAGGATTATTATTCACATTCAATCCATGTGTTTGGACGAATGGGCAAAACACTTTAGGGACCAGTTCAACTGGTCTTCAGCCACACGTCAGTTACTCACTACCTCCAAGCGACCTAAATGGTGAATTAGTGTAATACTAGATTACGTGATACGAGTAATAACAATAGATTTAGTGAAAATAAAATGTCTTTGTGTTATATCGTGTGAACTCGTAATATATATGAACGTGCAATTAGAGAGGTAGTGGATTTTATTGATCAGACGCAAATGATACTTGAAATCGTACGAGCAGTCTTGAGTACTATTCGGCCCTGCTATCTGCCTAGCCCAGCCAGTTGAGTGCAGAACACAAATAACAGCCTCAGTGGTATGAATCATTATTTACAAACACACTGGGTTTTTATACAAACCAAAGTAATCAATAACTGAGTATAGCTCAAGAATCGTATGATAATAACTCAAGGTCAAAATAAAGCAAATGATAAGAGAAATACGAATATGAATAGTTCAGTTACGTAATAATTGTACAATAGGAAATAGGCATATTACATTGGTCGATAAATAGTCCTTAGAGTTACCATTCATAATTCACCAGGGGATATAACACTTTCATTATATGTGAAAAAATTATATTTGATATAACACTTTAAATAGGAATAATATATTTGTAAAATCTCAGCGAATGAATTTTTTAAATTAAATCCAACGTTTCGCCTGGCAATCTGGTCCAAGCTTTTTCAAGGAATTATAATCAAAATTATCCTCATCGTGTTTGGAGCAAGACGGTAATTTTGATGTTTGATTATAATTCCTTGAAAAAGCTTGGACCAGATTGCCAGGCGAAACGTTGGATTTAATTTAAAAAATTCATTCGCTGAGATTTTGCAAATATATTATTCCTATTTAATGTCTTACTTCAACTCGGCGCTCAAATACTGTGAAACTATTCGTTCTAATTTAGACGAGAGTTCTTATATGATATAACACTTTGTTATGATAACTAAAGGTCATATTATTATTACTCGTATTACGTAATCTAGTATTATAATCTTTCTATTATATCATCTTTGTTATTCATGTTCACATTTCCTCACGGAATTAGTACTTTAACAAAAAATTTTCATATACGATTGTAAAGTTTGATAATAAATTGGTTGAAAAGAGATTCCGTCGCTGAACTTCGTGTTTTTAATGTTTAAATAAAAATTATCTGTGAATTGATATAAAGTGGCGAAGAGCAGCAAGGTTTAATGAACTAACTGCTGGGACTTTTCCGAATGATGGTTCGTATTCAGTAGTTAAATTAACTTAAATCTTAGCTAAAATCTGGGAACTGGATGCCTAGTCTTTCCTATTATCGCTGATACTCTTACTACCTCTACTATTCATTGATTTCGCTCTGCAATTTTATCTCTCTTTGCTAATGGGGTGTGGCAACTCGAACCGATGTACATACGTACAAGCACTGCATCCAGAATTCACCGTCAGTTTTCACTAGCCATGTGGTTATTTCTGATTGGTGAGTATATTGGAGTTTTGTTTTGGCATCAGGCTTTTATCTAGTGTGTTGAGTAGTATCACACTTAGCTCTGTTGCATTTACAACTTAAAACTGTGCTCCCGCTATCTTATGTAAAATAAACGACTGACTTTGATGCCTGTACTTACGAAATTGGTCACTGCTGATCACAGGATACACTTCTAACCCCGGTGTTTTACCTGTGAATTTATATGCTAAGAAGCAGTACTTAGTTCCTTTGTAAATTTTTTCCGTATTACTAGCAAATGTTTGAATGACAGTTGTCAGTGTCACTTTGACCATCCAAGAGTAATTCTAGAAGCAACTAATAAGGACGCTTCCTGCCAGAAATATCAGAACATTGATTTTAGAGCTTGTCTATCAAGGATACACGAATGTTTGTCGTATTACAGTCCTTTAGGCTTTTCCAACATCCGCGGATAAATAAAAAATGGTATGTTTTAAATATTCATCCATATGAAAAAGTAATACTTCATACAGTAAAATATGGTATCTAATCCGTACGCACATCGCCCTAACGTTATTTGTATATAATAACCTTACGCACACATCTAATCACAGTTGAATATAATGATCTCCCAAAACAGTACCTTTCCTTGTAAGTGCGTTATTATTACATTTTCCTCGAAATCAGCAACTGTGTTTTATCGATAATCAACATGTTCTTTCAACCTATGAATCATAATACTACATTTGCTCGTCCATTCACTTTAGTCTGACCTTCTTAGTTATATATTGGTCTATTTCTTTATGTACGTTAGTTAATTTTAAGACTTCTTATGTATGAATTACACCCTAGGTAGGCCTACATTTTTAATTAGTTAATGGTTTAATATTTGAAACACAATTCCAAACCGTTCTTAAAATACCAGTCTCTATTCAATTAACATATTAACGTCTTTTAAACATTGATTATTTTCATGAAATTGTCAATTATATTGTTCCCTCTGTCTCTCTTTAGTTAACCAAAAATTAGTTATCACGTTTAACAAGTTGAATGTGTTTTTTTCTGTGAAAATGAATTCTGAATTAAATTTGCAAACGAAATTTTCACATAAAATAATTTTTATTACGGGAATTAAATCAGTTCACCTATTATAAGACAACATCGATCCATGTTCTGAAATATCTTTCTACCATCTATTTACATTATAGACTTTTTGTAAACAATGGTCTTTAAATTAAAACACAATTCCATAGTTCCACATCCGTTTACTTATAAATGAGAGTATGTAGTACTATTGCCTTCCTAGATATACTTCTAAGCAGACGAGAAAATGGATCAATCAAACAATCCATTTTTCGAAAACCGACGTGGATGGGTCAATACCTTAGCTACTATAGTTATTGCCCCTATGCAATACAAACGGGGTTTAGTAAGGTGCCTATTTAACAGGCTTCATCGTATTTGCACAAACGAAGCTATTGATGATAACGTTAAATTGCTAAACAAGACATTAATGGGGAATGGTTATCTACTTAAATTTATCAACAAATGGAAAGTTCATGGCACAATGAGATCTACTGTAGCCTTGGTGGAAAAAAAGCCTGTCTACATCACCTTTCCATTTAGAGTTGATTCAAATAGCATTTTATTAAAACAAAGGCTTAAATCAGCCATCATTATCAAAGAAAGAACGAGGTCCATGCTTCATTGAAAACCTAAAAGACATGAAAACGATTGTCACATCCCACTGTTTACCAATTTAAATATGTATGTGGTCACACATAATAGGGAGGAGCAATCGTGATCTGAATATTAGGGTGGGTGAACATGTTGCAGAAACAAATAGAATCAAACGACCTGATAGGAGTAGAGGATAAACATCCATCATCCTCTATTGCTAAACATATAATCGAAACAGGTCATAAGATTGATCTTAACTTGGCTTTTGTGGTGTTGTATAAAAGTGTAAAAGGGCGTATACTAAGGTTTATTGAAGCCTTAGCCATACGAAAATTCAAACCCCCTTTGTCTATTCAAAAACAGTTTGTTCTCACCTTAAACCTACCCTGGTAATATTAGCTTATTATTATCCAGAGTGATTAGGTTTCAAACAAACAACATTAAATGAATTTAGGTTGTTTTCACATTATTTTTATTATTATTATCTTTGTCTATTCTTACCCCCATTTCCAGTCTAGTTGACCTTTTATTTTTATATATAAATGTTCTTAACAAGTATATTATGTGTGATCAGAAATGTATTGCTCAAATATATATCATAGAGTTCTGATAATCTTCGTCTTCTTATTACACTATCGAAATATGTAGTATTACGTAATATAGATCGCTATTATACAGTGTTATAGTGACTGATAAATTTGGAATCTCACATCACGGATTGGTTTTGATTAGACAACCATTAAAAGTCAAGAATCACTGCACAGCTATTTCCCTTTCGTATGAGACTCATCAGCGGGAATTCACTACGAGGCATCGAACCCGGGACCATTAGGCTTCATAGTAAGCGTTGAGTTGGCTTCTAGTGGTTTAAATTTCTAAATCCAATTAATTATTTTCCTGGCTTCGGAAGACTTTTTTAATCAAAGTCAGTTCATGACGTGAAACTCAAATACATGTGTAATTAAGGAAGAAACATCACCTTCGTATTCTACTGAACACCCCCCCCCACAAAGTAATCATAACACGTATAATTATATAAAACATAATTTATAATGTTTAACAATGAGTTTATAAAATAACTATACTAATTTAGTTGCATGCAACTAGTTATCCATTTTTCCAAACTAACTATCAACACTTCATGTATTTTATAAGAACACTTTAGTTGACCTGATTAGGGATCCGCCCTAATATCTTTCAACGATCTTTAATTAACTAAGGTACTGTTTCTTTTGTATACATTCACGAAAAGTGAATTCGAATTACGATTTTATTCAAAATTGGCTATTATCTTCGATAAGTATTTGTCAAAAAACAGAGTCGTTTTATTATTGTTTTCTGATATTATCCCGTTGTCCTTGATTATTATTCTTTTATTATTACTGATATATATATATATATATATATATATATATATATATAATTCGTATTTTCATCCATACAATATTGATGTGAACATAGAAATGAAGAAGTCACGATGAACAACGGAAGCTAATTTCGGGAATATTATCTCATTTCAAAGTTTGTGAAATACTAACATTTAGTTTTGTCCCTGGTTATTTTTATAAACCGTAAGCTTCCGTTTGATGCATGGTTCACTACCGTATCCTTTTCTGTTTCAAAGTTATTGTAATTTAAACATAACCTTTTGTACTTCATCTTCTTACCCTAATGCTTATCTGGGGAACAATTGTATTTTTCTAATTGTTTATACGTTGTGGTCGTGTCAATCATCTATTTATTCATATATCCTTTTACATTATTCTGAATTGGAAATCAGGACTCAGACAACTAGTGTTACTGGTTGACTCATCTCTCTCTCTCGCCTGTCAACCAATCAGGTGATCAAATAGTTTTCATCTCTGCCCAAGACTGTTAGTCTCAATTTGGACTCACTAGTTTCTGGCCTCAATATTGAACCAGTCAACCTATCGTGTCAAATATCGAGACAAGTAATTTTCTGTTTATTATTGGGTAGACAGATCAAGGACGTAACAAATGTGATCATCATAAAACACCAAAACTCTAAAACGAATTATTAATTATCATATTTAGTCCAGGATTTTGACGATTATTGTTAGTTATAGAATCACATAGTGATCTATGTCTTACTGTTGATTATTTTACAGTAAAGCAACAATCATATCTGAGCACCAGTTTTATGCTGTTTCCATATCATCAGAAAAGTACATCTGAAGTTTAAAGTAAATCCAAACTAATTCCTATTAAATGAACATGACAGACTTCATGAAACACATAAAGTCTATAACTACCCGACTGAAAATATTTCAACAAAATACTCCTCATGCATGATAATACATCTACGTTTCCATTGCTAAAAACATCTTTCTTGGTTCTCAAAAGACTGGTCTTTTGACTGCCTCATAGATGATTGTCCTAGTCTTACACCACCTTTGCAGTCTTCGCACCCCTACCTGAAACTTTTGATTCCCCTAGAAATACTACTTTCTTCGATGCACAATCTCCATGAACAGCTCTCAATATTACACAAATTTTCAGAGTTTTCCAATAATTTAAACAAATTCATATATTCACTAGATAAAACATATACAACCAAAGCCTACAAGGAGTGGCTTTTGAACTAAATAACACTTCTGGCTGAAGTGATAATAATGTTATTTTGA